>CM077456.1:5908587-6151087 GCA_039654765.1 Mylopharyngodon piceus | reverse complement strand
TCATCAGGGGAAGGCAAACGTTTTGCGTAGGGAACAAAATTAATCGGTGGAACGCAAAAAAATCGTGTGGGAACAGAGTTTATCAGGGGAACGCAAAAGTTTTGCGAAGGAATGCAAATTTTATCGGGGGAACGCAAACGTTTTGCGAGGGAACGCAAAATTAATCAGTGGAACGCAAAAATTTAATGTAGGAACAGAGTTCATTGGGGGAATGCAAAAGTTTTGTGAGGGAACGCAAAGTTTATCGGGGGAACGCAAAAGTTTTGTGAGGGGATGCAACGTTTATCGGAGGAATGCAAAAATTTTGCAAGGGATTGCAAAGTTTATCAGGGAAACGCAAAAGTTTTGTGAGGGGACAAAGTTTATTGGCGGAGAGCAATGTTTCTCGGTGGAATGCAAAAATTTTGTGTGGGAACAGTTTATTGGGGGAACGCAAACGTTTTGCGAGGGAACGCAAAGTTTATCAGGGGAATGCAGAAGTTTTGTGAGGGAACAAAGTTTATCGGTGGAACGCAAATATTTTGTGTGGGAACAGTTTATTGGGGGAACACAAAAGTTTTGCAAGGGAACGCAAAGTTTTGTGAGGGAATGCAAAAAGCATTGTTCAAATATATTTTTTCCTTCCATCTCATGTTTTTTTCCATCACCATGTCCCTTTTGGGGCTCTGTAAATATAGCTATTTAGGGGTCATTTATTTTTATTTCAGTTTTAGTTCATTTTAGTTTTTATTTAGTTCCAGTCAGTTATTTTAGTGCTTCAGCTTAAACTTTTCATTTTATTGCCAAGGCAAAATTTGTAATTTTTGTTTTGTTTATTTTTCAACAGTATTTATATTTTATTTTATTTCAGTTTACAGAAATGTTTTTAATAATTTTAGTTTTAGTTAACAATAATAATAATAATGAGTGAAACACACCATTAAACAGGTGTCAAAATCATATAACCAAATGTATTCAATAATAATTTATAATCAAAATCCTATAATTCACATGCAGTCAAAAGTTATCGATTCACAATCTGTGTTGATGCACCGGTTTCACACTCTACAAATCACCCCTCATCTTAGATCTCTTTCCCTCATCCCTTTCCCCTTCAGTTGCTGCTTTCAACTTAATGTATCTGAGGTCCATTAGTAGCGCCTCAGACCTCTCCACCTTTCCCATCCCGTAAAGCCCCTGCACCCTTAAGGCACAGCCCTAATGGCAGGGGTGGTTGGAAGTGAGCTCTTAACGGATCCACGGCAGGAAGTCAGCGGCTCTCATGTTACCTGGCCAGGTAAGACGATGTTTGTTTACTTTTATCACTTCAAGTCCAGAGGTCATGGGACATGAAGACGTGCTGAAGCATTAGAAGGTGGAGGCTTGTTGATGTTGAAAAGACTGACACTCAATCCTGAGATCCAGAGTTTAGGACACTGAAGCAAACACATTCCCGAAAGCAGTCATATATCTGGACTGACAGTGGTTCTGCCTGGGCTGTGCAGCTATATATTAGATCCTCTGATCTTCTCACAACCTAAACAAACATGTATGTCTGTGATGGCAAACCAAAGGTGATAATTCTCTGAACAAAAGTGAATGAAGACCATGAAGATGCTGAAAGACACTCTGTTTTTCTTTTTCATTAATCATCAGGTTACCGGTCACATTGGTGGCAAGCTGAAGTGGATCATCATATATTTAGTACATATGACTTTTGCTAACAATTTTACAAAACACAAATATGTACACTATACTGTAGATTACCATAAAAAATACAGTATAAACAGTAATATTGTCAAATATTGTTACAATGTAAAATAACTGTTTTCTATTTTAATATATTTTAAAATGTAATTTATTCCTGTGATGGCAAAGCTGAAACTTCAGCATCATTACTCCAGTCTTCAGTGTCACATGATCCTTCAGAAATCATTCTAATATGATGATTTGCTGCTCAGTAATCATTTCTTATTATTATCAATGTTGAAAACAGTTGCGCTGCTTAATATTTTGGTGGAAATATATTTCGCAATGACCTTCAAACCTGAAACATGATGTCAACATGATTGTCAAAGCATGTTTTGAAAGACAAATGAATTTTTCAATGATTTAATATTGTTTTTTCAGTCTTATAGGAACACAATCAACTACCTCTTGATATATAGCCTAATATATAGCTATATTATATAGCCTAATTATTATATATATATATATAGCCTAAACGTGCAGCATGTTCCTCCAGAAGCCAAGTGTTCGGCCTACTTCATGGCAGTCGGTAACAGCATCGCTTCCCCCAAGTTTAGCTACTCCGTGAAGTCACTGCAATTAACACAGAGAACCTGACGTGTGAGATGGCAACTGCCCAACCGTGATCTGAGCAGCCTTGATCCATAAAAAGACCCAAGGCCCTGTGTATGAACACACAGGGGGTGATCCTGAAATAGGAATAACCACATGAGCACTATTTACGCATCTATTTTTTAATGTTCTGGAATGTTTTGTTCCTTTAATCTGTGTGCAACACACTACTTTAAACACTGCCTTAGATTAGTGCAACATGACCGAATATATGACGTGATTCACACAAACTATTTTGCTTATTTTATGAGAAAATGTCTCGCTGATGGGAAGTAATTGTTCAATGATTGACTCTTCATTCGCACACAGACATGTTCTGTCCATTTGTCTGTCGTCATCTGCAGGTAAAAGTGGGTATTTGGGACTCGAGGTTATTTGATATGTCTGATCCTGGTATGGTGAAAAACGTTAACTGTAAATAGGCATATCATTCTGTGCTTTGTTAACATTTTCACTGTATAAATGACATGACATTAAATTAGCCCCAGAGAGCCATAAACAACACTCAGTAAAAGTCACTCTACTGTATGTTTTGCTTTCATGCGGCGCTAGATGGTTTTGGCAGCAGAAACTTGACCGTTTTGCTAAAAAGGTCCATATTTCCAATCAGTAGCTGTAGAAGTGACAAAACACTCGCACATTCTCGAATTAGTTAATGTAAGCTGGCAATGGATTTGTTGATGCTTGTATTTCAGCACTGAGCTTTGGGTCTGACCAAATGTCCTGTGTTTACATGTGTTCTCACATTCATTTAAAGTCTATTGCGGCGCACGCACTGCCAGGGGATGACGTGAATTTATGGAGCAGGAAATGTTAGCAAACCTAAACACAGTTGAAATCACAGACTGACCATTTTCAAGCCAGATTATGATTATTTGTCCCATTTACCGTGCTTTTAAAATCCTTCATATGCCCTTTAACAAACACCTGCCATTAACAGAACAAAGTCCTTTTTTGAATCCGAAGGCTTTGTGTCCTTCATCAGAAACACTGTAGTAAGCAAGAGTTATGTGAGGAATTCCCAGCTCAAGACCTTTGGATTCATTTGCTGCTGTAAGGTGTGTTCAGCTTCAGTGAAAAGCCAAACACTGCTCACTGGAGTGAAATGTGATATCTAGGCTTAACACTTCAGACACAACATCATCTCCCAGATCGGCACGATGCTTAAAAGTAAAAGTGACGCTTCATCTCTGCACATTAAATGCCGGTTGAGTGGAATTTGACTAAAACTCTTTAGCCTATAGGTATTGTTCGAACATAGTGCTGAAATTAATGCATTTGATATTAAGTAACCCTTCAGACCTTGATTAGCTCGTTCAGGTATGTTTGATTAGGGTTGAAGCAAAACATTGCAGGACTGTGGCTCTCCAGGACCAACGTTCGCCACCCCTGATATATACAATGGTACTAAAAAAAATGTCCCTACCATACTATAGTATTTTTATGGTATTATAAGGAAATTTTACCACTGAACCAAAACTTGAAAATGTTTTACAAGTAAAAGTGTTTTCATAAAAATGTTTATACTGTACTTTTTTTAAAAAAACCTTGAATTTACACATTTATGTATCATTTTATATACAAGTTAATTTTGTTGAAAGCACATTAAAGCTGCAGTCCGGCATTTTTCCTCTTTGTCGCCATCTCTGTTTGAAACCTGCGATTGCAGTCATATGCGGAATTGTTATCGTTACGTGCGTTGTGCATCGGCACGACTCCTCAGCGGATGAATCTAATGTTTGCTGTCAATCACTACACCGGTGTGGATACTGTACTTCAGAATCACAGATTCTACGTCTTGAAAGTATGACCAATATAAGAATTTTCACTGGAAAATATCATCTGAACAAGTAAGTAACATTTCTGCTACTTTTGTTCTGACCAACTGAGGAAAAAAGCATTAGGCCTACAATAAATCGTGCGGCCAATGGTGATTAAATCTAACGATCGCTTATCACATCAAACCGTGCAAATTATTATAACTGTTATACTTTGTTCTCAAATTGTTAATGTTAACAACATCAGCATTGCGTGACTATGTATATTTAGTGTGTATTAGTGTTACCTGTAGATTTCAATTTCTGTAGCCACTCCGCAGTCCTAAGTCTTTTGCTTTTTGACTACGGGTAAATCTCCAGTTGTCACTGATGATTGTCATTTGGACCTTTCTGGATTACAATCCGCCATCAAAATGATAAGTTTAATTATTTCAGCTGCTGTGAGAACAGGCTATAAATGATCCGCTACAAGCAGCATCCTCACATGATAAAGCCGACTAGCCTGGACTCCTTCCTTTCTGTTTACAGACGTGACGTAATGACGCAAAGACGAACTGCTGCATGCTCGAATTTCCCGCGGAAATCCACCAGGTCGCTCTTATTATAAAACATTATTACAAGCTTACCGTTGTGAATCGAGCTAAGATAAGGAGATAGTTTTGAACACTGGCTGGATATGTACTTGCTCAAAAATTGATTTTGGATAATTTTTAACCAAAAAAAAGTTACGGACTGCAGCTTTAAGGCCACAAAATTCTGATTATTTCTGTGGTAATTTAAAGGTAGGGTAGGCAATTTTTTTTTTCTAAACACTTTTTGTTATACAGGATGAAACTCTTCACATCCTGATAGCAATAATAATAGAAGTGGTCTAAATATTAAAACATGTACATATATCTTCTGTGGAAGTCTCAGGATAAAAAATGTTTGTCCAATCACTGCATTCGGTACGATGTCCTACCTGCCTGTCAATGTGTATTTTCATACCTCCGTGCACCCTGCTCGCGCAGACATCACACGTCATCAGCGTGTTTATACAGTCACCGAACGCCACCTTTTACACTTCCTCCTGAACCAAAACAACAAGCTTATGCTGCGTTCACGACATGTCGTAACCATAATTACAATCCATGATGTTCTACCCAGAGCTGTTCACGTCCTCAGACTCAGATTTATGCATTTCTATATAACACTATCAATGCCGAAATGAATCAGCAGCAGTCAGGTAGTCCAAGCTCTGTAAGCTCTTTACGTTCATTATTATTGTAATGTTATGTGTTTTGAGACATGAGGTAATTTAACGCCGTCTCTTGTCTCGTGACGCTTTGCAAACTCTGCTTTGCGCGTTCATGTGTTTTGGAGGAGGTGTGGCTTTGGAGATGCTCTGAAGGGAGGGTGGGATCTCATGCTTTCAAAACTAGCTTGCTATTGCTAGCCTCTCCAAAATTGCCTACCCTACCTTTAATGTATTTATAATATAAAATATAATATAATATAATTGGAATTCGAAGTAAAGAATGATTCCTTCATTTGTTTTTTCTTTTATTTCTTTAAAACTTGAATTTATGAACTTGAATTTATGTGTTAATTTTGTGGAAAGCACTTTATTCAACATTGCCTCAAAATTCAATATTAGCTTATTTAATTATTTTTGTAGTTATACTATATTGTGTTATATAATTTTCTATTTTTTAAAAAACTTGAATTTATGAATTTATATGTGAAATAAGTTAAACCACTTTGTATAGATCATATAAAAGGTCACACAATTAAATTTCTGAATTGTTTTATTCTGATTTATTTTTGTTGGTGTATCAATGATACTTTATTTAGTATATAATATTAAGTATATTAATAAAATATTTTATAATATAATATAATATAAAATGTATTTTAGCATTTTAAAAAAAATCCAGGAAATCAAAGTAAAGAATGATTGCTTCACCATTTATGTGACATTAAACAGGGCAACATTTAACCTTACAAAAGACCTGTGTTTAAAGCCGAAGGTGTGATGTTTGTTCAGGAGCATTGTGTTGCCCGTCCTCTGCTGATGAGTGACAGCTCCAGGCTTTGGGATATGAGCCAAAGATAAAGGTTTCACAAACCTGCTGCTCTTAGATGTGGGATCAGCAACATTCTCCATCCATTAAAGCGTCTCTGCAGCTCCCCAACCTTAAAAAAGTCATTACCCTCGTAATTAAAATTGTAATATCAATCCTGTGACATGCTCAAAATGGTTTCAGCATGGTTTTGTGCTATTTAGCTAGATTAACAGTATTACATCATGGTGCTGTGGTGCAGTGGTAGTGACCTTGATACAGAACACGGTTTTGAGTCTAGCCTGCCTAATAAAAATGTCAAATTAACAATATGTTTACAGATATCCGTATTCAAATACTTACTGCTTATGGTGACTAATGTGAATAATACCACCAGCAGTGATGTGAAAATTGACAGCCATGTGGCACTTGTGGATGTTCTGAATGTCATGTCATATAGAGCTTGGCCTTCAGCTCCGGCATTAGCGAGGTTCACATTCCTCATCCACTAGGGCGAGATGTTATCACACATCTGCCTCTTCCTGCCCGCAAAGAGAAAGTTCTCTCAGAACACTTCTTGGAGACAAAAACCACAACCCTGATCACTTACTTATGTTTGTAACTCTTTCAAAAAAGACCACACAAGAAAGAGGTGACATGCTCAATTGGTTGTCATCAGGGTACAACATGAGATTTTAAAGGAACAGTTCAACTAAAAATGAAAATTCTGTCATCATTTATTCACCCTCATGTCATTCAAATCCCATGAATTTCTTTCTGTGGAATTTTCATCATATATTGAAAGTCTCAGGATCAAAAAATAAAAAAATAAATAAAAGTCCCATAACAGTAGCCCATATGACTTCTAAAGCTATATTATAGCTCTCAAATCTAATTCATCTTCAAATATATTTACATATAAGGTCCTGTTTACATCTGGTATTGAGATGCGTTTTGGTCGATCAGATCACAAGTTGACAAGGCGGACATCCGTTTACACCTGGTGTCTCTTTTGTCCACTTTCAACCACTTCTGTCCTGATTTCTTCAAGGGAGGGTCTATGTGCGGGTAAATGTATGGGTTTTGTCAGATCTTTCGATCTAATGGACAAAATAAGCTTGTGCAATTTACATATGAACGCGAAAGGAGACAACGGAAAAACATACGGAGAGCAGGAGCTTTCGTTTCTTCTCTGATAGCCAGCGTTTTTCGAGACGATTTTCATGTTCATAGTATACCCAAGCGATTTTCACTGGCGATGCGCCGAGTGAACGTGCAAATTCACTCCCTGACAGTATATGGCGCTTGTGCTGAACGGTAGTGCAAATAAACATATTTATGATATTAATAAAATTAAAGAAGATAAAAATACAGATATAAAATGGCATATATGGCATATACATGACATGAGGAGATGGTAGTCAGAAACGGTAGTGCAAATAAGTCACAATAACAGTAGTGCAAGTGAACGGTAGTGCAAATAAACATATTTATGAAATAGACATTCTCAACTATATTTCTTGAATGTTTAAGGAAAAAAAAACAAAAAAACCCAGTAAAAATACAGAAATAAAATGGCATATAATACACATCTATTGGTGTGGCCAAGAATTGGCAGAGGTCTTCCTCGTCTACTTACTTTCTCTTTGTCGTCTTGGTATAAATGTGTGCTCGGCAAGACCGTTTTGTGCTTGGGCACCACCAAGTCGTGTTTTACTGTAAGTTCAGCAGCTCCAGGCGCGTTGGTTGGCCAGTTTTTAATGCGGCGCGTCAAACCAAAAAAACGAACTTGAGGCGTTTTTTAAAAAAATGACGCTTTTACGCCTGCCGTTTTTCGCGTTGGTGTGCATACTCATATTGGCGCCCTTTGTTTAGTCACGAGGCGTTAAACTTCGGCGATAATCGCGCGATATTCGTCCTGGTGTGTACAGGCCTTTAGAAATCAGGAACGGTGAGAGAACATTGTGCTTGGTACGTTTTTTGTCTTCAAATCAAACTTGGATCTTCAGCTGACAAAGTTTATATCCCGTCTGGCTAGTGCGCTTCCCATAATGTTTACACATTAGGACACGTCAGTAGGCGGTCTTTAGTGGCTGTTTGAACACATTCAACCACATGAGCATTTACACTACGAAAGCTATCCCGTCAAATGCATTTTCGACTTCCTCTGGAATTGGTCGAAAGTGGACAAGCTCAAAGCATTTTAGACCCTGTTTACACCTGTATTTAGCATCGTCCACTTGTGATCCACTCGACCAAAATGCATCTTAATACCAGGTGGAAACAGGGCACAAGTCTTACATCATTTGTTATTGTGTGTCTTGTAACTGATACAATTTCAGTTATGCAAATATTTAAATAGCACATATGCTACCATTCAAAAGTTTGAGATCAGAGATATTTTTTAAAAGAAATTAACACTTTTATTAAGCAAGGATACATTAAATGGATCAAAAGTGACAGTAAAGACATTTATAATGTTACAAAAAACATTGTTTCAAACAAATGTTATTTTGAACTGTCTATTCAATCAAAGAATCCTTAAAATGTGTTACAGTTTCAACAAAAATATTTAAAATATTATTATTTTAACAATGATAAGAAATGTTTCTTGAGCAGCAAATAAGCATATTAGAATGATTTCTGAAGGATCATGTGACACTGAAGACTGAGTAGCAGCTTAAATTATATTTTTAAAAAAATACATTTTAAAATATATTCAAATAGAAAAGTTATTTTAAATTGTAATAATATTTCACAATATTACTGTTTTTACTCTATTTTGATCAAATAAATGCAGCCTTGATGAGTATAAGAGACTTCTTTCATAAAAATTACAAAACCTTATCGACCCCAAACTTTTGAGCATGAGATTTAAAAACTATGCTGGAGAGGAAGAATATAACTTAAAATATGGTCTGTAATATGTACTACTTGGTACTTTTATGGTGCTTTTTGTTTGTCATTTTTGGAGATTTACGGTCCTGATCATCATTCACTCATTATATACAAAAGAGCAGCATTAACATACTGTCAACATCTCTTTCCTGAACTATGCAAGAAAAGAAAAAAAAAGTTATTTTCTGAGTAAATCGGAGCCAAAGTTGGCCAAAGTTAGCAGAACTACAAGATGTTTTTTAATATACTCACTGATCTCTCAATAATAAATTACCATTAGAGGCAAGTTCTTTTATTAACAGTACGCTGAGTTGTGGCGCAGTGCCCGTATAGTCAAGCTTAGCAGATATTCACTCTGTGTTTGTGCAGCTCAAAGTGTGTGTGTTTATTCAGAGGCTAAATAAAAATCGATTCCCTCTGTGATTTGGCCAACATGTGTTTACATTTGCATCTTGATCATTGAGGTTGGATTACCACAGGCGATACACTGAGATTATGTTTGGCAGAATTCTCATGACATGGCTCTTGTTGCTTTTTATAGAACAAATGATAGCTGGAAGATGTAATGCTTTGTAGTTGAGCGCATTCATTCGAACAAATAAAGGAGAGCATGACAGCATTCAGAAGTTTCATGCTCATTCAGACTGCGTGTGCCTCCTCAGATGTTCGAGCCAAGTGTATTTTAAATGCAACTTCCAAAGAAAAATGTATCTTATATACACTCACCAGCCACTTTATTAGGTACAACTGTTCAGTCAACACAAATATCTAATCAGCCAATCACATGGCAGCAACTCAATGCATTTAGGCATGGTTTATCTGTGCATTTTTAAATGATTTTGGGGGTGACTGAGAAAGATAAATGTATATATCAATTTCTTTTTAGCACAATTCAGGTTTGTAGCCCATTGCAAATGTATTAAAAACCCAGCGCCCATAATAATTTTACCAGGCAAAGCACAACAGTTATCACATGGTCGTTTAACTTAACTACTTGATTGATAGAGAACATTATACTCAAGCTGATTAAAATGCCAGCGGACTGTTGATCTGCTTTTTAAAGTGTGGGGAGCTGACCTTTCACATGGCTGATGTCTGTCCTTTCGGCAAACGGTGGGCAAAGTGACAACTGGCTGCGGATTCCTCGACGCCACTCCGAAAAAGTACATGGGAGTGTGTTTGAATTTTTGGGATAATGTGACTGACAGCTCGGCCTCTTGCCCCTAATTAGTGCTCGGCAATTTATGAGCTACTGCTGCGAGATTATGCCTCAACATCACAAATCCTCCAGTCACTGAAATGGCGGATATCGAGTGTCGCTCTGCGAGTAATTGCGCGCGCAGCCTGTGCTGGTCCTGTGCGCGCGGCGCGGCTCGGCTCGGCTCGGCTCTAAATAGTCCAGTCATGCTAATATTGGCGCGGAGTTACCGGGCAGGGATAATGTGACAGCTTTATGTAATCGTATGTTTATAGATTTATGAGCACATTAGCGGTTGTATATACCTAATTTATTGTAGGCCTATTGTTGTATTTTCCTATCGCTAATCATTAATGCTACTTATGTAGCCTACTCTGTCACGCTGGGATGTGTAACGTTACAAGGTTTTGAGTAAAAATGTGTGAGTAAAGTATTAATTGTTTTGCCTTTCCTAATTGTTTTCTTTTAAATTTCTTTGTGAAGCGGTTTCATTTAAAGTCTATAACTGGCAGAGCCCATATACTGAGTGACAACATGCTCTGCTAAAGTTCAACATCTATATAGAAACTAATGTCGATACAGAAATGTTTATACTGAAACTGACATTCAAAAATAAACTCTGACATGTGTGACATCAAGCCCCGCTCTCCTCTACACTTCTACCTGTATTACTTTGTTTTTTCTATATAATTTATTTCTATTTTAGTTCAAAATAGCGAGCTTGAATGACACATTTCATTGTCAGCCAGCAAATATGCTGTTGTATATGACAAATAAAATTAACTCAACTTTGAATTCAAGTGAGACAAACAGGCTACAAATACAACCGGAGTAGAGTTTCAATAGTTATTATTTATAAAATACCCATACTTTGCAGCACTGTAGTCACAAAAAACACAAGTTGGCTTAGTAATAACTGCTTACACCAGTTATACATTTTGAAATGTGACTGTTTAATCTGCCACATGAACTACATTAGTTTCTCATGCACCCCCCAGCACTTTAGGATGGAGCTACTTTTAAAAAGAGGCCTTTGTTTTACCCACTTAAGCAAGAGAAACTCCTGGCCACACATCTCTTGTCCATCATTGCTGTTGTCATAAGCCAATATTAATCAACAGCTGTCTGGTATTCACTGCGAACACAACCAAAAGGCAAAGGATCACATGTCAGCGTGATAACATTCAGTCTCCCGCTTTCTTTCTCGCTTCCCATTTCCTTTTCATTGGCTGAATCTATGGCTGAGTGGACACAACATCACACTGATTAAAAGTAGACCATGTTTACATTCTTTCTTTAACATGTCGAACATACTGACAGAAAAAATCTATATTGAAATAAATAATTTAAGCTCTGATGGTGGCACTTTTGAGGTTTCAAAGGTTGCAGCAAGTTTATATTTGTTTCCTTCTTAAGAGCCCAAAGCAAGCTTGAATAAATGTGTTTGGTATAAAAAGATGTCACTATACTCAAGTTTGTATAATCAATCGCAATCGCAATTCACAAGCAGCCTCTAAAACACTTAAGGGCAACAAAAAATGTGTATCGCCTGGTTTTATTTCCATTTTTGCTTCATAGGATGAAGATACACAACTGATAAAAACAGATAACACCTCATTTTCCTCAATGCACTGAAAAAATACTTTCAAAGGTAATATATTACATGTGATACATTCACATACATCGTGGTGTGATGTCAACCTAAGCTGACGATGACTAAGAGTGGTTCTTAAAACAGTACATATAAAAGAATCAATGTTTTTGATGCATTTAGTCATGCTGTTTGATCCTACATGCTGAAATAAATCAATTTAATCTCTGATGGTGTTGATTTTGAGGTTTTGAAGGTTGCAGCAAGTTTATATTTGTTTCCTTCTTAAGAGCCCAAAGCAAGCTTGAATAAATGTCAAGATGTGTTTGGTATAAAAAGATGTCACTATACTCAAGTTTGTATAATCGATTGCATTCGCAAGTTGCCTCTAAAACACTTAAAGTGATAGTTCACCCAAAAATGACATCAATTACTCACCCTCATGTCGTTCCAAACCCGTAAGACTTTCGTTCATCTTCGGAACACAAATGAAGTTATTTCTGTCCCTCCATTGACAGCTACGCAACTATCACTTTGACACTTCAAAAAGTAAATTTGAGATTGTAAAACTAATCCATATGAATTGAGTGGTTTAGTCCAAATTTTCTGAAGAGACACGATCAATTTATATGAGGAACAGATTGAATTTGGGCTTTTATTCACATATAAACATTGATCAGCGAACATACAAGCTCAACCGAAACTACTTGATGTGCAAGACTCTTGCGGAAGCTCAAATGTGCTGCGTAACACATGAGAATGAATCTCACTGGTTATCGCACGTCAAGCGAACATGCTTGAGCTTCCGTTTACCCTAACTGATGTGTGTTTTGATGAATGTTTATGTGAATAAAAGCCTAAATTCAATCTGTTCATCATATAAAGCGATCGTGTCTCTTCAGAAAATTTGGACTAAACCACTCAATTCATATGGATTAGTTTTACAATCTCTTTATGAACTTTTTCAATGAAACGTCAATGTGGTAGTTGCGTAGCTGTCAATGGAGGGACAGAAATCTCTCAGATTTCATTAAAAAGATCTTCATTTGTGTTCCAAAGATGAACAAAAGTCTTACGGGTTTGGAACGACATGAGGGTGAGTAAATGATGACAGAATTTTCATTTTTGGGTGAACTATCCCTTTAAGGGCGAACAAAAAAGTGTATCACCCGGTTTTATTTCGATTTTTTTCTTCAAAGGATGAAGATACACAACTGATAAAAACAGATAACACCTCATTTTCCTCAATGCACTGGAAAAATACTTTCAAAGGTAATATATTACATGTTATACATTCAAATACATCGTGGTGAGATGTCAACCAAAGCTGACGGCGACTAAAAGTGGTTCTTAAAAAAGTACAAATGAAAGAATCAATATTTCTGATGCATATCATCATGCTGTTTGATCCTACATGTAGCACTGGACACACTAAGACACAAAGTATATACAGTACGGCTTAATAGTGTTTGTATCTACTTCCAGCCGAACCCACACCACGCCTCAAAAAAAATGAAAAGCCAAACCAGTTGTTCCCTTTCGCCGTGTGTCCAGATACAACAAAACGCCTCTTTTATGAAATCCAGGGTGCTCGCTCGGTCAAACGGCACATAGCGCCGTTGTCTGTGCGTCTGCTAAGTTCCACAACAGTTGTCGATGACAGGTGCTGAAAGCAATATAGATAGAGTCAAGTGGCTTCAAATAGCCCTTCTCTGTCTTCAGCGATGATAGGGAATGCTGCTCTCTCTCATCAGAAACTCTCATTTCTGGTCAAAAGAAAAGTCTTCATGTAGTCAGTCCATCTTTTCTCCAAGTTCGGCTCTCAAATGTCCCCTTAAAGTAACGTTTGTCCTTTTTTAAATCTCATTTTGGGTCCGTTTTGCCGAGAGCGCTGAGGGTCGGGGGAGGGAAGGGGCGAGAGCAGCTGCTAGTCACACCACTACAGTATGTTTGCTCCACTTTACTGAGAGATTTTTGCACTCATCCGAAGGGTTCTTATCCACTTTCAGCTTAGGATGGTCCCGCTGCAGAGGGTGTAGCGCCGAGCTGCAAGTGAGATGAGAATCTGTTACAGAAAAGCCAGAGAAAGACAAGCCAGCGGAGAAAGAAGTGGCCGCAGGGCACTAAAACCAGTACAAGTCCTTGCTCTTATCCTGGCTCTGTAGACCTGAGATGAAGAAGGAAAGGGAAAAAAGGACAAAGATATGAAGAGAGGGAAAATAAGCAGCAAATACAGAGTGAGAAGTGAAATGAAGACAAGAAAGCATTAAAGTCTTAAAGATGAAGAGTGAAAAACTCAGCAGAGCAATGGTCAAAGTCAAAAACCTTGAAGATAACTAGATTAAAAAAAAATCTTAAACTCAGGATAAATTCACAAATTGATCATGTACAGTACTTCAAGAAGCTATTAGTATTATTTTTACATTATATGATACATTATATTATACACTTGAAGCCTAAAAAAGTACACTTTAATTCACACTTTTTGAAAAAAAAAATTCTAAATGTCATTGCATTAGATAACAAAACATTAAGTGGCATTTGCAGACAAATCATAGAGCTTTTCTCAGAACTCACTTCAATTTCCTGCACAATTTACGCACTCTTAATAAACTGATGTCAAGGTGATTTTTTTTTTCTTTTTCTTTGTATGTATGATGTCAGTTCTCCTCAAATTCACACAGACACCCTAGCAGAGTAACCACAGGTGTAGTTTCTCACATTAACTACACTACTATTCAATATTTGGGTTCAGTAAGGGTTTTTTTCCCCCTTTTGATCAAAATTAATACTTTTATTCAGCAACAGTAAAGACATTTACAATGTCTATTGCAAATAAATGTTGTTCTTTTAACTTTCTATTCATCAAAGAATAAAAAAAAATCCATCACGGTTGTCACAAAAAATATTTAGCATATTAGAATGATTTCTGAAGGATCATGTGACACTGAAGACTGGAGTAATGATGCTGAAAAATCAGCTTTGCATCACAGGAATAAATTACTTTTTAAAATATATTCAAATAGAAATCAGTTATTTTAAATTCTAATAATATTTCACAATATTACTGTATTTTTAATCAAATACATGCAGCCTTGGTGAGCAGAAGAGACTTCTTTCAAAAACATTAAAAAAAAAAAAAAAGCCTTTGAACCCGAAACAACTAGAAAGTGTCTCCTTTTTTATCATTTAAAACCAAACTTCTTTTTAATGAAATGTTTTGCTTGCTTCTTTAAAAGAAATGCTTTTGGTTTGATATTTTGTTTTCAAATGCAATGACATCCATATGTTTGCTTATGTGCATAAATACATTGTGGGGCTGCTGTATGCGAATTGAATGTTCACACCTGTATCCATGTTCAGACTCATATCAGAGCTCGCCGCTGTGAAAGCTCCGGTCCACGCCGAGCTGCCTGGCTCGCTCTTGCTGATATCGCACGGCGAGGCTCCAGGTGCGGGCACTGTCGCTGGGGGAAGTCTATGCGGCCGCACCGAGGGGACAAGCAGAGAGCTGTAACGGGGGTCAAAGTGCGTTCCGTACATATCGTGCATGGAGGGCCGGGGGTAAGCGGATCCCTGGGTGCCGATGGCTCCGCTGAGTGAGTAAGGGTGATGGTGGTGAGAGGGGTGCCAGGGCTCCGGGGTGGCTTGGTGGAGGTGACTGTGTAGAGACGCGGTGGAATAAGGGTCCGCTGAGAAGGGGAGGTCTGTGTGGGAGGAACCCAGGGCGCTGCTGAGAGATGCTGAGACCGACGGCTGATACGCGCTGTTCCAGAACGAGGGAGGGAAGCTTCTCTGGCTCATAGGGAATGAGCCTTCTGGGGAGGAACACATTTAGATGTTTTGCATGTTAATATGCACAAAAGTGTGATAATTCAAATATACAACAATTAAAAATGAACCTTTAATATTCTGTTTGAGATTTAAAATGAATGCTCACACATTTGGATTAACAAAACAAATGCAACTGGTTTTTAAAAAATGTGTTAATTATCTCTACATTCTAATTGAACTATTTTGCATTAGCTTTAAAAAATCTAAAACCAATTCAATAAATAAATTAATTAAATAAAATCACGCCTGTGCAATCATATAGAGGATGCAAAGAAAATATATATTAATTAAACTGATTGTAAAATAAATCATGTCCTAATTATTTGTACTAATTTAATTAATTTGCATTAGCTTTTAAAAATCTGTCTAAAACTGACCTTGAAACAATTTAAAAAAGGAAAATTGTGCCCATTGTCATGATTAATAGCTGTAGTATGCAAGGAAAAGACATATTACTTATAGTATATATAAAAATGTATTCCTATTTAAATCTATTTCCTTTTCTTTTTGTGTAATATCATATTTAAGTGCAATACTTATTTATATTTTCTTTAAGTAACAGGATTATCATTGCTTAAAATTGATATTTCTTTGCTATTGTATGCGGGGTTATTCAAATTGGGTATGTTAGGCATGGTAATGTGTCCTATTAAAGTAATAATAACGTTTTTTTGTCAAGCACTATATTTGGTATCTGGAATTACTATAATGCATTGCATGTATGTGTAAATGTACACTCAAATAAATTTTAATTCAATTCAATTCAAAATGCAGGTTGCATCAGACTCCCACCTCTCCAGGACGATGTACCTCTCGCGGTCTTGCTGTTGGTGGATCCAGGTGCGTAACTATTAGACTGACTCAAAGCTCGACTGAAATGTTCATCCACCACTGAACTGATGTCCCCTTGGAAATACGTGAAAAGCACACATCTGGAGCTGATGTACTCCGCCTCTGGTGGGTGATCTTTCTCCCGGGCGCAGTCCTCCTCTTTTATGGGTGGCCCGGAGAGGTTGGAAAAGGAAGAGCTGCTTCCGCTGACGGTTTCTGGTGATTCTTGCATTTTCGAGTAAAATGCCAATTTCTGAAAACATGAAGAAAAAAAAGAGAAAATCAATTTACATTCAACTCTGGTCTTTACATGATATAGAAATACATTCACACACACTCTATTCATATAGAGTGTGTGTGCGATATAGGGAGAAACAATTCCACCAGTGTTGCACAATTTGTTGTGTTGCACAATTTGTGTTTCTATAATGTTATATATATACACACACACATACAAAGCTGCAAATAAACCTTTATATATATCGCTGTATATAAATTTACCCTAAACTGAATATGCTTTCAAGATGACATATCTGTAAAATACAGACAAATCTGTTTCAAAGTCCATCTCCCATTTCCTATAAGCTTTTTTTTTTTTAAGGAAATTAATATATATAAACGTATAAAATAGCCTATGTCATATCATTCTATATACAAGTGGTATACTACAACATTGTCAGAAAACAAAAATATGTTCATACGTTTTGTTTTTAATAATTTTAAATAACACTTAAACTGCTATTGATCAAGTTACAATTTCCACCATCAACATCTAACAACGTGACTCATTTTAAAACTATTTTGTAGACATCAAATGGAGGCGCAACAAGTCGAGGAGAGAAAGTTTTACTCACAAAACTGTTTTAAATTTATTTTAAAGTAATTTTTCTTCTCACAAAAAAGAATAATAACAAATTAAACTTATATATGAACATACCTGATGGTGATAAGGTGTGTATGCTGCGGCAAAATAAGGCTGAGGTGGACCATAAACTTGATACATGACATCCAAGCAGCTCATGGCGAAGACAGCTGTTATATCACGTATAAAAACTTATTAGTGGAATGAGAGGACGCTTCATTTGAAATAAAGCGCTGGTTCAGTGTCTACAGACAGAAAATGAAGCTCCGCGTCGATTGCGGCTAAAGCGCACTGAGCACCTTTTATGTTCTGTACTCTGTCTTTACGCACGAGTCTGATTCATTTAAGAGATTCGGTTCATTCAAATTATGAATGGTTTAATGAGTCGACTCGTCTGAATCATCGCTCAGAGTGTTTCCAGAAGTCCTTGTGCACTGTATGCAGGTTCTTGCTTGCAGTAAAATTATATATAATCTTAAAACAAGACAACATTATAAGCTGGTAGGTGTGTTTTGGAACATGTTAGCTGGTTAGCCTGGTTATTAGCTAGACCAGCGACCATGTTGCTAAATAACAAGTTGTAAATTTAGTCAGTTTTTTACTCATTTTAAATGTTTTCCAGTTTCATGACGTCATCCTAACTGCGATATTAAACGTGCCAGTAAACATAACCCGTTGTACAATTATGTCTTGTTTGATATTTTGAATAAAAGTGTTTCTTACCTCATCGTGTTCACTTTTGAATGTTCGCGTGATTAGAAACACTGCAAATCGTTTGGTGAATCGGTTCAAATAAACGACTCCTCCGCGAATCGGACTTCTATGAAACGATGCGTTTTGACGTATCTCTACACCAGAGATCAATAGCTCCCCTATGAATCGTCCTTACAGGTAGCTTAATTCCCTTTTACCATCAAAGTGTTTTGCTATTACAGGTATATAGGCCTATATATATAATATTGGATTTGAATAGGCCTACATGTTTTGCTGTTGAATAGAAAATGTGTCATTTTACAATCTGATTGCTTGTACAAACTAAAGAGATAAATTATTGTTAAATAAGTGCCATCAGTCTATTTAAAATGCCATGGTTTTCTGTGCCCAGTTGCCCTGGGCTCTTTAGATTTCCAGGTCGAAGGTCAAATAGTTTTCATGCAATTGGTGCTGGGGTCAAGGGGCATTTTTCTGTCATTGGGACCCTTAAAATCAACAATATGCTGCAACTGAGAAAACACTGATACACTGGTCAGTCTGAGACAATGACACTGCTGCTGTAGTAACCAATACACTTCAGAAGAGCAGCTGAAGTGGTGGTTAAATCTCATCGTTATTTTACTGGGAATTTCACAGGAATGTTTGGTATTCTAGCACTATATAACCCACTTCATGGAGTCTTTCACAAATTAAGCTAAACTAGCGCTGTCCAGAGTGCTGGAGGTGAAATATTCTGGTTATTTCTCAACAAACACTAATACCAGTATCTGAAATGTAAAACGATCCTTACGGTTGTAACTTCTTTATTTACTGTAGATGGATTTTCCCAGGATTTGTACATTCTTGTACTAGACATTCGCATATATTTTCTAAGGGTCCAAACAACAAGACAAATGGTTTTCTTTTCAACAACAAAACCCTCACATGAGCCTGTAAAAATGAATGGCTTGTCAAGAGAGATCATCTATGTACTATGCTTGTCATGTTGGCTGTTGTAAAAACATAACCAAGGAAATCCTTGATTCATTGATATGAAAAAAAAAAAAAAACATTTTTGTGCTGTCAACATCTTGTCCACATACAAAATACATTGTCAAATGACAATAAATACCACGATGAAATGGCAAGTGCAATGGTTTCAAAGCATAACAGGAATGTAATCAATAATTAGAGAAAATTTTTCCAAAAAACAATTGACATGTGCACATATATATATATATGTTTACAATAAAAATTAAAGTATAAATAATTAAATATATATTGCAATTATCACAAAAAAATATGCAAAAAACGTCCAAATTCTACATTTCACAGAAAGCTCTTAAAATACAGCATTATTAAATTACATATAAAAAATTTTAATGTAAGAACTACAACACAGCTAAAATCTTGAAAAAAGGCTTCGTTTGAACAGCTAAAATATACACAGAATCTAATACTAAATATTTTTGCATACAGTCAACAGAAAATATATTGTTTTAATTTGTAGGAAATAATCATTTTAAAGTAAAATAATAAAAAATAAAAAATAATTATAATCATTTGTAATTAAAATAAATATTTTTTATAAAATAATTTTTAATAAAATATTTTTTCAATAAATTCTCGAAATATAAATTTTTTTTTATAGGCTACATTTTATTTCAGATTGAATATGGTATTAAATATGGCAAATTGGCAATGAAAAGATACTAATTGCTTCTCATTCAACTCAAATTCATTGTTCCCGCTTCAAGTTTAGCGCTTTCACACCTGTTCACAGATAGAGTTACAGCGTGCAATAACTCTCCATTTCTGATGTGACAGCTCTCAAACAATGGGGGTTTTAGACTGTGTAACCTGACAAGGTTTCTATTTCTACCCAAATAGCTTAAGGACAAGGAAATGTTGAGTGCTAACACCCAGCTAATAGGACCTAACCTGCTGAAACAGCAGTGCATTCAACACATCTAATGAATCAGGGAAGATCATGGCACATCACTTACAGCTTTAACCGGCCCACAGTTTTCAACATGGGCTCTTTTCTCTAATATGTGAGAATAAAGGAGCCTCCTGGCTTTGTGCCTCTGCTGACAGAGGGGACTCTTGGCCCCCAGTCATCCATTTGCAGGTAATCTGCCTGGGTGCGTTCAAAAACGAGGGAGAAGGGGGGTAGGAGATGAGAGAAAGAGAGCGCAAAGACATTGTCAAGGCAAGTTGAAGAGAGAATGGAATGTAAACATGTACTTGACTAAAGGATGTAGAAATGTTTCAACAAAATAGTGACACATAGTGAAATGTTGAGCCCTCATGGGATTGCACTCCATAAGCACGTCTCGTTCATGCTTGATGCAAAAATGTTAAATGAAACTCATTTGGAATGACATGAAGGTGAGTAAATGATGACAGAATTTTTATTTTGGACTTTGCAAAAAAAAAAAAAAAGTGTATACAACCATGTTAAAACAGAAGTGATTTTAGTTGGACTGTGGTCAGGGGGACAGTTGAGCTCCATGTGTTGCTGATGAGGCAACAGAAGCCCTGGTGAATTGTGGGTTTGTGACATGGAAGTGAACCACTGCACTCAATGTGACCACAGCAACTGCTGAGGGAAGAGGGGGGTCGGCTGTGGAACACGAAACAGAGAGTGTCTGTTTTAGGAGAGCTGTAGTGGCACCTGTCTCAGCCGCAGAGAGAGCACAACGTATGGACAAACCATTTCAGTCCACTGAGAGGCTTTAGATCCCTCATGGAGACCACCAGAACTTGTTGTTTTACTGTTTAATAGTTATTGTGGGGTCAAAGGTCAGATTTAGAAATTGCATTTGACATTTTTGATAAAAGAGAGCTAACAATTGTTTGCTACAAAATTATATATTATATTTATTAAAAATTAAAAGTAAAAAATATATATACTTATTTTTTATTGTTATTAAAGGCATTGTTCAAATATATTGCAATTACCATGAAAATTATAAATATATATATATATTATATGAGCAATATCACACTCATAGCCGTGCGATATGGTTGTATATCAGCACGGTGATTCGGCCGTAAATAATCACAGTGTGCTGATATACAGCCATATCGCACGGCTACGAGTGTGATATTGCGTTTATACAACAGTTCGACGGCACGAGTGTGTAAATAAATAAGAAATAACAACAAAGTGTCTTTAAAACACTCTTTTGTGCAGAACTACTTCCTTCTGCCACAGATTCGAATCTCAAGTTGACAGTTTGACCAATTCTAAAACATCACTTTAGAACTAGTAACAAAGAAATGTTGAGTCCCTCCATTGAAACTCATTGTATTTTGTACAGTATTATTGAGAAAGAGAGAGAGAGATTGCCTGAGCGAGCTTTACCAGTGTCTGATATAACATTCATTCCTCAGGTTGATGTCCATAATATTATATCCATTATAAAAATCCATTTGAATGTCCGCTGAGGAAAGTGATCTTTGTATTTGTCTTTTTTACAGTTAAGGGAATTTTCCATTCCAGCACTAAAACAAAATCTTTTGTTTACAAAAGTCCCTTTTAAAAAGTCACTATTAAATTATTAAATTTAACATAGCCCAATTCGATTTGCTCCGGAACAAGTATTAATAAGACCAAATTGGTCTTATTAAAGGGTTAGTTCACCCAAAAATTAAAATTCTGTCATTAATTACTCACCCTCATGTCGTTCCAAACCCGTAAGACCTTCGTTCATCTTCGGAACACAAATGAAGATATTTTTGATAAAATCCGATTGGCTTAGTGAGGCCTCCATTGCCAGCAAGATAATTAACACTTTCAGATGCCCAGAAAGCTACTAAAGACCTATTTAAAACAGTTCATGTGAGTACAGTGGTTCAACCATAATGTTATGAAGCGACGAGAATACTTTCTGTGCACCAAAAAAAAAAAAAAAATGACTTTATTCAACAATATCTAGTAATGGGCGATCTCAAAACACTGCTTCATGAAGCTTCAAAGCTTTACGAATCTTTTGTTTCGAATCAGTGGTTCGGAGCGTGTATCAAACTGCCAAAGTCACGTGATTTCAGTTAACGAGGCTGCGTTACATCATAAGTGTTTCGAAATTTCAGTGGTTCTCTACTGGGGGGCTTGACGTTGGCAGTTTGATACACACTCCGAACCACTGATTCGAAACAAAAGATTCGTAAAGCTTCGAAGCTTCATGAAGCAGTGTTTTGAGATTGCCCATTACTAGATATTGTTGAATAAAGTCATTCTTTTGTTTTTTTGGTCCACAGAAAGTATTCTCGTCGCTTCATAACATTAAGGTTGAACCACTGTAGTCACATGAACTGTTTTAAATACATCTTTAGTAGTTTTTTTCTGGGCATCTGAAAGTGCTAATTATTTTGCTGGCAATAGAGGCCTCACTGAGCCATTGGATTTTATCAAAAATAATTAATAATTTGTGTTCCGAAGATGAACGAAGGTCTTACGGGTGTGGAACAACATGAGGGTGAGTAATTAATGACAGAATTTTTATTTTTGGGTGAACTAACCCTTTAATGCCGACTCTGTACACATGAGCACCACGACGCATGCATGTGATGCTGACGCAGGAGCCGGCCAATACTGAGTTGGCGTTCTGACGTAGAACACGGAAGCTCGGCACTGTCTATACAACGTAAACAGAGTAGGAGACTGACAGGGAAGAGAGGAAATTGTTGAATAGTCGTTATTTTTGTTTTGTTTTTGCACACAAAAAGTATTCTCGTCGCTTCATACCATTAAGGTTGAACCACTGTAGTCACGCTGACTATTTTAACTGTTTTTACTACTTTTCTGGACATTTAACGTGGTAATTATGTTGCTTTCTATGGGGGATAAAAAAACTTCTCGGATTTCATCAAAAATATCTTAATTTGTGTTCCAAAGATGAATGAAGATCTTACGGGTGTGGAACAACATGAGGGTGAGTAATTAATGACAGAAATTTCATTTTTGGGCGAACTAACCCTTTAAGGGTCCCCAACTGAGCAAGCCAGAGGCGACAGTGGCAAGGAACCCAAACTCCATCAGGTGACAGTCGGGGCCCTGTTCTCCTATGGCCAATAAACGATCATGGTGTGATTATGATTCAGGCTGCATCACAAGTCAGAAATCAGATTGTGGATCAGTAGCATTCAAATATTTCATCCAGTTCCTTTCTCTTGAAGATTGGATTCATCACGCCAGAGCGTTGTAGTACGGCTGGTCAATATATATAGCCAGAAAAATCATTGTGTATCTTCAATATATGGACCAGCCATACTAGGCTAACTTAATAAACAATTTTCATGTATAATAGAATTACATGAACGTGCAATTCAAATGTACTGTTCACTGTTGCCCAGAATATTTAACGATATCCACAGACAAAACAATGTTTTTAGGATGAATTGCAGTCGTCCAACTAGAAGCGCGTGACACACCTGTTGCTGCTTTTGGGCAGTGATGAAGTGGTGACCCAAACTGGGGAGGAAATGTGGAAATCCACGCTGACTGGATCAACTCTTCACACCACAGCGTCAGCTGTGAATTTGGCTCCCAGTGCCATTGGAGTGTCAGTAGATACAGATCTACACACAGTGTCTCCATTCAGTCATCCCTTCCATAAAGCTTTGCTTTAGACACGCTCTTCATGGCTCTCACAGGTCACATTGTTAAACAGGCCCTGGGCCAGTAAATTATATTTCCCCTATATTGAATTCTAAATATGATGTACATTATGCTGAAATTTGTTTGTATTCAAAAAAAAAAAAAAAAAAATTGCCCACAAACAACACACAACCCTTAAAGGATTAGTTCACTTCAGAATTAAAATTTCCTGATAATTTACTCACCCCCATGTCATCCAAGATGTTTATGTCTTTCTTTCTTCAGTCGAAAAGAAATTAAGGTTTTTGAGGAAAACACTCCAGGATTTTTCTCCATATAGTGGACTTCACTAGGGTACAACAGGTTGAAGGTCAAAACTGCAGTTTCATTGCAGCTTCAAAGGGCTCTACACAATCCCAGACGATGAATAAGGGTCTTATCTAGCGAAACGATCGGTCATTTTCTAAAAAAAAAAAAATATATATATATATATATATATATACTTTTTAACCAAAAATGCTCGTGCCACTGCTCTGCGCCACGCATTACATAATCATGTTGGAAAGGTTACGCATGACGTAGGCGGAAGTACCGATCCAGTGTCTACAAAGGAAACGTGCAAAGACTAAGTCAAACGCCCTTTACAAAAAAAGGTCAATAAAATGATGTCGGACGATTTTGAAGTTGGAGGAGAAAATAAGATGTTTTTCGAAAACTGAAGAGCTGAGTAAATTATCAGGAAATTTTAATTCTGAAGTGAACTAATCCTTTAAAAGTCTTCTTTAAATTTGCTCCTCAAAAACTATAGAAAACATTTCATATGGCAGGACTTTTTGAGCTTTTAAATTTTTGGGCTTTTGATTTCTTTTCTTTTCTTTGGGCTTTTTTCTTATTTCTTTTTGTCAATGCAGAGGTTGGTTATTGTAGTAATCTGTGCATCCAACTAGACAAAATTCTCTCTATTCAGATATTAAATGGAAAAAACTACATCAACTCTGCATGTTAACTTGAAACAGATATGTGCCAAAATTCAGCATGGATGAATTTTAATTACTTTTTTCATTCACGGTCAATTACAGAAACTGATTATTAATCCTTGCCAAGTTCTTCTATTATTCAGTTTGGGCAGTGTTAAAACATCTTTTTAGAAAACACGTTATCCTGCCTCATTGTTGAAAATAAGCCACTGCCCAGACATTCAAATATCAAACTCAATAGCCCATACAAGTGTCATTATGTTTTGTTAAATGCAATTTCCATTCATTTTTAAAGTTATTCTTACTGCTGAGAATCGCAAGGCCAGCTATTTAAATTGATGTTTGAATAACCCATTGGTTCGGTGGAGCTATTTGGCTATCCTAGCTGGTGCAAAAAGGACTAATGTAGAGTTTCAGCAGTGAAGACCTTGAATGTTCAGGGACTTATGAAGTGTTAATGTGCTTCTGTTGAAAAATTACTGAACCAATCAATTTGAAATCTCCTGTTGTCTCCGTCAAACTACACATGCAGTCAGTCGGCGTGGTTCCTTTGTTTATTTGTGATTTTAAAAAAGAGAATTGGCATTGAACAGGAGCCACTTTTGAAGAAATCAAGGCACCGTCAGGGTTGACCCTTTTGATAAACAATGTTGGAACTGTACTGACCAGTCTGGTTACATTTACTTGGGATTCATAATGCAGTTCATCAGAGGATAATGTTTTAGGGTACTTGGACGGATGCACAGGAAGATGTTTTTTATCTTCAAGTGGTTTTTTTTGTTATTAAAAAAAAAAAAAACGATGTTATTCTCCTGAACAGTGTGCTGAAAATTGCTCCTATACGAGCACCAACATCCAATTAGTTTTTAAAAGAGCATATGTCTGAGATGCTTGTTTAGACCCAAAAATAGACCATTACATGGAAGAAAGTGCGTTCTGCTCCGGTTATCTATTTGGAAAGAATCTTGAGTCTTGTCTCGTAAAGGTTGAGGGTTGAGCTGATGAACAGCTAAGAATTAATTAAATCATAAAAATGTAAAATTAAAATAACTACATTTTTAAAATAAAAACTGAAAATAAGCAATAAGGTACGAGAGGCTGTGCTGTATCGTGAATAAGTCATGCGGAGTGCCTACAACCCCTTCAGCCGTGACTTATTCACGATACAGCACTAGCCTCGAGTACCTTATTGCTTTTATAAAACGGTTACCACACAATACAAATATTAAAGCCAAAAATATGTATCAATGCAACTTTCATGAAGTAAACTTTCACTAAAAGCCTTCCTTCCGCCGGAAAAAATAGTCCCTGACCGTGAACAGCAACAGAAGTTACATTATTACGCCATTAGATGGCTGCAAAGACTGTTTTTATGAGTGTGTCAGTCAACAGCGAAGACCTTTACATTGAAAAGACTGAATTGTTGTGAACACGGAACAAGACGCAACTGACAAATGCTTTGACTAGCGCTGTCAGTCACGGGAAAACCCCTTAACTGTTAAAAGGACAAGATATTGCAGCGGGCATTTAAACAGATTTTTTTTATTATGAACATAGGACTGACCTGAAGGAAAATGCTAAATCTGAATGCAGGTGATAAACTCGCTCGATCTCTTTCTCACAATACTCTTCCACATAATACAGAGAGCTTCAATGAACAATATCAATTGAGAACATACAGTTTACGTTGCTAAGAGTGGTTGCTAAGGGTGTTGTGTAGTGATACACAGAACTGTTGGGTGAAGCGGTCATAGCTGTGTTTTATCGTGAATAAATCACAGCTATTGAACAATCAGAATCAAGGACAGGAACTAACCGTTTTATAAAACAATTAAAAAAATTAAATATTTAATTTGTGACCATGAACCAGCATCAGAGAACCGTAAACACGCAAAAGTGTTTTTAAAGTTGACATGAAATGAAAATTCACCCATTCTATTTCCTAAATGCATGTTATTAGTCTTATTGTGAATGATTTATCCATACATGTTTCTTTATTTGAATTTTCAAACATTAAACCATGAAACTTTTATTTTGCCAAAGTGCCGGCAAATAAATATAAGCGTTGCAGGTTTCAGAGCAAAGCGCGGCACTGTTTTTTGACCACATGCAGCTTATGATACGTGTTTCAACGTCTCATAGCGGCTCAATGCACAGTAAATGAACCGAGCCATTATGAGATGCTGAAAACTCTGTTAATAAGCACATATGTGAATTGATCACAGTGCTGCACTTCAAAACCACAACCGCATATAAATTAAATCGCAATTTGACAATCACACCATATTGCGATATCGATTTTATTTTTCGACATATTGAGCAGCCCTAACTGAGAGAATGGCAGGAAGCAGCATCAAATGCATTAAAATATTGTCATAGCAATCAGATTCTTTGCATGCTTATAATACCAGTAACATTTCTCTTTATAACTTTCGATACAAGAGAAAAAACTGTTGAATTAAGTACTTTTGTCCCATTTTGTCTCTCCATTGGTGATGATCAGCGTCAATCATCGTAGTTTCCGATTCAATTGCGCATTTAAATACGGTTGTCAATCCAGACACTTTGCAGTGTACTTAGCAGTATGAAATACTAAATTTGTATTCAGATTGTGAATGGGTAATAAACAGAAAGCAAGAGAAGAGCCTCCCTTTAGGCTGCATGTCCACCAAAGTGTTTTTGCTGTTTTTGCTCTGCTGAAAACGCCTAGCTGTGAGTGCTTGAGAGCGTTTTTTTCAGTTGAGATGCTTTGCTTGCTATGATACAGAATATCCGCGAAAGTGTAACTAGTCTGTACAATGTAAAGTATTTGCTCAGGTTTTTGTTTTAAATGATTTTGTTCCGTTGTTATGCTTGTTGTTGTCAACTGTTGACGTTGTACAAGCAGAAAGTGGTGGTTGGTCGGTGTTGTATTTGTCCCACCCCTCCTCCACTCTGATTGGACGGCTGGCTAAAAAGTGACAGTGATGAGCGCAGTGTTTTACTCAAAGTTGAACATTCTTCAACTCGAGGCGACCGGTAAAAAACGCTGAGCACTCAGTGCTTGAGTGTGATAAAGATGCTCAGCGCCTTGTTACGCTCCTGGTGTTTAAAAAACCTGGCGCTCCCATTGAAAACAATTGGAAAAGTACGCTAGCCGCTGAAAAAAAAACGCTTTTGTGGACGCACGGCCTTATAATAACTAAGGCTGTCAATCTCTAAAACACAAGCTAACGGAATTCAGTCTTAATTGTACAATGAATCTCTTATTTACATAGTGTTTACACTTTGTTGGTTATAAGAAAACCTGACTAACTTAATGACTAGCACCTCTGATAGGTCAATGAGTTCACACACTCAACAGATATGATTGTGATTGGCTACAATGCTCAAGGCTTGTAAAAACACGCTGTAAATAGAAACCTTTGATGCTCTCAAACAAATACGAATGAGAGCGTTTGAAAGCAGCGTCTATCAGCGTGTACTGAATATACCCGGTACTCTGTACTACAGGTACTACAGAAATGCTGGTAGCATCAACTTTTCCAATCAAAGATGCATTTAGGGGTTGGAAGCCGGACAGGTATTGAGGGCGGCAACTGCGACGTGAAGGGGCAAAAAACGAGGAGGAAGATATTAGTGCTGCATTTTCACAGGGGCAAGAAATTCCACCCGACTCGAATGTGTTTTGGCTGCAGTCCTGGCTCCTCGTCAAACCCATGACTGTCAGTCAGTGGGCTATTTCTGGCAGGGACTTGGATCCAGGCAGGGCCGGGCCCATTAGCGGTTAAATTTAGGGTGGTCCGCTTGTAACAACACACTCTCTTCCAACAAAGGCGTGCGACGGTGAGGATAGCGGAGCGCTAGGGTGCGGTGTCATGGTCATGTGCCGTCCATCATCATTGGGTCCTGTGATTCAGGAGACAGCTGAGAGCGAGGGGAGCGGGGGGCTGCTTGCGGGGTTCTGGGTAGTGGAGGACACCCTCAGGCCAAACCTTTTTGTGAAGTCATGAATGGGGTCCTAAAACATTATCAGTGTTGGTTGATTGAAACTCACAGGAAAGACAACTAGCACGTGCGCATGTGTGTTTGGAATCAAAAGGGTTAGCTGACAAATGAAGCACTATCTTTGTGTTTTTCAGCTCCGCTGGGGCGATTAGGGCACCCGGTAGACAATGTAACACAATATGACATGATTTGATTGTGCCTCTGCAGACCACATGGGCAGATGTGTCCTTGGTCTCTGAACCCTCTATTGAAGTTTTTGTTTCTACATCTTATTTATAAGGGGCCATAAGTGAGACAGCACACATGTCTGCAAGAAAATAAAACACATTTCTTTCACCAAAAAAACAAAATATATATAGATTTTTACATTAAATCTAATGGTTAGCTTTTAACCATTAATTAGATTTTACAACCTAAGGATTTTGCCTTTAGAAAAGCACAGCTTTTGGGAGGTCATATTTATGATTTACGAACGTGAGATTTTTCTAATGTACGTCACTTGTTCTGTTTGATTGATTTTACTGTACGACTAGCTGAATGTGTGATGCACATTTCTCAATGGTGACAGACCTATGAAAGCTACCTTACTGTATACTACATAGGGGCCATTCACACATTGTTGATACAACTTTTCAATTTTTGGATGTCTTTGACCGGCTCATGGTGCGAGATGCATTTTAAGTAAAAGAAACAGTTAAAATAGTTCATGGTGTATCTTTATCATTAGTCTTTACTGTATTTTACTCACCTTCAGGCCAAGATGTAGGTGACTTTTTTTCTTCAGTAGAACAGTAAAGAAGATTTTTAGCTGAAAACGTGGTCATCTGTGATTCATATAATGGCAGTCAATGGGTGCCGTCAAAACAAAATTAATACCCGCGGCTCCTGACAATACATTGAGGTCTTAAGAATGGAAACGATCGGTCTATGCGAGAAACTGAACATTATTTACAACATTTTTACCTGTAATCCACAGCATCTGCAAACGGTGGATTACAGGTTATAATGCTGTAAATAATGTTCAGTTTCTTGCACAGACCGATCGTTTCCCTTCTTAAGACCTCAACGTATCGTCAGGAGCCGTGGGTGTTAATTTTGTTTTGTCTGCATATGTTTTTTTGAATCTCAAAGTGACGGCACCCATTGACTTTCATTATATGAATCACAGAGGACCACGCTTTCGGCTAAAAATCATCTTTACTGTTCTACTGAAGAAAAAAAGTCAACTACTACATCTTGAATGGCCTGAGGGTGAGTAAACTAACAGCAAAGTTTTATTTTTGGGTGAACTATCCCTTTAAATGTACACTACTGTTCAAAGGTTTGGAGTCTGTAACATTTTTTAATGTTTTAAAGTCTCTTATGCTCACCAAGGCTGCATTTATTTACACAGTTAAAACTGTAATATTGTGAAATATTATTACAATTTAAAATAACTGAATAGCTGAATTTTCAGCATCGAATAGGCTCAAGAAACATTTCCTATTATGATCAATGTTGAAAACAGTTGTGCTTTTAATATTTTTGTGGAAACTAATACTTTTTTCAGTATTCTTTGATGAATAGAAAGTTCAACAGAACAGCATTTATTTGAAATGGAAATCTTTTGTAACTTTATAAATGTCCTCACTGTGACTTCTGATCAATTGAGTGCATCCTTGAATAAAAGTATTAATTTCTTTCAAAGTTTAACATTTTCACAACTCAAGTGTAAGTAATTGAAAGTCGCTTTTAGAACATTTTATTAGCTGTGTGTGTGTTTTATAGGTGAGGCCAAGCAGAAGAATAATGTGAACCAATGAGAGACAGATGATGACAGCAAAATCATACTGGCAGAAAAACAAGTGTAAGGTACATACCGTGGGAGCACCTAAAGCCACCCAGTGCCTGCAGTCTGACCCCGGTGGTGACAGAGGCAGCTGTCCTGTCTTTTTTGCCCTTCTCTGTCGCCATTAATTTCCCACAAAGGCCCCCAGTGACAGTTCCCTCATAGTGGCCATACTTGGAAACAAGGTGCATGACAGACGCAGGGAGAATGGGATAGACAATTTGGGTGCACAAAAACAGCCGCCGTGGGACCACAGACAGCAGGGGACCACTGTTACCTAGATGGGAAAAAAAGAAAAAGAAAACTTTCTTGCACATATTCTGTTCAATCATGTCCATTCTGAATGCAGTTCAGTAAATTAAATAATTCAATAAATTAAAATAATATATACACTAACATTCAAAAGTTTGTGATCAGTAATGTATTTCAAAGAATTCTCCTATGCTATACAGTAAAAACAGTAATACTGTGAAATATTTTTTACTATTTAAAATTACTTTTTTTATTTATATTTTAATATATTTTAAAATATAATTTATTCCTGTGATGTCAAAGCTGAATTTTCAGCATCATTACTCCAGTATTCAGTGTCACATGATCCTTCAGAAATCATTCTGATATGCCGATTTGCTGCTCAAGAAACATTTCTTATTCTGTTGAAAACAGTCGTGCTCCTTAATATTTTTTTGGAAAGTGTGATCAAAGAAAGAACAACATTTTTTTGAAATAGAAAGTTTCTGTAACAATGTAAAAGTCTTTACTTTTACTTTACAAAAAAATCATACTGAACCCAAACTTTTGAACAGTAGTGTATCGATTTGAAAAATTAAGTAGTGATTTGAAATGCATCATGCATCAATATGACAGTTAAATTTATGCATTATGTAATTTAATAATAATTCTAAAACATTTATACATTTATTTATATATTAATAATTTGTGACATATTTTCAGTTCCAGTCCACCTATCAGCATTTTCATCCAGTTTCATGTTTTCAGCACATATTTTAAAAAAATCATACCATAATTACTGAACATGAACAAATTTCTGCGTAAATTATATTAAAAAATAATTTTATTAATATTATATAAATTGGCACTTTTTTAAGAAATAACTTTTTTTAAATATATATTAATATATAATATATTTAATATATAATATGGGTTATGTTGTCTCTTGCTTTCATTGTGAATGGACATGAGTTTTCATCAGTCAATATTTCAAAATTTAGTATTTTTTTAAAAAAAAAAAAAATTAATTAGTTAATAATGCTAATCTACCAAAAACATTTTATGCTATATAATATACATTTTTACTCTTTTAAGAGTAATCAAAAAATAAGTCACATTTTTTTCCATTTAAAAAAAATTTGTGTTGCCTGATAATATATTAAATATATTATATAATACCATATTTTAAAAAATCATACCATAATTATTGATTCAATTGAACTGGATCATGATCAAATGTCAGATTTCATCACTTAGTAAATAATTGTGACGAAATCCAATTCTTGTCAGAGTGAACATCAGAAACATTTCAGAAGAAATAACATTTTTAGGTTTGATAACACTCTATGTTCTTGAATGTTACTGATTCAATTTTAAAGCAACTTTTGCTATGGTTTCTTAAGAAACCATCATCTATCTGGTCGTTGCTCCTTGGGGCCCTAAATATCACCTCTCAGCTATGTAAATTAGATATGTTAATGAATAGCTTCTTTCATCACATGGAGTGCAAAGCAACAATTCTGTCTATGTGTACCTAGGCTTGTGTTTATGAAGAGAGTGTGCCAAGCACTCAGAGTAAATGAAAATATACACTGGGAGAACCATCCCAGGCATCTCCTATAACAAGCTGCAGAAACTCTCTAAAGCATTGCTGCTATGTTGTGGGGAATCTTGAGAATCTGAAGCTTAAACCACCATGCCTTCGAGACCTTAGGGGTGAGGGGGTGACCGTGGATCATCACCACTCGCTCACACGATTAAAATGATTTTCCAGGATCTGGGCCACAAAGGTTTATGTCACAGACAGCTGGAAAGTGATTTGCTGGAGTCTTAGCTGAACGAGTTGGGCGCCATTGTGTGGTCTCGACTAAAACCCCAAACCTAAACCACACAGGTCTTTACTGATAGAAGCTAAAAGCTGACATTGCACAGCGATAGTGTGAATACTGGGCGATAAATTGAGCAGTGAACCGGGAGAATGCACACTTTTACAGCATGGCACCTTGGGAAGCATTTCCCCAGAGTAAAACGCCTGTTCCGCTCAGAAACACGCTGGTAGCACTTGCATATGGATCATGTTCCGCATGGCTAAAATTCCTGATTCTTGTGGCGTCTCAATAAAACCAGACACAGTAAATAAACATGAACGTACAGTATTAAAACGCATCGCCTTACTCGATATTGAGTGTCAAAAAGTCAATCACAGATGTGATATAGATGTAATTGGGAATCATTCACAAATTTCTGCATAAATTATATATAAAAAAAAATAATAAAAATTATATTAATATTATATAAATTGTTACTTTTAACTCAATGTTTTTACAAAAGAACAATTTCTTAAATGATATATTTTAATATATAATATATATTATAATTTATGTTGTCTCTTGCTTTCGTTGTGAATGGGCGAAGTCTTTTATCAGTCAATATTTAAAAATTTGGTCATTTTAAAAAAATAATAATAATTAATAGTTAACATTATATATTATATAACTTTTTACTCTTTTAAACCAAAAAATAAGTCAAATTTTTCCCATTTAAAAAAAAAAAAAATGTAGTGTTGACTGATAATATATTAAATATGTTATATAATATCATATTTAAAAAAAAAAAAAGAAAAAATGTTAAAAGAAAAAAAATTAAAATATATATTTGTTGAAAATGCAGTAAATAAACATGAATGTAGTTTTAAAACGCATCGCCTTACTCGGTATAGTATCACAGATGTGATATAGATGCAGATAGATGTCATTGGGCCTCATTCACAAAATTCTGCATAAATTATATATTAAAAAAATTATATTAATATTATATAAATTGTCACTTTTAACTCGATGTTTTTATGAAAGAAATTTTTTTTTAATAATATATTTTAATATATAATATATAATTTATGTTGTCTCTTGCTTTTGTTGTGAATGGGCGAAGTCTTTTATCAGTCAATATTTCAAAATTTGGTAATTTAAAAAAAAAAAAAAAAAAATTAATAGTTAATAATGTGACTCATTTTTGGTGTCTGAAAAAACATTATATATTATATAACTTTTTACTCTTTTAAAGTAACCAAAAAATAAGTCAAGTTTTTCCCATTTAAAAAAAAAAAATGTAGTGTTGACTGATATTAAATATATTATATAATATCATATTTAAAAAAAAAAAAAAAAAAATGTTAAAAAAAAAATTTAAAATATATATTTGTTGAAAATGCAGTAAATAAACATGAATGTAGTTTTAAAACGCATCGCCTTACTCGGTATAGTGTCAAAAAGTCAATCACAGATGTGATAAAGATGCAGATAGATGTCATTGGGCCTGATTCACAAAAGTCTGTGTAAATTATATTAAAAAAAATAAAAAAATTATATTAATGTTATACAAATTGCCACTTTTAACTCAATGTTTTTACGAAAGACTGTTTTTTAATAATATATTTCAATATATAATAGTTTATGTTGTCTCTTGCTTTCATTGTGAATGGGCATAAGTCATCAGTCAATATTAAAAAAATAGTAATTTTTAAAAAATAATAATTAATAATTAGACATTTTTTTGGTCTGAAAAAAAATAAAAAATTATATATTGTATAATATAACTTTTTACTCTTTTTAGAGTAACCAAAAAATAAGTCACATTTTTCTTATTTAAAAAAAAAAAAAAAATGTAGTGCCGACTACATATATATATTTAATATATTATATAATCATATTTTTAAAAAATATTAAAATATATTTTAAAAAATAAAAATTTAAACAAAACATTTAAAAAATATATATTTGCTGAAAATGCTATGTTTTTCAAATCATAATAAATATAAAGGTTAAAAATGTAAGAACCTTTGTAAGTTTTCTCTTTGTTTATTTCCCCTAATATTACTCATGTAACCAATTACTTCAATCTACAGGGGAAGCCAGCTTCAGAACTGGCTGTCGTCGCTGTCATGTGCACACATCATAAGTCTTCAGTGTGACTTTTGCTTTAACTTGATCAGGTTTCATTGGAGAACCTAGAAAAGCACTTTTATGTCAGTGGCTTGGGTCCTGTGACCGGCAGGGCCATCATCTTGCAGTATTTCAGGATGAGGTCACAATCTTTTTCTTTACTCAGGCGCTCTGCCAGTTTCTCGACACCTGGCTCGGGACTGACAGCTCTATGGGCGTCCCCATGAATCAACGGTCATGTGGCGGGGCCTCCACACACTCGGACAGACACCAGGTTATAAACAGCCTTGTAACCCTAGTAGGACAGCTGAAAAAGAGACCCAAGAAACAAAATATGAGCCAGAGAGCAAGAAGAGTCGAGTGTATTTGTGTGTTGTTCTGTCTGTCTGTCTGTCTGTCTGTCTATCTACCTACCTATCTTCTAACATTCTATCTATCTATCTTTCTATCTACTAACATTCTATCTATCTAATCTATCTATCTATCTATATATCTTCTAACATTCTATCTACTAACATTCTATCTTCTAACATTCTATCTAACATTCTATCTACTAACATTCTATCTTCTAACATTCTATCTATCTATCTATCTATCTATCTTCTAACATTCTATCTATCTACGTATCTTCTGTTGTTCTTTTGTTCTATCTATCTATCTATCTATCTATCTATCTATCTATCTATCATTCCATCTCTGTCTGTCCGTCTGTATTGAGGTGTTAATCAAACACATTAGTCCCTAATCTATGCAAACTGATATGAGATGCCTGAGGAGCCATTAATTAGCTCATTAGTTGTGGTATTTGTATTAATTAACATCAAAGTATCGTTAAAACCCGTTAAGTATGCTGATGCCGTGGAGGCACACGTACATGTGAATTTAGCCTCGGTGGGCAGCAGAGACTTTTTTGAGGAATATATTACAGTTGCCGAGGGCCCAGGTATTCATCAGCTTCAAGTCAGACAGGTCATTCATTCTGCGGCTATAAAAGGCATCATTATACGGCCCTAAATACACCATTTGAAAAACATTTCTCACATTTTAGCTTTGCTCAATTTGGGATCATCTGAGAATTTGTTCATTGACGCACCAATATCGTTATCCCGGCATCACCTTAATTAAACATCTAGACATATCTCCTAATTAAGACCCTTTTCAAGCCTTTTCAATGTCTTCCTGGAAGAATAGGCCTGTTTTTCTTGCTCGTCTCCTCCCCAGCATTTTTCTGCCTCCTCCAAAGACTTTAATTGAATGCTCATATAGTGCGTTTGCTGTAGGTGAGCCGGGCGGGACAAAAGGCAGGGCAGCCGAGGGGATGAAAAGGATGTCGCCAGCTTGAGGAGCCTTTCTACAAATGCACTCATTAACAGATGAAAGATCTGCGCTCTACATATTCCTCTAATTCACGCCGCAACAGGTGCAAATAAAAAAATGATTGTGTCTTGGTGATATGACTCTTCCCCCGTTTGTTGGTACAACACTCTCAAAAGGCTGGGTTTTTTATCATTAAATGTTTGAATGTGCATGCAGAGCTTTTGTGTGCGTAGAGCCTAATTCTGAGTTTTCATTATGAAGTATCCTTAAGAGACTTCTGTGCACTGTTCATATACATCAGAGTAACTGATGAACTGTATAAAGTCAGTATTATTGAAAGGAAGTAGGATGTTTCATACAATGGAGTCAGGAGGAGGCACATGGATTCTTATGAAGCCTAACAATATACTAGTATTAAAAGGTCCAAGAATAAAGCATCTCACTCTAGTCTCCCGGTTTCCATGCAACTTAGAATAAAAGGTCGAGCAAGGCAAGGTGGACAGATAAAATAATGCAGGAAATCTTTCCCTAGAATACAAGAAGTATGTGAAAATTGCAAAGAAGAAAATATTATATAATATAAATATGTATGTTAAAATGAATAAATAAAAATACCAGCTATAGCTATTTTACCTTAGATCAGTTTTTAGTGGAGAGAGAAAAAAAAATATTATGAAGAGGGAGGAATGAGAATGGGAATTTTTTATTTATTTGTCATTTAAAAAAAAAAAAAATGGCTAAAATTGATTTATTTTTCTTCCATTCAATGGATCATAAGTAAAGTAAAGCAAAGCAAGTTTATCTTTACATGTGCCTTTCTGGTGGTACATGAAATGAACTGTGTTCTTCCACTACAAGGACTTTATAGTCAGAAAGATTGTCGTTAAAGTGTGGCTCATTCTGGAAGTCCACAGATTTATTTTTCACATCCTATTTGTTAAAATGACATTGAGCACTGTTCCATCAAGGCCAAAAAGGAAAAATAGTGCCCCTCGAGAGGCTCCAAATGCTTTATTTAATTACATGTTATATATAAAGGCAAGCAAAGCATTTTCTGTTTGTATATGTGGTTAGGTAGCATCCATGTAGATCTCAACAGATCTATTAGTGTTCAGAGTAAAGTACTAGAAAGCAGTTAGTGAATGTAGAGCATCTGGAGTGATTTATTGTTGATACAGTTCTTTAGATGTTATACTAAATGTGTGTGTGTGTGTGTATAATATATATATATATATATATATATATATATATACACACACACACACACACACACACCTGCATTTACATGCACATGAACTTTAATGACATCCCATTCTTAATCCGTAGGGTTTAATATGGAGTTGGCCCACCCTTTGCAGCTATTACAGCCTCAACTCTTCTGGGAAGGCTTTCCACAAGGTTTAGGAGTGTGTTTATGGGAATTTTTGACCATTCTTTTAGAAGTGCATTTGTGAGGTCAGGCAGTGATGTTGGACAAGAAAGCCTGGCTCGCAGTCTCCGCTCTAATTCATCCCAAAGGTGTTCTATTGGGTTGAGGTCAGGACTCTGTGCAGGCCACTCAAGTTCCTCCACACCAAACTCGCTCATCCATGTCTTTATGGACCTTGCTTTGTGCACTGGTGCGCAGTCATGTTGGAACAGGGAGGGGCCATCCCCAAACTGATCCCACAAAGTTGGGAGCATGAAATTGTCCAAATGTCTTGGTATGCTGAAGCATTAAGAGTTCCTTTCACTGGAACTAAGGGGCCAAGCCCAACCCCTGAAAAACAACCCCACACCATAATCCCCCCTCCACCAAATTTACACTTGGCACAATGCAGTCAGGCAAGTACCATTCTCCTGGCAACCACCAAACCCTGACTCATCCATGGGATTGCCAGACAGAAAAGCGTGATTGGTCACTCCAGAGAACACGTCTCCGCTGCTCTAGAGTCCAGTGACGGCGTGCTTTACACCACTGCATCCGACATTTTGCATTGCACTTGGTGATGTAAGGCTTGGATGCAGCTGCTCGGCCATGGAAACCCATTCCATGAAGCTCTCTACGCATTGTTCTTGAGCTAATCTGAAGGCCACACGAAGTTTGGAGGTCTGTAGCTATTGACTCTGCAGAAAGTTGGCGACTTCTGCACACTGTGCCTCTCAGCATGCTCTGACCCCGTTCTGTGATTTTTCATGGCCTACCACTTCGTGGCTGAGTTGCTGTTGTTCCCAATTGCTTCCACTTTGTTATGATACCACTAACAGTTGACCGTGAAATATTTAGTAGTGAAGAAATTTCACGAATGGACTTATTGCACAGGTGGCAACCTATCACAGTACCACGCTTGAATTCACTGAGCTCCTGAGAGCGACCCATTCTTTCACAAATGTTTGTAGAAGCAGTCTGCATGCCTAGGTGCTTGATTTTATACACCTGTGGCCATGGAAGTGATTGGAACACCTGAATTCAATGATTTGGAGGGGTGTCCCAATAATTTTGGCAATATAGTGTATATATATATATATGTGTGCGTGTTAAAAATACTGACATTTTTCAGTTTGATTATTTTAGATAATTTCTTTTACAGAATTTCTTTGTCCATAATTTTACTTATATCACAGCAGTCCTCATTATTACATTATCTAGCTATATTGGGGGGGGGGGAAACATATTTCTTTTCAATAATGTATTCATATATACATTTTTCAATAAAACTTTGTACATTTTGTTCAAAATTGCAGATAATTTATCTGTAATAAAACATGTAGTATTAACTTAGAAAAAGATGCTAAAAAGCCATATATTTAATTTTCATTAATATTATATTTTATTTATTTATAGGACAAGTAGAAAACAGGAGGCAAGTGAGTGGAAGCAGAGAAAGAGGATTATATTAAACAAATATTATAATATATATGTGACACTGGACCACAAAGCCAGTCATAAGTCGCACAGGTATATTTGTAGCAATAGCCAACAATACATTGTATGGGTCAAAATTATCGATTTTTCTTTTATGCCAAAAATCATTAGGATATTAAGTTTTGTAAATATATATATTTTATAAATTTCCTACCATAAATATGTCAAAAATTTATTTTTGTAAGTAATATGCGTTGCTAAGGACTTCATTCGGACAACTTAGATTTTTTTTGCATCCTCCAGATTCCAGATATTCAAATAGTTGTATCTCGGCCAAATATTGTCATATCCTAACAAACCATACATCAATGGCTTATTTATTCAGCTTTCAGATGATGTATAAATCTTAATTTTAAAAAATTGACCCTTATGACTGGTTTTGTGGTACAGGGATCACACACACATATATATAAAATATATAAATATAAAATATACACACACATAAAATATAAAATATACACACACACACACACACATATTATATATTAGTATTATATATTATAGATATACAGTCAAACCAAATATTATTCAGACTCTAGATATAATATTTTATATTTTCTTACTAGTGGGTGCAGGACACTATAGTGAGGATAGCAAAATAAAGTAAACTGTGACATATTATACCCAAAAATTCTTCATATAGTGGACTACCAGTAAAACTAATAAAAATTTGGGACCAAAAATTATTCAGACACTTTGACCTGACCATGTTTTGCTTAAGTGTTATCTGACATAATTAAGATTAATTTTTTCTGAAACAGTTTAACTCTGAGATCTTGTCATATTTTATTACCATTTTTTTAAACTAATAAATAAATAAACTGTATTAATGAATGAAATGTTCAAGGTGTCTGAATAAATTTTGGTTTGACTGTATAATAGATATTATATATTATAAGACAAGGTAAATCAAAGACCTTAGCCTACATATATTATATAGCCTAGTAAAATTGTACAATACAATTTGTCACAATACCATGATTTTTAAAATAGCTTTCTATTTTAGGTGGAGGTCTAGGACAAGCGTTATATATAAACAAACAAACAAAAAAAGTGTGCATTGCTGCATGATAGTCAGTGTTACCTCTAAACGCTGTCTTAATATTTGTGGGAGTGATTTGTCTCGGCACATCTCGACAGCCCCATTGAAAAGAGTCCCGTCACACCTGGCCATCTCACCCAGACATCACATGTCTTGCCTTCACTGAACCTCATCTGGGCTGCCATAGAGACATGGGACATCTTCACAAAAGAGAAACACTGACACAGACCAGTGAGGCAAAGGGTCCATAACAAAGAGACTAGGGGGATGGGGAACGTTCATTTGGCTTGACATACACAGTTAAAACGCAAGCGCAAAATATCCAAAAGCTACACAGAATAACAAAAACCCCTCATGCAATTCTGCATGTAGGCTGCGTCAAATCAATCAGCTGCAAATGATATGAATGGCGAGGAGGATGTTTGCAATAGTGCTTTTACTAACATTATTTGGAGATTTTGTACACATATCTTTTGCTTCTTGAGGCCGAGGCATGAACGTGGAGAAACATATTCATTTGATTTCACCCATTTGACACTTTCATTCCATTTGCATCAAGTGGCCCTCAATGGGCGTCTCACCTCCCGCTCTAATTAAAATGATGTTTTGAATAGAATCCATTCACTCCACCCAGCTAATAGATAAACTTGTAAAGACTCCATCTCCAATAGAACCTCCGTCAAATGGAGATCATACAGGGCAATAGCAGGAGAGGAACCAGCTGGATGCTCAGTGTTGGCATAAAGCGCGTTAGAATTCACGTTGACACGATTAAGAAAGCTAATGATTGCATTTGTAATTATTTTTGATTTAAAAAGAGGGCTGCACAAAGGAGGTTAAGTTGTTTTGACCAACCTGATAACCATAAAGACACTGGAGAAACACTGTAAAGGGAAAGTCAGAATGCAAGATAAAAGCAAACGTACATGGCAGAATAATAATAGATAAATAAATAATCATTATTTTTTTTTTACCTTTTTTAATTAGTAGCTAATAATAAGCAATTAAAGGGATAGTTCACACAAAAATGAAAATTCTGTCATCATTTACTCCCCCTCAGTTTGTTACAAACCTGTATAAATTTCTTTGCTCTGCTGTACAGAATGACAGAATTTTCATTTTTGGGTGAACTATCCCTTTAAACACTTCGGCTTTAAGAAAAAGAAGTCTTATACAATTTTGCTCCTCAATTAAATGCATCTTGTTTTATGACTAATCAAAAAGTTATTTTTACTTGAAAATGCATTCTTTGTAGAGCATGGCTAGCAACGTGAAGGCCATGGGTTTGATTCCCATACTGATATGCTGTTGAATTAAAGTTGCTTTGGATAAAAGTGTCTGCCAAATACATTATTGTTGTAAAGAGAAGTAACAATTAAAAAGGACAGAAACAAATCAACTTCTCTATAGATTAAACCATATTTGGGGGATAAATTATTCGCTGCGATGGCCTTGACATGACAGAGAATTACGTTCTGACATCTTTAACCATGCTGCATGTGAGAGAAACGGATCGACATCAGCCACTGAAGCTGAAGCAACTCTTCGAGTCGAAAAACCACTTCTGCGAGCCTCCAGAACAGGCAAAAGACATCTGAGCAATACAATATTATTACAATCTGTCTGAGAGGTAATTATTTCTGTCTGGGAAGATGAATTAAAATTTTTATTTAGATATTTATTAAATAAATAAATAATATCTATCTATCTGTACGGTGCTGCAGACCATCTGAGCTGAGGTGTGAAAATATATATAATATATATATATATATATTTAAGTTTTAAATGTCAACAATCAGTCATTTTCCAGTAAAATAAATGATTGTAGCAGACAGTATTGTTTTCCAATAAATTTACTTGAGTAGAAAAACTGTAAGATAATAAAACAAAATTTTTCATACTCAATTGGATAATAGGTTAAGCATAAATATAATAAAATGTTGTGAGGTTTATGCTTTAAAAACAGTTTGCCAACAGGATGAGAAAATTAATAAACTCTCTGAAAAGAAATCTTGTTATATTCCACAGTTTTTAAGAGTGCAAGTAACCTTTTACTGGAAAACAAGCTAAATTAAATATTTTAAAAATATATATTTTTGGCATTTCCTTCTTTTAGGTCCACTTAAAAATAATGAAATGTTCAAACACAAACATTTAATGTCTGTGAAGCCAGATTCAAAAGTATATGATATATTCAAATACATCATCTTGTATCTTGTATCTCTGCATAATGGCCAAGAATGCTCCTGAACACTTTGGCCATTTCAGAGTGTATTAGAGTGTTCAATCTCCTGCACTACACTGCCCCTATGTGGACATACAGAAGACATCATGATGCTGGTGGCCTTATAAGAGAGTCATTAAAGGGTTAGTTCACCCAAAAATGAAAATTCTGTCATTGATTACTCACCCTCATGTCGTTCCACACCCATAAGACCTTCGTTCATCGTCGGAACACAAATTAAGATATTTTTGATGAAATCCGAGAGGTATCTGACTCCTCTATATACAGCAATTTAACCACCACTTTCAAGGTCCAGAAAGGTACTAAAGTTAAAATAGTCGATGTGATTGCAGTGGTTCAACTTTAATGTTATGAAGCGACGAGAATACTTCTTGTGCGCAAAAACAAAACAAAAATAACGACTTTATTCAACAATATCTTCTCTTCTGTGTCATTCTCGTACGCTGTTTACATTCAGCGCTTGCGGGTTCTATGTCAGAATGTGGGCTCAGTTTGTTGCGTATGGGGCTGCATAGCCGCAGACCAGTCAGGGTGCCCATGCTGACCCCTGTCCACCACCGGAAGCGCCAACAGTGGGCACGTGAGCATCAGAACTGGACCACGGAGCAATGGAAGAAGGTGGCCTGGTCCACATCTTATGCTTTCAAAGCTAGCTTGCTATTGCTAGCCTTTCCGAAATTGCCTACCCTACCTTAAATTAAGCTATAGAAGACAACAGCGTTGTTATTCAGCTCAGTTCAGTTCAATGTTGATTCAATTCAGGTCAATAACAGTGTAGATATTGAACATTTCGTCAGTTATGAAACTAATTCAAATTAAGCTATAAAGCAGCTCTACAAAAGACAGTAGTGCCATCATCCAGCTCAATAGGTTGTTTGCACATGACGTCATTGCTGCAGCGCGAAATGCGGCTGGAGGGCAAGGAGTGATTTTTCTATATAGGAATCCTATCACAAACTCAAAATTCCTATGTTTTGCGTCGTTTATGGTTGCTCAAATCTATCAAACCGAGAAACCACAATGAGCTTTTATCATTTACATAACTTATATCGTTTTTTAACTTTAAAAGTTGTCTTTTATAGCGTTTTGCGTCTGCTGATACTGAAATGAATATGGATACCTGTTATCTTTTTTGTTTTTGACTTGGTTAAATCCAACCCATAAAAGCTTGTGAACAGTTTTGAAGTGGATACGTGCAAGTTATACTCATCCACAAGCCGAGTGAAAGTCATATTCGCAAATGTAATGTTAATTATTAAACCAAACAAAATACAAAACTTTCAAAAACACTCAGCTATGTGATTATTTTATTGAGTGATTGGGAGTGGGTTCAATCAGTGACATTAGATTTGCTATACGGCATCTCCCCGTCACCACCTCAACCTGCTTCCCTTAGTCTGTTTTTACACTTAGAAAAGGCGAAAATTATATTACACCGTCCAGTTTTTTCCCTGAACGATGATGTGAGCTCCTGTTGCAATTCTCGTTTCAGCATAAATGACCTACAATGGCGACATTTTTCACAATCACGACAGAAAATCAAAAATACTGCCCTAACTTCACTAGCAGAAAGGCAGCACGATATAAACAAACCAGACTAGAACTGAACGCGGCGTGACGGCAGCTTCACATTCTCAATATCTACCTCCTCGATGGCAGTCAAGTCTTTCAATTCAGTAGAAAAATCGCTCATCTTCATAACATAAGGTTTATGTCCAAAATGTTAATTTTCTGTTTATACCTTTCTAAACCAGCACACTACGGACTTTTCTCCATCTCTTCCATTCTAATTTTCACTGCTTGCCCTCCACATTAATTTTGTGCGTCACCAGAACCACGTGATTGCAAACAATCTACAGTATTCATCATCCAATGGTGTCTGTGCATTTCAAATCAATAATATTAAATAATATTACTGAACGTTAAGTGTATTTTAAACCCCTACTAAGCAAGCCAAAGACGACAGTGTCATGTAAACCAAAACCAAAACAGAAATGGAGAAAAAAACCTTAGAAGAAGAAACCAGGCTTACTTGCAAGTGACAACTTAACCCATCCAGTGTGAAAACATGCCCTGCTATTGGCCAAGACTGAGCCGGTCAAGATAATGAGCCGGCGTTCTGACGTAGAACCTGAAAGCGCTGTACGTAAACAACGTACCAGAATGACACAAAACAGAAGAGATTGTTGAATAAAGTTGTTATTTTGTTTTGTTTTTGTGCACAAAAAGTATTCTCGTCACTTTATAAAATTAAGGTTGAACCACTGCAGTCACGTCGACTATTTTAATGGTGTCTTTAGTACCTTTCTGGACCTTGAAAGTGGTTGTTAAATTGCTGTCTATTGAGGAGTCAAATTGCTATCGGATTTCATCAAAAATATCTTAATTTGTGTTGAAGATGAAGGTCTTGCAGGTTTGGAACGACATAAGGGTGAATAATTAATGACAGAATTTTCATTTTTGGGTGAACTATCCCTTTAAGTTGTGTGTCTATATATAAAAAAGCATGTTTTTTCTTACATTGAAAAAGTCATTTTAAAAGCAATAGAGTATCCCATTTTAAGGACTATGATTACTCGTTCCTTTGGCTATTGGCATTAAGGTCTCTGACAACCTGTTAACAAACCCCTACTGGGAAATCAAATCAAAAGCCTCCTCTGCAAACTGTACACAATGATAAAGTTCCTTCATGGATGTGTTGCTACAGATGCTGTATGGCTTTTTCCTCTCAACCCTGCAATCTCAAGTGTTGAGGAAACACTTCTACTGCAGAGCTGATCCTGGCGATAACGTGTTAACTGTCTGAATCGGCATAGCTGTGTGCCACTCGTCATTGAAAGCACAACAGTATTATGGATCTAAAATACTAGGACTTTGTTATCCTGAATAAATACCCTCAAACCCTTGTTACAGACAACAAAATTAATTAATTAAAGTGTACTTATAATAAAAGTACTCATTTCAAAACACTGCTTCGAAGCTTTACGAATCTTTCGTTTCGAATCAGTGATTCGGATCGCGTATCAAACTGCTGAAATCATGTGACTTTGGTGCTCCGAACCACTGATTCGAAACAAAAGATTCGTAAAGCTTCGAAGCATTTTGAAATCAGCCATCACTAGATATTGTTGAAAAGTCATTATTTTGTTTTTTTAGTGCACAAAAAGTATTCTTGTCGTTTTATAATATTAAGGTAGAATCACTGTACTCACATGAACTGTTTTAAATATGTTTTGAGTACCTTTATGGATCTTGAGAGGTTCAGTGACATTGCTGGCAATACAGGCCTCACTGAGCCATCAGATTTCATCAAAAATATCTTAATTTGTGTTCCGAAGATGAACGAAGGTCTTACGGATGTGGAACAACATGAGAGTGAGTAATAAATGACATTATTTTCATTTTTGGGTGAACCCTTTAGGATTTGAAAGCTGTTGTAAGAAGAGCGTAAAATGATTGTAAAAGCATAAGTGGTAAATATGATCAGGTAAGCACACATTACTGCACTAACCCCATCTCTCTCACACACACACACACACACAATCATAATTACACAGGATTTGTTGATCTTTGCTCTGCCGGAGCTGCATATGGAGTCTCCCTGCCTAATGCAAAGTTCTGGTTAAACATTGTCCCAAGGTTTGCGTTCTGCCTTCTGTTGTTTTTACACTAAAGCCCTGGCAATTGTTGGAGGCATTATTGACTTTGTAATTAAACTATTTTAACGTCAGGATTTTGTAATCATTACATTTCAAGCCATCTGTTCCTGTCCGAGGCTTGAAATGGATTTTCCCTTTGAGGAGATAAAGGCCAGCACATTGTGGCCAGTTTTATCATTTATCGTCACGTCTTTACACACAGACAAATGCTGAAATCCTCATCCGAGCCGTGGCGAGTTTGCACCAGCACCATACATACAAATTATGATGCAATTATATCATTTCAGCCGATCTGATTATGGATTTATTAGCGTCCATCTGCTCAAAGACTAACAAAGCTAATTTTAAAGAACCCACACCAAGAGTCGCAATGTATGAACAGCTTGAGGCCTGGTTTTAGTCAACACCTTTATCAACTTGTATGTTAACCTAGTGAGCAATGCAGAAATCAACTAATCTATTCTATTCACATGAAGATAACACGCAAAATTTTGATCCACAATTGTGCTTCTGGTTTGAAATCTCTAAAACTATTAACTATTAAAAACATCTATGAACTATTAAATACAACATTCCCTGACTTCCTACGTTGCCTAATGCCTATAAAAGCCTGTAGACTGAAGGACTCGGGACGTTTTTGCCGGGAAAATCAAAAGGATGTGACGTTTACGCGTGCTCTTTCGTTCTATGAAACATGAAACGAACGATTACACAATGTTCAGAATAATGCCGAAAGAGCTATTCTGTACTGTAATGTAAATGTGTCATGCAAAGAAAGAGATTAATTTAATAGTCTCACATGGCCAGATATAGTCTTAAATAGCCTAATTTGTAATCAAACTATCATAACAGTGCAATTTTAATTAGGCCTACCTCATCGTATACATCACCGTATATCGCTGCAAATGTTTTTCCAACTTCTTTGTACTTCTAAGCGAAGAACGAAGAAACTTGTGTATCGGGACCTTGAATCACGTTCAGTCTCTTGGGTTTTACACGTGCACGTCGAGTGCGAGCACGAGCAAGTTGTGGCTGCCTGCAGTTCACTTAAGAGCCACCGGTGTCGCTAATAACAATGATTTCTGAATATAGCCCCTTTAAACAAAAATAAATTAAACCTAAATAGTATTATTTTAAAAATATTAAACAAATAAAAATGTTAAAAACACATAAAAATTTCTAAAAACATAAATAAACTAAAATGAAAACTGAAAATCTAAAAAGCTTCTTCAAAATATTAATAAAAACAATAATAGTATATAAATAAAACTAAACACTGGTGCCTTCAGTTAACTTGAACGTCTGCCGTCAAAGTCTGCTCCATTTATGTCCTGCTGCTGCTTTCGTCTCTTTTTATTATCTGCATTAGGAATGTCCTTTATGAATAAATGCATTTTCCAAGAAAGAAATCATTTGAAATTGAAGGCTGAACATCTTTAATTATGTGACTCTTTTAGTGAAAACATTTTAACAAACAACAATCAGATTTTCAGTGATGTTTTTTAGTTTGTAGTTTATTAAATAATAAATCTCAGCCTCCAGAATAATGAGAACAAATTTTATATTTTTTCATTAGTATATACAAGAATGCTAAACTAAGAACAATGATGAAATGATATATTACAGTATATACTACACAACCTTAAACAAAAGATAATAATTGGATCGTTACCTGTCATTTGTTAGCACAAAAAAAACCCAATTCAAATCAAACAATAAAAAATCAATTAGCCTATCTGCAATGTATGTGACAATTAAATATTTACTGTAAGATATGCAGATGAACTAAAACATGTCTCACCTCCTGTGAGTATAATAGAGATGTAGAATTACAGATAAGGTATCAGTCAGGGTGGCCCACCAGTTGAGCCCATGAACACAGTGTTGATGGGGGGCAGGGACGACACAATTTCTCTGATCTCTGTGGTCCCCTGGAGAGGCAGGAGTGCATTCTGGGAGTGATAAGGAGAAGGAGTTCCATACATGCAGGGTGTTGTGACAGAGCAGGAATGAGCGATGCTGGATCCTGAAATAAAACAGAAATTGTATAAGACTGATATAATAGCGGTCGTTCAGTCTGTCTGTCTGTCTATCACAACTGTTTTCAACAATAATAAGAAATGTTTCTTGAACAGCAAATCAGCTGAAGGATCATGTGACACTGAAGACTAGAGTAATGATGCTGAAAATTCTGCTTTGCATTCACATAAATTATATTTTAAAGGGGTGGTTGATTATGATTTCACTTTTTTAACTTTAGTTAGTGTGTAATGTTGCTTTTAGAGCATAAACAACATCTGCAAAGTTACAACACTCATTCTTTTAAAGAATTCACTGTTTAAGGACTACAACGAGCTTCTTCCCGGGTTAGTGACATCACTAACCCTAAAATTTACATAAACTCTGCCCCCGAGAACATGCAACAAAGGGGGCCATGTTGGGCTGCTTTAGAGAAGAGGAAGAGTTGTTGTAATAGAGTGTTGTTGCCATGCTGTCATTTTACTCCGGACTGCTTCACAAACGAGGGTCAATTCAACACTGTATTTGCACAAAAGATTAACATGACGGCACATGTTAGTCGATGAGTTGAATCGACTCCACAGCAACTACATAAATTTATCCACTAACCGTTTAGAATCCTCCAGTTTCATTCTAAACGTTGTAACTTCTTCCTGAGTCTCTCCATCAGTGTCCGACTCCGGTTTGAACAATGTAAGGCTGAACACCGTTACTGACAATCATCATTTTGGCTGCGTGAGATTCTCCAGCTTTGTTGTCATTTAGCAACTGAAGTGCGAGCTGTTAAAGCTCCGCCCTCTTCTGGAAAGGGGGCTGGGAGCAGCAGCTCATTTGCATTTAAAGGGACACACATAAAAACGGCGTGTTTTTGCTCACTCCCAAATAGGGGCAAATTTGACAAGCTATAATAAATGATCTGTGGGGTATTTTGAGCTGAAACTTCACAGACACATTTTGGGGACACCAGAGACTTATATTACATCTTGTAAAAGGGGCATTATAGATCCCCTTTAAAATATATTAAAACAGAAAACAGATATTTTAAATTGTAATAATATTTCGCAATATTACTGTATTTTAAAAATCTTATTGACCCAAAACTTTGGGACGATAGTGTAAATAAAACATGCTAAACTTCTGAAAAATACCCTTGTTCTGAGAACCCAGTTGGCTTTTGTTTAAAATTTCCCTTCATTACATATTGTGGTTTTAAAGTCCAGCAGCTATTATAAGTGCTGAGATATAGCACCTGTGTGACAACTAGCCCCGGTCTCCCCTAGAATGATTTTTGTCCTCACCTGCTGTGTGTGAGCCCATTGCAGACAGTTCAGTGTAGTAGGGTCTTGTCTTCCTGCTCGTGTCATCCAGGATGTTCAGAGGGTCGTGCACTTCAGCGTAGGCCGAAACGGAGCGAATGCTGCTCACGCTGCTGATAACTGACACATGCTGATCGATAAACGTACCCATCCTCTGAGCGTCCACGTAACCACTGCTGCTGTAATATCCTGGTCAGCAGAAAGATGAACAATAATGTTTCAATAGGAGCATTTGCAAACTAACTCTTATTTACCTTTCTGAGCAGCATAGTAACATAATTAAAATACATGATTAATCTTGTCCTCTGAGGATCTGTGTTACAGATAAATCTGGGGGTAAAGAATATAAGGTAAATCACTTTTTATTCTGTTGTATTTTTTAATTATTATTCTTTGTTACACTTTATTTTGAGATATATATATATTATATATATATACACTGTGTGTATACACATATATGAATAGTAAAGAGAGGACAGGAAAGTATATGTAGAATGGAAAACTGACTCAAACTTGCATTGCCCGCATAAGCACCATAGCTCAATGTTTGCGCTAAACAACAATGGGTACAGTATATTCTTTCCTTTTTTCTTTTTTTTTTTATTATTTTATTAATAAAAGACAAAAGAGACAACATTTGAACATAGACATGTCGATATGCATAATCTAATCTTAACCTAAATTTAAAAATATTTTTTTTATCTAACTACTACTGTTCAAAAGTTTGGGGTTGGTTAGATTTATTTAACGTTGAAAGTTTCTAAAGTTTCTTAAGCTCACCAAGGCTGCATTTATTTGATCAAAAATACAGTAATATTGTGAAATACTACAATTTAAAATAACAGTTACTATGGAAGCTTGTTTTCGCCACGGAATAAAACAATTTAAAAGATAATTGATAAAAAGACTTTTTTCTGCAATTGTGAGTTTATATAACAATTCTGAGAAAAAAAAATCAGAATTGCAAGATGTAAACTCGCAACTGCGAGAAAAAAGTCAGAATTGTGAGATAAAAAATCGTAATTAACTCAAAAGAACAGCATTTATTTGAAATAGAAATCTTTTATAAATCTATAAAAGTCTTTACTGTCACTTCTGATCAACTTAATACACCCTTGCTGAATAAAAGTTTTACTTCTTTACAAAAAAAAAAAAAAAAAAAAAAAAAAAAAAAAAAAAAAAATCGAACTAACCCCAAACTTTTAAAGTGTAGTGTACATTTCTATAAATTTATGTAAGTGCACTCTTAATTGGCCAATAATAATTTCAGCTTTTCTCACCATTGTGCCCAGAGCTGCAAACTGGACCTGAACATCCATCCCCACTGGCAGCACTTCCTCCAAAGCTGTACCCTGTGGAGTCCAGCAGCTGTACGCCCTCAGTGTCCATCACAGGGTCACCTGTGGCTGCGTATCCAGTCGATGCAACCCTCGAGCTGTAGGGAGACACGGTACAGCTGCTGCTGAAGCAGTCTTTAGTCAGTTGGTGTCCAGAAAAGGGTGCGTAGCGTCCGCTTTCGGCATGAGCCTGATAGGCTGATGTTGGAGTGTGCGTCTGAGCTCTGAACACAGGCTGGTAGTAAGAGGAGTTGGGGTAGGAGCCAGAGCTTGCACTGTGTAGACTCTGGTACATGGTGTCGGGGAAAGTCTGGCAGGACACTTGTGGTTGGATGGGGCAGCTGCTCTGCGGCCTCAAAGCCATCGGGCCCTGGTTGATCACGCTGCTACGGTTGATCATGGCTGGAGAGATCGGAGGGGTCATCAGGGGGGCACTGTTCTGTGAGTAATCCATTTGACCTGGAAAAATATTAGTAATTATATTCATATAAATTATTATATAAAAATTATTTATTAAATTATTAATAATAATATTCATTTTAATTTTATTAATATTAAATATCAATTACACTTCCAGTCAAACGTTTGGAATAATTCAGATTTTCTTATGGTTTTTGAAAGATGTATCCTATGCTCACCAAGACTGCATTTATTTGATCAAAAATACAGTAAAATTGTGCAATATTATAATTTAACAGTTTTCTATATATTTAACAATTTTAATATGTTTTAAAATGTAATTTATTCCTCTGATGCAAAGCTGAATTTTCAGCATCATTACTCCAGTCTTCAGTGTCACATGATCCTTCAGAAATCATTCTAATATGCTGATTTGATGCTCAAGAAGTATTTCTTATTACTATCAATGTTGAAAACGAGAAAGAAATACTTTTATTTAGCAAAGATCCATTAAATTGATCAAAAGTGATTTTTTTTTTACAGCAAAAAAAAAAAAAAAAAAACTGTTTTCAACATTGATAATAAAAACTATTATTAATAATTTAGGACCAATAATAATTGATCAGCAAATCACAGAATTTTAAGTTAATATCACAAAAATTGAGCCCGTTAAAAGGTTTTAAAGTACCTTTTGCATGGTAACGCAATGTCAAATTTCAAAGCGGTTTTCACAGGATGATTCATAAACTTCATAAAATTCAGGGTTAAATGACTGGAGTCGCATGGATTACTTTGATGTCTTTACTACCTGTCAATGGAGGGACAAAGCTCTCAGATTTCATTAAAAATGTTTTCATTTGTGTTCTGAAGATGAAGTCTTACAGGTGTGGAACGACATGAGGGTGAGTAATTAATGACAGAACTTTCATTTTTGGTTGAACTAACCCTTTAACAGGTTAATTCCCTTTGACACCCTTGTCTTTGATTTTAAATAAATTTGCAATGTTGTGATTCATATTGAAGCTGAAGGATTGTTTGAAATCCTTATGGAGAAAATAAATAGGAAAAATACTTCTGGAATAAAGGCACCTGAAAAGTGTGCGTTGACTTTGGTAATTGATAATTTTAACCAAAAACATATTTAAAAAGACTATATTAAAAATGAACATATCTCTAATTCGTGTGAGCTGCTGTTTTAAGTACCAGTTATAGTAAAGTTGTCCAGATCGGTACTATGGTACACAATAGTACTGGCCCCGAGCCCCTGCTGTGCAGCTGCGAGCGACAGGAAATCATGTTCGGGAGGGTTCTCGTCCTTGACAGTCGAATCACTGGACGCCACACCGGATTTATTCCGATTGGCCAAAAAGCAGGAACTTGGGGAGGCGGTGAATGTAGCCTTACTAGCATCTGTCAAAATGGAAACATCACAGATAATTGGGTTAAATACATTTGCATATACACCACCATTCAAAGGTTTGAGGTCAGTAAGATTTTTCATTTTTATTTTAAGGAATTAATAGTTTTATTCAGCAGGGATACATTAAACTGAACAAAAGTGGCATTCAAGACATTTCTAATATTGCAAAGATTTTATTTTAAATAAATCTATTTTTTCATAAAAGAATCCTGAATAAACAGATAAGAAATGTAATAATGTCTAATAAGAAATGTTTCTTGAGCAGCAAATCAGCATATTAGAATGATTCATGTGACACTGAGGACTGGAGTAATGATGATGAAAGTTCAGCTTTGCATCACAGGAATAAATTACATTTTAAAATATATTCAAATAGAAAAGTTAATTTAAATTAGAATAATAATATTTCACAATATTACTGTTTTATTGTATTTTTGATCAAATAAATGCAGCCTTAGAGACTTGAAAAAAAAAAAAAAAAATTCTTACCGACCCTAAACTTTTGAAAGGCAGTGTACAGTAAAATAACAAACTAATAATATAAATAAAACAAAACTATTAGAGTACCTGCACTCCTCATATATTTCTCCAGTAGATTCTGAAGGTCCTGCTCTTTGTCGTTGTTGAATTGTGTTTCAATTGCTAGCAGGATGTACTCATCCAAAAGCATCCGAATGAGGTGGAAAGAGCCTGTAAGTAACATGAAACCAGATTAAATATTTTTAGTATATGTTGCAAAAATCACTTCCTAAACAATAATAATCCGATATAATAGGTATCTGCTTCACTCATGCTGCTCATAAAGTGGCTTTGTTCTCAAAAAAGTGCAGTATGCAACAAAGCACACTAAGAGGAGTTCTGTATATCCCACAATGCAGTGCTCTCAACTTCACTTTCCCACAGGTTTCACTGAGCTAGTGCTGAGGTCAGATGGGTGGCCTTCCAGGTGATACTGTTTGGCTTTGTGAACACCTGTAGGGTCATCCAATGTTAGGAGCACTGAGAAAGGTCACGCTCTAATCAGGGTGAACACACGCGACACAAGATAAAGGATTGTTTGTATAGGCTTTTATGGCTCATTCTCCGCAGTGGATCCCAGCTAAAGATAAATGGTATACATTTGACTATACTATTATGCTCCATTTATACCTAGAGAATTTAAATTCACCATGAAATCAAAACTGACAATTCTTGTTTTTTTTTAATGGAATTATTGCAATGTTTATTATAAATGATTTATCCGTGCACATAAATTTTTTTTTTTTAAATTCATGTGCCCTTTAATCAAAATATCTTGCAGCAACATCTCTTCTCTGATGACGTGTTTACTGGTGCCAGGGCAGGACAACCTGTCACTCACATGAGATCCACCAATAGGAAACCACAACGATTCAACCATTCAATCAATTGCCAATGGACATAATCAAGCCCCGCTCTACATTTTTCCTTGTTCCAGAAGCCTTTTCACTTGGATATACATCACAATAGAGAAGAAACGGCTATCGCAACTTTCATTTCATGCTGATTTTAAAATAATCTGAAGTATTTTAAAGAAACCGAATCAATGACTACAGTTTGTATGAATGCATGCTAAAGGTTTACCAAAGCTGGTAGCATTGTTTAGGGTGAGATTGTGCATCACTCGTGCTCCAAAGAAACTCCACTTCAGAAGAAAATCTTGAGCTCGCTTCTTCACCGACCGACCATTTTGCTTGCTGGGCTAAAATACAGATAATATGCAAATTCAATATTAACATTCATGGCTAGCCCGACTGCTGTGGGTTTGCAGTGCAACAAACCTTAATGACTTTCTGCTCAACCACCGAGTCCAGCCATTCAATGAAAGACTCTACTGTGGCGTTTTTCCTCAGGAGATCTTTCAGCTCTTGAAACACTGAAATGGAGTCATCTAGCAGACAAGATCAAGAAATCATGAATATATTTTGAGGATTAGCATATGACATTTTATAAAAACTACCAATCCACAAGTGACTCACATTCAGAGTAGAAGTCCGAATCTTGGTCATTTGCATTTGAAAGGAGTGCTTGAGAACCAATACTATTCAGATCCACCTTATCAATATCATTCACCATAGAAGTCACAACATTCTGGTCAAAAAGTGCAGGTCTTGCAATCTGAAAAGACATAAATCCATTATAGTTGTACCAATATTTACAAAATAAACAAAAGCAATAATTACTGATGTGTCTGTAAAACTACCTGTGCAAGATGTAAAAAGGAGGTCTGTCTCTTTAAGGAGGACACAAACTGTCGAGCTATCGGCAGTTTCTTGTCTGAGAGGATTTCTGGGAGATTCTCCAAGGAAGACACCATCCAGTGTTCCCAGTGCTTGGCAAAATTTCGAATATCTGCCAAAAGACTGGAGATATTTTCCTAAACTCACTCAAAAACACTTAACAATATGAAATTCAACATCTTTTTGAATTCACTTGCATAAAAAAAACAAATGTTGTGTATATAATGCAGCAGTCTAAAAGACAAACCTCTCTGGCATGTCCTGCATTGTAGCAGGGATGAGAACATCGGTCAGAACCTGTGAAAAACAATTCAGCTGGTAATAAGTCAAACATGATGTGACAATTATGAACTACTGTATAAAAAAGTAATGGAAAATTTTTGGTTTTGATGGAAATGAGACCATAATAGTTAGTGTTATTTATGTAAAAAACTATATAAATCATTTTCACACAATAAATATTGAAATGGTTTATGATTATTTCACTCTTTTGTATATTATTATATACTTCAGTGGGGTTCTATATAGAACTCTAGGGTTCTTGACTCAATTTTAAAGAACACTTTATGCCAAAAAGATTCTATAAGGAGAAATATCTTGACTGAATGATTGCATAATACTTTCATGTTCAATAGGTTATTTAATTTTTTTTCTAGTGATAAAAAGTATGTTTATAAGCTGCTTAATTCATAAAACTTAATTAAGATAAAAAATGAATTACAACAAAATTATTTAACAAATGAATTCAAACTAAATCCATAAAATGATCCCATGATGCAGAACCCCCCAAAAGGTTCTATATATAAAACATTTCTGATTGATTTTCATCTTTTAAGATTCAAAGTCTTGGTCTGGGACAATGGTTCAACAATAAAATCTAAACATTGAGAAGTAGCAAAAATAAATGATTGTCATAGTAGAAAGTGTCCCAGATACTGTTAATGTGACTAAGAAAATGAGAAAAATTGAAATCCCTGGGACATACCCTAATGTTCAAAAGTTTGAGGTCAGTAAGACTTTTTTTTTTAAAGAAATGAATACTTTTCTCAGCAAGGATGCATTAAATTGATCAAAAGCAACAGTAAAGACATTTATACTGTCACAAAAGATTTCTATTTCGAATATGTTCTTTTGAGCATTATATTCATTAAAGGATCCTGGAAAAAATGTATCATATATTTCATAAAGATATTAAGCAGCACAACCATTTTTAACAGACCCCAAACCTATGAACGAAGTGCCCATGGTTGAAAAAAACACCCAGATATGGTTCATAAACACTCACTTTGTAGAGTATAGAGTCACACACACAGAAGATGTCCACAATAACTGGATTCTCTAGCAGTGGAAGGAGATGTTCAGGCATTCCTTGCCAGAAGTGAAGCAGAAAGTTCTGGATCTGAAACAAATGGGATTGATTACTGTGCATTTTTCTAGAATCTAGATGTGATGAAAACAGATTTTTAAGAGCTTAAAATAGCACCTCCTCAAAGTTGACATTAATGGCATTGTCCAGAATGCACTGACAGTGAGTTTTGTACATCATAATCAATGTGTCGACCTAGCAAATGAAAAGCATAGCAGAATCTGAGGTAAGTATATTAGAAGGAGTACATATAAACAGCATTTTGGAATAAGTCTCCATAGAAATTAACAGACCTTATCTTTTGAAACAGACTCCTGGAGCACTAAATGCTGTGCACTCGGGAATTCAGGTAAAAGAGTTCCTGTTTTAGAACTAAGAGAGTATTTCCTGGTGAATCCTCCCTGTGAATAATAAAAAGCAGGCATATAAGTAATATTATTCTGCTATGTGGTTGAAAGAACAACATGACAACATTTTATGAATATTTATATGCAATGTATGTAGTCTCCTATTCTGCAAGCATACATTCAACCACAAAAGAGTTATGGGTCAAAAGTTGATAGAGTTTTTTTGAAAGAAATTAATACTTTTGCATTAAATTTATCAGTAAAGACATTCATAATGTTACAAAAGATTTTTTTTTTTTTAAATAAATGCTGTTCTTTTGAACTTCATATTCAAAGAATCCAGCGAAATGTACTTTTTTCCATATTAAGCAGCACAACTGTTTTCCACAATGATAATAATAAAAAATGTTTCTTGATCAGCAAATCAGCATATTAGAATGATTTCTGAAGGATCATGTGACACTGAAGACTGGAGTAATGATGCTGAAAATTCAGCTTTGATCACAGGTATAAATGACATTTTAAATTATATTAAAATAGAAAACAGTTATTTTAAATTATAAAAATATTTATCAATATTACTGTTTTTACTATATTTTTGATCAAGTAAATGCAGCCTTGGTGAGAACATTAAAAAAAATCTTACCGACCACAAACTTTTGAATGGTACTATAAATATATATATTAGGGGTGTAACAATATATCGTGTCACAATATATCGCAATACAAAAATGCGACAATATCATATCGTGGATAGTGACAATATGGTTGTGCTTAGTTCACCCAAAGTGAAAATTACTGTGTGAGAAAAAAAATCCAAGTTTACAGAGTTTTAGTGTCAGTACTACATTAAACTACTATATATAATGTTGAATATAATGTATAATAATGCAATGGGGGAATATTTGTGGGTCCTGATAATGCCAAATGTCTTATGTTTCCAGTAAAAAGTGGCCTACATTATTTTAAATAAATCTAGTCAGTGACAGAGTGCAAACATATTCATCTAAAATAAATCTGTTTCAGCATTAGAATCATGAATATTTTTATTCTGGTGTCACCATTGTCCTGTGCATTGGGTTACCAGCACCAAGTCCAAGCCTATTCATTTCCACTCCCAATGTAATACCAAATTTAGCATTTTAACCAACAGTACATTTTTTGTTATCCTTTTACCATATGTCTTGGAGTATCGCAATAATATCGTATCGTGAGTTCAGTATCGTGATATGTATCGAATCGTGACATGAGGGTATTGTTACACAACATATACATATATATATATATATATAATATCCATTTGCAGAGAACATTGAGATACTAAAAATGAAGTATTGCACTCGTTTTTCATCCATGAAATCATAATTTATTCCTATAGTAAAAATGCCTACCTCATTTTTGAGCTTGCTTCCAGAGAATCTGTGCAAAACAAATAAGAGCCAATATTGATATGATAAAACATTTAAAATTGAAAATAAAATATGAAAATACCTTCAATAATGTGTCTCAGCATGAGCATTGAAAAATCACTCGCCTTTCATGTGATTATTCAAAACATTCAAGGACTTATGATTGGACGCTGAATTGAAGGGATGAAGGTCAAAACTAACCGTGTCAAACCTTTTCCTGAGTACACAGAGTGATAATACGCACTGCTCTCCTTGATTCCAATACCATAATAATGATACCTGAAAGACATTCAGAAGCCAAACACTGTCAAGAACTAAGAGCTTTAGACTTAGGCATTTATATATTAAAAATTAAATAGTAGTAAATAAAGTTTCCAGTCAGTAACCGGGCCATTTGGCTCTTTCTTACTTCGAATGGCCTCTGGTTCCAAGCCTTCGTGTTGTAAGCAGAGGAAATTTCTGCCTTATGGTCTGAAATGATAACATTAGAGCTCTAACACATCGTAAGATCGATCTCCATGTACTGTAAATACAAGATCGACAGCTATTTATGCCCGATAATGTACATATTTGGCAAGCACAGACTTTTACCAGGTATTTATCCTAAAGATTAACTAAAGTACGGTGGAATAGGTATCTATCAATTTTAGTTGGATATTATAATACTTGTAACTGAGAATGCTTCTAAGTGTCTGGCATATAATTGAAGATATAAAAACTCTTCTTACCTTCCCAAAAGTGGCAGCACAAGCTGGATCTAATTTCTCCTTCCGACAAAAGTCTAAATAATGAGCGTAGAGGATGCACCGTGGCAGGCAAACACCTTCGCAAACTATGTAATTTTCCTCAAGCCTAATAGAAAAGACAAAACCCAAGCTTATAGTAATATAATTCTTTGTTTCCACTTTTTGTAGATAATTTATAATGGCAAGCTTCATTAAAAGAAGAAATGATCAGAGAGTACCATTGTAAAGTAAGCTGAGTCTGTTTCTTCTTGTCCTTGATGATCTGACTGATGCTTTTCTTTGGCACAGTTTGTTTCACAGAGAACGTCTTAGAATAATCCAGGTGGCCCAGGTCCTCTTCAGAGGAAATGCTTCCATTACTTTCATCGGCTTCTGCCAAATGAATAACATACATAGCTTTCAAACGGTGACGTGTGCCAAAACTATTCATAATGTATAATTGCTAAACAAACTGGCGACAGATTGAGAATTTCTAACAGCGCATTGAAAGAAAGCATAGCAGTAGTTTAATCAAAGCGAGTTTGAAAACAATTTACAACAAAGATGATTTCCCTACCTGATTTAATTCCAGAATCCTCCTCCTCATCAAGCCTGGCTTTGAAAAACATGTTTTTTCCGAGATTGTCTTGGTCAACAAGAATTGTCCCTTGGAGGTCATCTGCGTTTTTGCAAGCTCTCTTTGTCTGCGACGCTTGTAGTTGATGAAACGTGTCATTCTTCAATGGACTCCCTATATTTCTTTTCATTGGCATGTTCAAGGAGAAATTAAAAAAGAAAAACTGGAATGCAAAATTAAAACCACCAAGTGAAATAATAAAAAATAGTGCCCCTCAAAAACTAAATTGTTAAAACATTCCAAAATCGACACGGCCCATTCTCACATTTGGCAGTGTGATGCATATATCCATTCCTGAAATGATACACATCGCCAAAGCATCCCAAAAAAACATTTAAACAATTTGTCAACTATGTGTGTTGCTTTTCCTCTTTCCTCACTAGAAACAAATGCTCACAAAATAAACCTGTAGCATGCTGAAAACTCTAAAAATAGCAGCTGAAATATAAAATTAATCCTGTAAAAGTTCATTAATCCAAGAATGGGTAAGATAACACCTTCCAGTCTTAATTAAAGCTCTGCTCTCTCTGAAATGGTGCGTCACAGAGGTGAGTGCCTTAGGGTCATTTATCTTATTTACAGAAGACTGGCAATGGATTCTGGGATTTAATGATTAACCAAGAGGGATATCATCACCTTGAAATCTGAAAATCTTGAAGCTCAGCTATAGACCCAATCAGAGCCAGCCAGCCTCCTGTTACTTTTGCCTTTCGTTTACATCCATTCATGCAATATATATTTGGAACTTTTTTGCTGGTTTTATCTGCAACAGTGAGGAGAAGATTCTAAGATTCTGGCCTTGTATAACAGGCAGAGTTTAAAAATGCCACAACTGAAGCATGCAAATAAGAGGAGAATTGTAAAATGGACAAATAAACGCAAAGACTAGACAATAAAATTATTTTATTAATCTAAACGTTTTAGGTGTTGAGCTGTCGTGGGACGGTTTGACTGTAATGTCTGTGCAACCTTCAATTAAACAGTTTATCATAGGATTTTAAAGTAAAACAACAATGAAACAATACATAAATCAGACACAAACATCAAATTGGCATACAAAATAGCAAAACTCTACAGCTTATTTTATTTTAGTATTTTAGTATCACTGAGATTCTATTCTATTCTATTCTTTTAATATCTCTATATACAGTCAAACCAAAATGTATTCAGATACCTTAAACATTTCACACATTATTACAGTTTATTCACTATAGTTAAAAAAAAATGGTAATAAAATATGACAAGAAGTCAGAGTTAAACTCTGTCAGAACAAATGAATCTTGATAATGTCAGATAGCACTTAAGCAAAACATGGTCAGGTCAAAGTGTCTGAATAATTATTGGTCCCAAATTTTTTATCAATTTTACTGGTAGTCCACTGTATGAAGAATTTTTGGGTATAATATGTCACAGTTTACTTTATTTTGCTATCCTCACTTACATAAATGAACTATAGTGTCCTGCACCCACTAGTGAATAAAAATATAAAAAATTATATCTAGAGTCTGAATAATTTTTGGTTTGACTGTATTTCTAAATATTTTTTCTTTTTATTTCAGTTTTAGTTTTAGTTATTTTATTAGTAATGTTTAAGTTAAACGAAATGAAAATGAGAAATGTTGCCTTGGGAACTAGTTGAAACAAAATACGTTATTATATATTTTAAGGAACGCAAATGTTTTTTTAATGGTTTTAGGTTTAGTTTTAGATAATAACCCTGATGTTGGTGTGCTTTTATTACGTTCACTTGTTCACCCAAGAGTAGCAAAAATATGCTGAGACTTAAAAAAACGCTAGAGAAAACAAACTTTTGTTTAATTAGACATATAATTCAAAGCCTAAAAGTTATGGAGATACAAACAACCTACCTGTGACAACTAGCCCCGGTGTCCCCTAAATTTCATTTGTGGTGAAAATGTGAAGGTAGGCGCTTCCTTATTGGTACACGAGCTCAGCGTTCATTTTACAGCACGTGCTCCCAAGGCCGCTTAATCTGCAGAAAACATGAAGCCCGCGAAGGTAAGAACATTTTCAGACGAAAAGGTAAAAACAACAACTCTATTTATAAATGCTACAGGCAAAATGACTACATTGTCCGTAGATAATACTTAATGGAACATAAAAAACGACGCAGAAAACTACTTTTCGACACAAATAAGTCGGAAAAAGTCGAAAATCTGTCATGTCGACAAATTGGACTGGTCAACAGTTGTGTCATTCCGAAAATACTGTTAAAATGATTCATAAATGATGAAATGCGAATAATTTTTATGGATCGAGTTTTTGTATTAAATTGTGAATCATAGACGTAGGCATGAGTAATCACTTGCATGATCGTGCAACTCTAATAGCCTGTAATCAATCTAATATGGTATTATTGCAGGTATTTCGGCCCATATATTAACGTTATGATTTATATTAACGCTGTTTTATTAGTATGTTGACCTCCATCATCCCAAGCTGTGGCTAACGTGCTCAGTGCAGGAACATTTACCAGGACTTCAGGGATAGGTTGGATCCATCGCCTTGGAGTCAAATGGAGAGGTAAGTATTATGACTACTAACCGATGAATGCTCTTGAATATTCTGTCACGTGCAAGAATAGTTATTTATGCAGCGTAAAATATGTCTATGTATATATAAGATCAATGGCTTGATCTAAAAAAAATGCCCAACAGAATTATTAAAATGCATATAAAGGGGGCGTGACCCTAACAAGCCCACATACCATATATGACCACTTGTTCCTTTATTTTGAAATATGGAAAGGTTGACAGCATTATCAATTATTTGTATACACATATGGTACAGTCTTTGTATTTTTTAGTCACTTAAAGGGTTAGTTCACCCAAAAATAAAAATTGTCGTCATTTACCCACCCTCATGTCGTTCCAAACTTGTAAGACTTTTGTTCATCTTCAAAACACAAATGAAGATATTTTTAATTAAATCTGAGCTATTTCTGTGCCTCCATTGACAGCTACGCAACTACCACTTTGACACTTCAAAAAGTTCGTAAAGAGATCGTAAAACTAAACCATATGAATTGAGAGGTTAATCCAAATATTCTGGAGACACAATCGCTTTATACGCTGAACAGATTTAATTTATGCTTTTTTTTTTTCAACTAAATCATTATTTTTTTTAAAAAATATTAAAATATTTAAGTATTTTTAACCTAATCAATAATTTCACTCAAATGAAATCAGCATAAACAAAAGCCATCTTTGCAATGCAGTGGTGCAAGCTGCATCTAAATATGCTGTTAAATACTGCTCAGAGGTGGCGTGAATTCAATTACAATGGCAAAAATAATGTTATGAGATAATGTTTTAAATATTAAAAATATTCAGTAGATTAATATGAAATGCTTTTAATTATTAAACTAAAACTGCCAGTAGGTGGCGGCAAGTCACTGTCTTAATGAGTGAGTCATCATTCATTCTGTAAGGAAGTGGTGGTATTTTGAGCAAAGAAGATGAGGTCATTTGATTGGATGTCATGTATTTGACCTTTCACGGCACTACAAGTACACCATAGTCCAAGTAATTAATGGGAAACACTGTATATATAAAAACAATACATTTTAAGTTAAGTTTATTGAAAAATATACATATATTTTACAAATATTTAAGTATCATAGTTTGAAATCAAGGGTTTAAAGTTTGTTGATCGTGGGTCTATTGTGACAGCTGAAATCTCCTGTCCGCATTTAGTTTGCATAGGGACAGAGTAAACACGTTGTCTACAAATGCGCACTTCAGAAGATCTCACAGCTGAATTTGACTATGTTGAATGTTGACTATGATTGTGAAATGTTTATTAGATATTCGAAGACTTGTTTAAATAATATACATGCATATTTGCTGAATGCTGACAGTAGATAAGAAATATTTGTAATCGTTATTTGTAACCATTTTTATTTATTTATTTTTTGTATTTTAGGCCAAAAGAGGAGTCAAAGCTCCCTTCTCCATGTGTTTTGTGGCCTGTGGAGCTGAAGCTGACTCACATTGACTGCAGTCCTGAGGACACACTGATACACTTTCAGGGCCAATATATGACCATCTGTGAACTGGACTACAACATTCTTCAAGTTGAAGTTCAAAATGCTCTGAAATCAAAAGTTTCTGTTCAAGTTGGAGATGTTTGCCTGGTAGAAGATGCCGTGTCTGGTCGCTGGTACAGAGGAAGAGTCCAAAACATACAGAACAATTTATTCCACATGTTTTTGCTAGACCTTGGAGATGTGTTGATTGTTGGGCCCAGCCAGTTGTCCTCCATATCCGACACACTCCTAATGCTCCCACCAAAGATTGTCTGCGGTTTCTTTGCCAATATACTGCCAATCCAGAACCGATGGGACAGTTTGACAGAGAGATATTTCTCTTCCTTGATAGGCAGCCAGATCAAAGGATACATCCACGCCCGTCTGCCGTACCATGTCCTCATTCTTGAAGTTCCAGACATTAATAGTGACTTGTTCAAAATGAGGCTTGGGAGACATGTGGACACTAGGACATTTCTGCTACTGGTTGAGATTCTTATTGAGGAACCAGTTCTACAAAACAATGAATCTGTCCCAGATCTCTTGATTGAAAAGCAAATAGGCCAAGAATGTTGTCTCAAATCCTCAAGCCTGGTGGGCTTTGAAGAAATTCTGTCACTTAATGGCCCAAAGCTGAAAGTTGGTCAGAAAGTAAGAGTTGTTGTAGCCGCAGCCGTGAATCCTGGATTATTTTACTGTCGACTGTCATACATGGACAAGGACCTGCAAGAAATGTCAGACAAATTAGCACTTGCATGTGAATCAGGCAGTGGTTATCCAAGTAATAAACCACTTGAAAATCTTGGCTTGCTCTGTGCAGTCAAAGGGAAAGATGAAAAATGGCACAGAGGTTTTGTGCAATGTCTCCCCCTCAACTCTCAGGTCCAAGTTGTGTTTGTCGACAGTGGCTATTGTGAATCGGTGAAAGTTGAAAACATCCTTCAGCTACCATCAGAATTCATCTCAACACCAATCATGGCATTCCCATGTTCACTTTCATGCTTGGAGGAACAAGATGAGACCAATAAAAACCAACAACTAGTGGCTCTGAAGACCGGGTTGCTGGGCAAGGCTTTGGAGGTTGCAATCAATGACTTTTGCAAAGATCAGAACTTATACTTGGTCACATTGAGCACTGCTGAGAAACACTCAGTGGAGCAACCCGAAGTTAAACTACTTGGAAGTGAAGTTTTTGACAGCAAGTCCAACTTTCCCCACAATGTCCTTTCAAAGATGTATGCTACAGAGATGAAAGCGGTCCAGACTTCTGGTTCAGTTCCTAGTGAACCAATACCTGATGGTTCTTTTTTTGAGGGCTATGTGGTGCATGTCCAGAGTCCAAAACATTTCTGGATGAGGACCAAAGAACAAAATCCTAATTTTGAAAACATGACGAAAGAAATGATCGATTACTTCAGCAAAATACAGTTGAAAGAGGAGGTTTTTGAAGACCCAGTGCCTGGTGCACTTTGCTGTGCAATGTACGAAAAAGACATGCATTACTACAGGGCCATTGTAGTAGATACTTTGGAAAATGGAGCTGAGGTGTTTTTCATTGACTTTGGAAACACTGAAAAGGTGCCAAGCATATTAATTAAGAAGCTCCCCCAGAAGTTTGCCATTCATCCAGAATTTGCACTGAAGTGTGCTTTAGCGCATGTGGCTCCATTTGAGGACATCTGGACAACCACAGCATCCAACTTCTTCAGGCAGGTCACATCAAACAAAACATTGGTGGTTCATGTCATTCACAGAAAAAATGCTAAATATGTTGTTGATCTTTTTGAGAGAGGTGCTGAAAATAGCAGTAGCATTGCAACCATCATGACAACAGCAAAAATGGCCCTGGATTGGAGATACAACCCGGCATTAGCATCTGTTGAACCGAAGAAGTCATGTAAAGACGAGGGAAATGCTCTGAACAAGAAAAAAAATAGAAAGAACCCTCATGTGGTGACCTTTTGCAAAGTCACGTCTTCTAGGACCAATCCAAATCAGTTGAAACCAGAGTGTGAACAACAGAATGACCTTGAAAGACGTACTCCCAATGAGACATCAAAACTGAAGGTCGTTTCTGCTGAGACCATCAAATCGATGCATTTCAAACCTGGATCTGAAATAAGTGTCATATGCTCACATATAAATTCTCCATCCGATTTTTGGTGCCAAAATGAGAGCACAAAAGTTGATCTGTACAAAATGATGGAAGAGATGCAGGCATTTTACCAAACGCACACAGTTGCGCTTGAGATGCCAGCAGTATGCTGTGCTGTAAAGTCTCAAATGAATAACCGATGGCATAGAGCATGCATATTAGGAGAAAACAATGAGGAACTCTCCTTGATCCTGGTCGACTTTGGCATAATTATCCAGGAAAGGATGCAAAACATCCAAGCTCTTGCGCCACAGTTCTTTGAACTTCATGTACAAGCATTTAGATGTAGTTTGGACTTGATTGAACCTGTTGGAGGAAGGTCTTGGAGTTCAGAAGCATGTAGTTTGTTCAGGGATTTTGTGTCTGAGGATTCGCCCAGTATATGCAGAGTTCATTCCCAGCTTTATGAGCAAGGAAAAGGTCTCCTTAATGTGGTCACCATTCATAAACCTCTTCAACAGGCTACCACGTACCTTGTAGAGAAAGGTGTTGCGGTTGAGATGCAAACTCCAAAGCAGCTAATTTCATCAATGTACCCTTGCTCCTTCATTTACTCATCTTTCAACATGAGCTCTGGAAGCAAAGAACTGGTGCATGTTACTAATGTTTGCAGTCCTTGGGAAATCTATCTTCAGCTCGACAGGAATACAGAGATCCTTAATACGCTGATGGAGAGAATTGCTGAAGAAAGTCAGCTCTTGACTACGACATCTGACGACTGCAGCGGTAATGTTTGCCTGGCCAAATATTTCTGTGACGGCAAGTGGTACAGGGCTCTGACACACCCTGTCCAATCCCATCAGCATGTGAGTGTGTTCTTTGTCGATTATGGTGATAAGCAAATTTCTGAGAAAACAAATGTTATGCCAATTCCCAAAATGGCGGTTGATTTATTGATGACACCAATGCAGGCTCTGAGATGCAGCCTTTCAAATGTTCCAGAGGGGGAACATTTGCCAGAAGTCAACACGTGGCTTGAGACTGACATCCTCAACAAATCCTTCCAGGCCAAGTTTATGTCAAGGGATAACAACGGACATTTTGTTTGTGATCTTTATGATGGAAATGTGCACATCAATGAAAAAGTCAGAGAGCTCATGGCAACGTACAGTGTGGCAGAACGTAAGCTGATTGTCAGCAATCCTGCTTTAGATCCGGAAGCGGATATCTGCGTTTTAAACGGTAAAGTGAACTCCAATGAGAGGGGACATGATAAAACCAAACCAGGCAGTAAGCAAACCTCAAAACCCATAAAACCTCCCAAAAAGCAACATAAAGTAGCAATAAAAGTGGAACAACAGGACACAACCTGTTCTCTTAAAGTTGTGCTGTCACATCAGAGCTTGCCAAAACTTTGTGATCTTCCTGATGTCAAAATGAAATCAGGTTTTAGAGGCATGGGCTTCATCTCTCATTGCAATTCTGTTAGAAGCTTTTTTATCCAGATGGAAGATGATGAAACAAACATCCTTCAAATGGGTGAAGAACTAAACGGCACTGTCTTCAAGGATAACATGAAAAATGTGGAAATAGAAGTAAAAGTAGGAGACCTTGTTGCCGCTGAGTATGAAGAAGATTTGGCTTTGTACAGAGCTGTTGTCACCAACGTTTCAAACTGTGGACACTTAGCAGTTGAGTTCATTGATTATGGCAATCCTGCAACTGTCGACAGGAAAAATGTTCACATGCTAACCAATTCATTTTTGTCTCAGCCCAGATTGAGCACTCTGTGCACACTTGCAAACCCTTACTCTTTTGAAAACGATGACTCTTTTATCAAGGAAGCAGTTGGCAAGCCTTTAATGGTTGAATTCATTCGAAAGCTCGATAATTCATGGGAAGTGAGCATTAAGATTGAGGATGGCCACATGCATGGGAACTTAAAGTATGATGGTGACCAGAGCAAAGATGTAGTCTTGACTAGTCAAGACAAATTCCCAAAAGTGTCCCAGAGTGAAACCCAAACCAATTCTCACGTCCACAAAACTAAATCTGTTAAAACCTTCCAGCAAAAGACTGAGTCATACACACAACAACGCAAATGTGAACTCAAAAAGAATCATTCAGACGTTAGAACCTTCCAGCAAAAGACAAAGTCAAACACTCAACGCAAATGTGAAGATGGTAAAAATCAGACAGTTGCAGCAAAGCCAATAAAGAAAGCAGGCGTTAACTTCCCAACCTATGTCTTTTGGAATAGAAAGTACAAGAAGAAGCAAAATAACTTAAAGCCTAAGACTGTGGTTCTTGCCAAACTACCATGTGACACAAGCATTTCAGTGACTAAAACTTCAAGAATGTTGCAGGAAAATGTTTCTACATTTAAAGCAAATGATCATGAAACCTCCAAGTCACCTGCTAGCATTGTTCTGCCAGATGTGAAAGACATTGAGGCGGTGAAAAGTCCTGATGAGTTGCTTGTTGTTGATGACCATCCTCCCTTCCCAGACACTTCTTCAAAGATCAGTTTGGATCGACCACAGACCCTATTCCAGGCCCCTGTCCAAATGAACTTTGAATATAAAGGGTTTGCAGCAGCAGTCACAACCCCATCTGAATTTTATGTCATTCTTGAGGACCTGCTTTTGGTTGTAGATATGGTCTCTTCCATTCTTGAGAACCTTCCCGAAGTGTTGGTGTCATTACCAGAGGTTGATTTTGTTCCTGGAGCAAGCTGTTTGGTGAAATCGGCAGAGAAGAAGAAATGGTGCAGGGCCGAGATCGTGCAGTGCGATTCCACTTCTGTGCTCATAAACTTGGTTGACTATGGGCAGTATTCAGTGTTGTCTCGACAGGATGTCTGCCAGCTAAAAAAACTTCCAGAGGAGCTCGGTAGATTACCTAAAGTCACCTATCATTGTTTACTGAGGGGAGTGAAACCCACTGGCCAGGACTGGTCTGATGATGCCATCGTTTTCTTCCAGAACTGTATGTGTCGTGGGAATCTACAGATACGTTTCAGACAGCATGTTTCTGAGACACAATGGGAGGTTGACATTATCACAGGAAAGCGAAATCTCGCAAAAGAGTTAGTAGATGCTGGTCATGCCATGTATATCGATAATATGCTTGGAATCAGGTTTCAGCAAGAGCAAGGACCCAATAGAGAGTCTAAACAACAAGACGTCTCCAGCATTGTGAATGTTTTATCCATGATAACTGAGCACACATGCAAAGCCAAACACATGCAAAGCCAGCAGGTCTTTTCAAATGAGTCCATGTTTGATCAAAAGTCATCACAAGATTCTGTTGTGGAGCAAGACACTTCATACCCTTTGAACAGCGGTGGTGATCATCTTGGACCTGTGAGGAGGACAACGCTTAGTCCACCATCAGGTATCAAACAATGTGAGTGAGAATGTATTAATTAGAGAAAAAATGTATTAATTTAACTGTCTTTTCTGGTTTTATGGTCTACATTACACTACCAGTCAAATGTTTGGACACACCTATTATTCTTAATTAGTTTAGGGTTAAATACTTGAGGTAACTTCTGGTTGGTTACAGTGTTTTTAACAGTTTCTTCTGTTTGTGAAAAACAAATATACAGTATATAGTTCTATATTATGTTACAAAATAGGATTATAGAACACAAGTCTATTTTTGATGCATTTATTTTTTATTATTATTTACAGTATATGTCAAATGTTTGGAAACATTAAAAATTTTTAATGTTTTCAAAAGAAAAGAAATCTTATGTTCACCAAGGCTGCATTTATTTAATCAAAAACAGTAAAAACAGTAACATTGTGAATTATTATTATTATTATTATTATTATTACAATATAATTTTTATTTAAATATTACAATTTTCTGTTTTAATACATTTAAAAATGTAATTTATTCCTGTGATGTCAAAGCTGAATTTTCAGCATCATTACTCCAGTCTTCAGTGTCACATGATCCTTCAGAAATCATTCTAATATGCTGATTTGCTGCTCAAAAAAAATTTATTATTATCAATGTTGAAAACAGTTGTGCTGCTTAATATTTTTGTGTAAACATTGATACCATTCCAACATTTGTGTTAAGATAAGAAAAAGAGAAATGTAATACTTTTATTCATCAAGGATGCATTAAATTGATCAAAAGTGACAGTGAAGACATTTGTTACAAAAGATTTCTATTTAATAAATGCTTTAATAAATTTCATAAATACATTTAATATATGCAAATAAATGCTGTTCCTTGAACTTTCTAATCCTGAAAAATCACCATTTCCACAAAAATGTTAAGCAGCACAACTGTTTACAACACTGAAATAATAATAATAATAATAATAATAATAATAATTGTTTCTTTATCAGCAAATCAGCATATTAGAATGATTTCTGAAGGATCATGTGACACTGAAGACTGGAGTAATGATGCTGAAAATTCAGCTTTGACATCACAGGAATAAATTGCATTTTAACATTTATTTAAATAGAAAACAGTTATTTTAATTTGTAATAATATTTCACAATATTACTGTTTTTACTGTATTTTTGATTAAAATGCAGCCTTGACATAAGACACTTCTTTCAAAAACATTAAAAGAATTTAATGTTTTCAAACTTTTGTCAGGTACTGTAAGTTCTAATTTATTTCTTACTAATTGATTATTTCAAATAATTTTAGTAAATATTAACTTTTACTCCATATTGTCTTTAAAAGTTGTAATATATCTGTTTTATACAGGCCATTAGTCTTCCTGCTCTCCAAGGTATTGGCATAGACTATTATAAAAATAAAAATACAAAAATAAACACAAACCCACAAAAAACACGGTAAACCTCTTATAATTTATGAACTCTTGTAAATTGAGTTGCAGTGCTGATGTTGTAAAACATTGCTAACTGAAAAATTTGGCTTTCATGATTTTCAGACCAATCCTCACCGAGGTTATTTTGTGCAGCGGTTACTGAATCACAGCGCAGTGATGTTGACTAGGCAGTTGACATATTCTAGTTGACTATACAAAAAAACAGTTAGGTTGTAGTTCTGCAGTGCTTGGTCTTAAACTAAGTAGGTGTCAGTGGCACTTTGATCTAAGCATAAATGTAAAGTTTGGTGATAGTGTCACCTACTGGTCATAGTTGGTAAAAATCACTTTAGATTCATGTGGTCATAAGGATTAAAATTATTCAGAAAATAATTTAAGGAAATTTCCTCTGAAATGAAATCTAAGACTTTAGATTAAAATCCAGTATAAAAAATATAAAATCAGTCAAGTGTGTTCACAATAAAGACCCTTAATGATCTTATACTATTCATCAGTTTCATGCTTTATCAAAACCTTTAAGTCAACATCATCTTTTTGCACAGTAATAGAAGTTGTCTATGTAAATAATTCACATAGACACAGCCTTTACTAGGGTTGCAAAGGGGCGTATTTAATATCACTTTTTATCAATTTCACACATCCTTGCTGAATAAAAGTATTAATTTCTTTCAAAAAAAAGAAAGAAAAAAAATTACTGACCCCAAATTTTGATCGGTAGTGTATATTGTTACAAAAGATTTCTATTTTAAATAAATGCTGTTCTTTAAATTTTTATTCATCAAAGAATCCTGAAAAAAAGTATCACAGGTTATAAAAAATATTAAGCAGCACAACTGTTTCCAAAGATGATAATTGAGTATCAAATTAGCATTATGAATGACTTCTGAAGGATCATGTGACACTGAAGACTGGAGTAATGATGCTGAAAATTCAGCTTTGCATCACAATAAAATTATATTTTAATGTATATTAAAATAGAAAACCATTATTTTAAATTGTGGTTATATTTCACAATATTACTGTTTTTCCTGTATTTTTGATCAAATGTGCATGTTATGGACTGGGGGAAGGCACAGTGCATGCAGGGGGTGTGGCCTCAATAGCCCTGCAGTAAGTAGTGTGCTGTGTGAATGTGATTGAGGAATGTGCAGGGTAAAAATTCAACTGAAATTGCATTAAATCTGGTTGTTTTAATCAAAATTATGCTGCAAGATGTTTTATTTCAACTACATTTAAGTACCCTGTTATAGGTTAACCTGCAATTTTGCAATTTCCCTGTTTATTCCCATTAATTCCCATATATTCCCGTTAATTCCCATATATTCCTGTTAATTCCCATGGAAAGTTTCCAGCTTTGAAAATTCCCGGAATTTTGCAACCCTAGCCTTTACACTATTCAAATGCATTAAAATAGTCTAATAATATTCTATGGTTGATATAAACAGGAATGATAGACTACTTGTGAACTAATTTCAGGCTCAAGTCGAATCAACATGCATAAATTTTGTATTATTCAAGCAAATAACCTATGACTTAATTGTTTTTTTCTTTCTTTAATTTCTTAGGTTCACTGATGTGAGAAGGCTCATGCTTCGTAAGTATTAAAAAATTTGATTAATTCTCTGTATGTTTAGTATGTAGATAAACTTAATTTTCCCATTGGTTTATTTCAGAACAGAGAAGCTGGCGGGTTATGCTCTACATTGCATTCAAAGAATAATCCAGCTTTGGAATGGCTGGATTTGGTTTTTTTTTTTGTTTTTGTTTTTTTGACCTCCTAGTCATTATGTTCTATAATTGTGGGTTTTGCTTTATGAGGTTGTATTGTTCAAACATTAGTTATAGGAAGATCTTTAAAATCATACAATTTTAACCATGCATCTATATATCACACAACTTTTGATTTAAGAATCTAGTTTTAGAACTAAAGAGTAAATTTCCAGCTTTTTTTGCAGGTCTTATGTATCTGTATGGATATGTGACTGATGAAATATACCATCAGTTTATTGATTGCTATGTTGGCTATGATGGCTTTAAGATCTGAACAGCAAAACTTTTATTAGTGATTTAAGATTTAGGATTGACATTTGACCTCAGTTTGATTTTTCTGTTGAACACCTTGTGGTTGTTTTTTTGTGAAGATGTTAATATTTCCAGTTCTGTTGGAAGTTGGAACACAATAAAAAGATAATGTTGAGATGTTGTGAAGTAGCTGTGGAAAAAGGTTGTTGTCAGAAGTGGGATTCGAACCCACGCCTCCAGGGGAGACTGCGACCTGAACGCAGCGCCTTAGACCGCTCGGCCATCCTGACTGTGGTTACATGGTTATTACACACCGTAATAGCTATTACAGTCAGTGCATCCATACAATTAATGGTGATTTTAGCTACATATACACATCACCGGCTTCATTCATGTTTTATTGTTCTCTGTGGAATATAGTGTACTTGGCTAAACAGGACATACTCAGATATCGTTTGTAACGATGACTCATTGGCAAATATTGGAAGGCACATTTCACTGAGCTTTAAATGTTTCATATGACACAAAATATCGTCCACGAGGGGGCACATGGCGGCTCAAACAGCCATATCATCCATTGAGCAGCAATGTAATCAATTTTATAATCAATTTACAAATGAATGATTTACACAAACCTGAACTTTTACACGTTTCTCTAGAATACTTGTTTCTGGTAAATCGTTATCGAAATATATTTGTTGAAATTTTGCCGTTGCTTATGTTACAAATAAATGAAAAATTAGAAAGAGAACACAGAAATATTAAATTGACGCTAAATAGGTTAGAAAATTAACACAGAAACTCATTTATTTTTATTATTATAAAATAAATTATTATTATTAATATTTTTTAAACCAAGGATTAATATTAACAATAATTATTATGGTATTAACAATAATGTAATATTGTAACACTTTTTGTTGTTTTGTTCTAGGCAATTGTTTTCTGCAATTCAGTGGATATTTACCCCTAGCGGAATCTTTAAGTAAGATATCAAAATATTTTTATCTACACCAACCAGTATAATTATTTATTTGGTAAACCGACGTTCAATAAGCAGATTAGTGTACAGTCAGCAGGTCATTATTACCAAAAAAGCGACTAGTGTGTGATGATCCTGATCAGGGTTTATTTGTCGATAACGACCCTCTATTACTGTAAATTATTTTTTACATAACACAAAAGATTTAATGTCCACTAAATTTATATAAAAAAGAATAGTAGGCTTGTTCGAGATTAATCGGTAGGCTTCTTCGGCGTATGACATCAAAGTACCGCGAATGGAGATCATACGACTTGTTATGCTTTTGAATCGCTCTCGCGGTACTTTGATGTCATACGACGATCGGTCTGCGCAGCGCTGATTAATCTCGAACAAGCCTAACGAACAAGGGATAAAAAAAGTTCTGGGCCGCTAAACCACGCCTATTTTGGACGGTTGTTTCCACGTTGCTGACATTCTACTAATTCGAGCGTAGCCAACCACGTGACCTGCACACTTGTCATACCGTCATGTGACTGTGAGTGGTTCCTGCTACACGGGTGATGATCAGTAACCAGAAAGGACTGCTGTATCATGTCGTACTGTGCGCACTAATTTATTTACTTGCTTAAAATATGGGTCGTATTCGTGTTTGCGGAATCGTTGCTACTGTTATTTCTAGTTTCATACTGCTTCAGTGTGTCTCATCAGCAGTGGGGTCGGATGACAGCCCATGGTACAAGGATCTGTGCAGGTGAGATCTTAAATAAATAAACAAACACTCTTAATGCTGATCATTGCTGGCAAACCCTGATGGATAACATATAAACACTTGTTAAGAAAGAAATTCATGCGTTTAAATATTATCTAGTAGTGTGAAATCACTGCTTTTATACAGTTTGAGTGATAGTTATGGCCCTTCTTTAGCCTGGGTGCATCAAGGTACCTGGACCTAATCAGAACCATAGGAGATACTTTGTCTCACCTGAGACAAAGAAATGCATTCATTTAGACATGCAGCTTGTTTTATGACTGGATGATGTCATGTAACTGAAATAAATTCTGATCTTGCAAATTGATTCAGTTGAAATTGTTTGTCTCTTTGTGTGTGTGTGTGTGTGTGTGTTTATATATGAAGTTACAAATGGGAGGCCATCGACCAGGACAGCAATGTGAGATACTCTTTGAAGCTTTGTGATTCATCTCCAGACACAGAATGTGGAAAAGGAAGCGCGGTCTGTGCCCACAACCTTACGAGTGGCCAGCACCAGTCAGTGGGTAAGTGCAATGCATCAATGTGCCAAGATTACACAATGCACAGCCAAACTGCAACATAAAATAAAAGCATAAAACACTTTTTATAGTACTCGTTTTACTCTTTTTAAATAGTATAGCATACATTTAATAATGTTCATTTTTATCAGGCCTATTGTGAATATTCTGTTTTCTGGCATGGAATAATGATTACCATTTCTACTGTATGTTAATAAGACAATTTAATGATTGTTTGATTAAGATGGGCAATGACACCATCTGTGAGAGTAGCACTGATCCAAGACCTGTGTAAGAAAACGGATTTTTGCCATTCCTCGTTAATTTGTTTTTCAATCTTAATGGTACTAAAATAGAGGTTATATTCTTTATGTAAAATATAATTACTTACACACTACCATTCAAATGATTGACTAAGATTTTAAAATATTCTCAAAAGAAGTATCTTATGCTCATTAAGGCTGCATTTATTTCATCATAAATACAGTAATATTGTTAAATATATTTTATAATTTAAAACAATCATTTTAATATCCAGTAGTCAAAATTTGAAGTGGATCAAAAGGACAACTTTGATGAAAGGTTTTGATCCACTTCAAATGTAAAATGTCATTTATTCTTGTGATGCAAAGCTGAATTTTCAGCATCATTACTCCAGTCTTCAGTGTCACATGATCCTTCAGAAATCATTCTGATATGCTGATTTGTAGTTGTGCTGCTTAAATATTTTTATGGAAGCTTATTTTTTCAGGATTCTTTGATGAATAGAGCATTCAAAAGAACAGCATATAGATATTGATATAGAAATATTTACAAATTCTAACTTTATAAGTGTTTTTACTGTCACTTTTGATCAGTTTAATTATCCTTTATAAATAAAAGTATTAGTATTAACTACTGTAAAAAATGGTAACACTTTACAATAAGGTTTCATTAGTTAACACGAATTAAGAATGAACAATACTTCTACAGCATTTATTAATCTTAATGTTCATTTTAACATTTACTCATACATTATTAAAATGAAAAGTTGTATTTGTTAACATTATTTAATGCACTGTGACCTAACATGAACAATGATCGACTTTATTTTTATTAACTAATATTATCAAAGATTAATAAATACTGTAACAAATGTATTGTTCATTGTTATTTCATGTTAGTTAATACATTAACTAATGTTAACAAATGAGACATTATTGTAAGTGTTATCAAAAAAGTGTTACTGAACACAAACTTATGTCATGTGATTGATACCATTTCCTATTGATTCACCTCACCCCAAACACTCAGTTGGACAAAAAAGAAATGATAGATTTTTTGCTTAGTCTGCATATTCATGTTAAACTTTGAAACTCTTTAAAGGAAGTATGCTAAATAGTTCTCATTTTCTGCCTTTGCATTAGATAACAACCCTATAACCTCATAAAGGCTTTTATAGCACATGTAATATAACCTTACTCTTGTAAGCAAGAGTTGTGTGACAGAGCACAGACGGAGCGCTTGTTTGTTTGACCTTATCCAACTAGTCAGCTGACCTGCATATGACACAAACCTATCAAATGAATACCCTGATCAATAGTGATTTGAGTCTGATTTTGTTAGCCCAAGATTTAAATGAGAGGAATCCATTTCATTTGTTGTCAGACCATAGATACTGCATCACATACCATATAACAAAATAAGACAACATGCATGCAGATGTTGATCATGCTGATTGAATCTGTGTGCTATATATATTCAGTATTCACTTTAAGCCCTGTTACATTTAGTATATTTTGTACCTCAGTAAAAGCATACAAACATCATTGTGTAATATCTATTTATATAGTATTTGCTTACTGTAGTGATTCTAGTTGTACTGATCCTCTGTGTCATGTGCTTTAGTGGTTGGTTTGCATCCGTCATGGGGCTTTCCGGCCCTTTAATGTGTGGTTCACACAATAGTGTCAATGCATCTAAAAGCGTTTGCATTCATTTAAGTGTGTATGCTGCTCAGTGACATATCTTGGTATTCTTTATCTCGTGTTCCTGCAATCGTATATTTGTGTTCCACAGTAAGTAGGTCAAAGTTGTCTAGTAGCAGGTGCACTAGTAGATTATGACAATAAGAAAAATGCCTGTTTTGTAAGTAATTGACAGTATTTAAATAGCAGTAATTAAAAAATTCAGTCTCCACCACGTATTATAAATCATGAAGCGCAAGTCGTATCACATGAGCTATTATTGTCTTTTAGATGCTGCGGACTTCCAAATATGATCATCCTTGTGTGAGGGACCCCCATCCTAAAATTTAAAGAGGTCATCATGACATGAGAAATCAAATTTGCCTTGATATTTTTGACATACAAGAGGTCTTGATACCGTTAAAACATCCTGTAAATTTCATAGCCTAAACCGTCCTCATTATAAACAAAGCATTTATTTAATCAAGCTCCAAAAATGGCTCGTTTTGATATTGAGGCATCTGTGAAGTCACACGGGCAAATACATTTGCATATGCCTGCCTCCAGAGCAAGACATCGATGAATAGTTATACTATAGGGGCTTTCGCACCGGAGGAACCTTTTCATAGTTACTAGAACTATTGGCTGAAGTACCCGGATTTTTCCGTGTTCGCACTGCCGGAACTAGGAACGATTTTAGTTCTAGGAACTCCTTTTGGGGGAACTAAATTAGCTCCTAATTCAGAGTAGGGTCTAAACCAGCACTGTTGGAACTATCAATGATGTAAGTGTATGTTGATTGGTCAAACGCATGTCAAACACCGACACCCGGCATTTTTAAAAACCGTGTAAACATATTTACTTCACAAACGTGGAAAACAGCGATAACGGCAGGGTCTGCAGGGTTGTTCTTTTCTCAGCCTCGATGATATGTAATACTGAAAGTTGTCATAGGAGATTTCGTCTCTTAGCCCCAATTTTTGCTCTTTCAGTCGCGTAAATTATGCGTTTACATTCCATCTCCGTTATCATGAAACCCACGACACACAACAAACACAGCTCCGATCACGGCATCCTTCATCCACCGGTTTTTAGCGTTTGTAAATGCCACTCTTAAAGACACCTCTGTCTGCAGATTCAGAGTTCCTATTGCCGATGCGAATGCAACCAGGAACATGGCCTAGGGAGAAATTGGTTCTCGGGGAACTATCCTAGTGGCTAGTTCCTTGGTGTGAATTCAGTGTGAAAGCCCCTATTATCCCATCATAGGCCCCGCCCACTTGCATTCAGTCGCTTAACGGATGACATTTGCCTACACTGGATGTGAGCGTCGCATCAAAAGCAAATAGAACCCATTATAATCACTGACAATGTCTACACTGAATACAGTATACAGATACATGTTCGGTTTCTGACATACTCCACACACTTGAGTCTGTCAGCAGACTCCGTTTTTGTTTTTTTGTATTTTTTGGAATTTTTCCACGGACCCCCCTAGAATTCGTTTGTGGCGTCCTGAGTGTCCCCATGTATAAATGTATAAAAACCCAATTAATACTGTGAAAAATGAATATTATAAATATGTGTAAAATATTATTTGGAAAATATTTAATTATTTTTTTATTTATATAAATGTACTTTATTTATATTTATTTACTGATATCAATCATTTATTTATTTATTTTAGTCTTTTTTTATTTATTTATTTATTTTACATTTTTACTCTAAATTTTACCATGGACTCCCCTAGAATTCCCTTGTGGCTTCTGTTTGACAGAATAAAAGCTTTAGGAAGTTGCATCCTGAACAGAGCCATTGTATGAAAAACAGAAGAGCATGCATATATTAGATATTCAGAATAGAATATTTATTATAATACATTTTATGTATAATACTTCTTTATGCTGTGTTTATACTGTGCAATATGCATTTTATTTTAAAATGCATGGAATACCTTGATGATATACAATTGCCAAAATATGAAATATGCATGAGCAGTGTATCCCACAATGCAATGTGTTCGACATGACCTTGCATTTCTGGTATCATGCATGACCATTTAGATTCTTCTTCTTGATTCATTATTTGAGATGATTGCAATAAGTTAAAACAATTTTACACTAATTTGAATTAATCATGCGAAATATTTTTTAAATAACATTTTTAATTAAATAACTGAAGTGGTACATGCTGAATTAAATATAACAACATAATGAAGTCATGTGATGACAATGTAGTGGATTACTGTCTTTTTAAGCATTTATTAGTGTATGATGCCCACTATTTTAAAATAAAAAAAAATAGTATGCAGTACACCAGTGTTTATTTGCTTTCTCCACACACGACATGTTAAATGTTCTCAAGTGGCCTAAAATTTAAGCCGTAGTTTATCCGACTCTAGTCGACATGTTTATGGAACCGTCTGTAACGTTTTTGCATTTATTAGGTTATCTTCTCATGCTGTTTGTTCCCATGGGTGGTGCACTGCTAGATGTTTGCCCAACCTCTCCAGATCACATGATGTAATATTTTTATCTTGTTGGGTGACACGGAGGCTTTTACTGATTGATTTGTTTGTGCTGATAACATTTAGTTGACTTGGGTTTGAACGAGCAGTTTTGTGTGGCTGTTGTTCTTGTGCTTGACACAACTGTGATTTGTCAAATTACTTTTGATTTGAAAAACAATTTCAATATAACAAAATCTTTAGTGTCTTACTGCTGTGCAGACACACTTCTGCTATCAAACAAGGTTTTTTTCTCCATAGGTGAGCTCTCCTTGCGGAAGGTCTCGCCTGCTGTGCTTGATTTCAACAGCTCGAGGAAATGCAACGATAAGAGCAGCAACATTCAGAGCAGCATCACCTTTCAATGCGGCAAAACAATGGTGAGCTTTCCTGCGCAGCATGCGCTGTTAGTCAGAGGTGTCTGTGAACAGACTGTGACATTTGCAGAGCTGTTTCTTTTTCTTTCCACCTTCTTGCTACACAGGAAGAAATGACATAGATGGAAAAACTGATAAAATAATGAAGCAAACTGAAAGTAGATGTGGCTGAAGTTACTCAAATTTGGCTTTTAATGGATACATAAATGTGTTGATTAGTTTGGCCTGCTATTACTGTCATTAGACTTTTAATTATTGTTTGTTTGTTTGTTTGTGCTGAGATTTGCCCCTAAATATAGTTTTTTTTTCTTAGTGCATATTTTGTTTTAATGCAGTTCCTCTTTGAAAGAAAAAAAATTAAAGCAGTTGTAATGCTAAATTAGATTAATTTTATAATTAAATAATTTTTTATATCATTATTTAAAATTATTATAATAGACAATAAAGTTATTTTTATGCAAACCAGTGTTATTTTAGTTTTTATTTTAGTTTTGTTATAGTTTTATTAATATTTTGAATTAGCTTTTATTTTTTTATCTATAGTCTTCATGTTAATTTAATTTTTTAGTAAGTTTTTTTTTATGTGCTTTTGTCATTTCATTTTATTTATTTATTTTTTTTAAATATTGCTATTTAGGTTTAATTTATTTTTATTTCAGTTTTATTTTAGTTTGTTTTAGTTTTTATTTATTTCCAGTTAATAATTTTAGTGCTTCCACTTACTTATTTCAGTTTATTACATTTCTAATTTTTTTAGTTTGTTTTCAACTACATATATAAAATTATTATAATTTTTTTCAATTAACAGAAATGTTTTTAATAGTTTTAGTTTACAATAATAACCCTGATGCAAACATTTATTTTCATATTTCACAAAATGATTGAAAATGAAAAGTAAATCAGCAAGATTTACATTTTCATTTTCAATCATTTTCACACCATGAATGATGTCTGATTTTTTTTCGTTTTGTTTTGTTTTCTTCAAAGGGCACGCCTGAGTTTGTCACCATCTCTGAGTGTGTGCATTACTTTGAATGGAGGACGTATGTCGCCTGCAGACGTGATAAATTTAGACCACATAAGGAGGTGAGTAAAGGTGATGAGACGTGCTGACATTTCAGTTTGAGATTTGAATGTTTAAATGTGTGTTCAGCTGTTTTATTAGTTCTCAGTGTGGGAAAAGAATAAATTAAACTCATCATGCTTGAACAAATCATTTTTGAAACTTCTAAATAAACCTGAATTACTCATAGTCTGCATAAAGAATGAAAGTATGAAAGAATGAAAGAAAAAAGTTGTGCATTCACCACTCAATGCATTTTTAAAGGTCCCCTGCTATGTCTTTGACTCGGATGGAAAGAAGCATGACCTCAACCCACTGATAAAACTGTCAGACGGCTACCTGGTTGACGACCCAGATGTTGAAAGTGATTTCTACATTAATATATGCAGAAGTCTAAGTGAGTTAATGTAAAAATCTTTTAAAAATGCAGAGAGTTTGGAGCCCAGTCAACAAACATTTTGATTATATAGCTGCTTTAAACCGAACAATTGGCAAAGCGACTGAGCGGGTTCTTATTTAAACAAGCAAATCATCTAAAAGTGCAATGCAGATAAGTTGGATAATGTCTGTCTGTCCAGACCTTGCTGGAAGCATCTGTCCCGAGGGATCTGCCGCCTGTCTCGTCTCCGGCAAAAATTCCTTTGACATGGGTCAGCCTGTTCACCAGCTCGAGTTGCTCTCCAATGACAAGTATGGGATAATTTATTAGCTAATTTGTTATTAAGCTGATGCTTTTACACTGCTGTTCAAAAATTTAATATACAGTATTTTATAATATAATTTATTCCTGTGATATCAAAGCTGAATTTTCAGCATCATTACTCCATTTTTCTGTGTCACATGATCCTTCAGAAATCATTTTAATACGCTGATTTGCTGCTCAAGAAACATTTCTCATTATTATCAGTGTTGAAAACAGGAGCATGTTCTCTTTTCAGACTAAGGCTGCGGTACGAGGGAGTGGGAAAAATCCCCTTCTGTGATGGCCACACTCCAGCAATGACGATTACATTTATTTGTCCCTCTACAAGACAGGCGGTAAGAAGATGCCTAGTGTTTCATCTAATTATACCTATTATACTCAGTGTCCTCACAGTTTTCTCAATGGTTTATCAGGGAAGCAACCCTAAGATGATCAGCAACTCAAACTGTCGGTATGAGATCGAGTGGGTGACGGAGTACGCCTGCCACAGAGATTACCTGGAGAGTCACGACTGCAAACTTACCAGTGATCAGCACGACATCTCCATCGATCTGAGTCACCTGACACACAGCTGTGAGTTACTCTGATAGTTTAGAAAGAGGCGAATGGTGTAAATGTTTCTGTGGAAAGATTGATGGATTTGATATGGTCTTTAAAGGTGCTGTAAGCGATTTCTGAGAAATGCTGTTGATATTTGAAATCAACAAATAAATATTGAAAAATAAAGCAAAGATGACGTACGAACGACAAGTACACGCTGTTGTGGTTCATCGCTGATGTGATCAAGTACTTATTTATCATTTATAATGCTTTTTCATATTTTAGCTACAGACAAACCCTATATGGCTGAGGCCAAAAATGGCCAGGACACCTATTTCTTCTATCTGAACGTGTGCGGGGGGACCAGTGCTGGTCAGTGTGGTGATGACAAAGGTTACATATCCGCCTGCCAATTCAAAGAAACCGGGGATGTGAAGAAGATTGCTGGGAGATACCAGAACCAAACACTGAGGTTTGGTTTTACTCGTGTTTTATTTGTTACTGTTTTACATAACCCTTAAATGCAGTGTAGAATTTAAACTGAAGAGCAGTCTTAACCCTCTACTCTTTTTATCTTAAGATATTCAGATGGTGATCTCACGCTAATCTACCCAGACGGCAGCAGATGCAGCACTGGATTCCAGCGCATGACCATTATTAATTTTGAGTGCAATGCAACTGCTGGTGAGTCACCTCATAGTGACTCGTGAAGTCAAGTGCTGATGAGACCTCTGTATTAACACTGTCTGATTGAGGAAGTTTGAATGGCTGAGAACCAAAAGGAAGGAACTGCAACAACGTGACCTAGATGACCTTGTTGCATATCCAAAATTTGGCTTTCAAAATGTTCCGCTCACAGCAGGCTTGTGGTTTTCAGGGAATGGCGTGCCGGTTTTTACTGGAGAATCTGACTGCACGTATTACTTCGACTGGCAAACTGCATACGCATGCGTGAAGGAGAAGGAAGACTTGCTGTGTCGAGTAACAGACCACAAGAAGCGTTATGATCTGTCACCTTTAACACGCTACCCAGGTAGAGATGAGATTACTTGTGTACTGGGAAATGACAGCAATGATCGATCATGAAAAATGTGTGGCTTTATGAATTTATTTTTATTTTAAAGTTATTTAAATGTTAGTGTAAACATTAAATTACTGTTCAAAAGATTAGGGTTGGTAAGATTTTTGTACTGTTTTTAAAAGAAGCCTCATGCTCACCAAAGCTGCATTTATTTAAAAATACAGTCATTTAAAAACAGTACTATTGTGAAATATCATTATAAATTAAAATAACCAATTTCTATTTGAATATTTTTCTATTTTTCACCCGCCATTACTCACTTGGTCCTTCAGAAATCCTTCTAAAATGCTGAATTGATGCTCAAGAAATATTTTCTTATCAATGTTGAAAACGGTTGTGCTGCTTAATATTAGAAACCATGGTACTTTTTTTTTGATGAATAGAGAGTTCAAATGAACATAATTTATTTGAAATATAAGTCTTTTGTAACATTATAAATGTCTTTACTGTCACTTTTGGTCAATTTAATGCATCCTTGCTGAATTTATTTTATTTTATTTTATCCCAAGCCATGAAAGGGGAAAGGCTCTATTGTTTTTCTATGGATTATTCTTTATACTTTTTGTTCATGGTTTTTTGGGCTTTTGGGGCCCTTAACTTGCTCAAAAACTCTTGAAAATTGAAAATTGAAAATTTGCACACAGGTCAGAATCCGCGGCCATTAGGGCCGGGCCAAAGCATGCATATTTATGAAACTCGGTACACATAAATATCTGAATGGGTCGAATAACTTCTGCTCTGTATGTTATTAGCTTTACCCAACAAGAAGTCGGCTATTTTGGGTTGTTTGAAAAACACATGCTGGTGGCGGTGGCACCGGGCTTTGGCCCGTCATCGTTGCTTGCAGCTATATTTTATTTTATTTCTCAAGTCATATGATTAGACATTGGAACAGACTGAAATTAGTAACATTAAATCTCAAACCATAATCTAGTATAGTAAGTGGAAATACTTATTTGCAAGCTGAATTAAAGTATAAATCATGAGCATTAGATGGGCCATATAAAATGATCTCAGGCTGGTAGTTTCAAATCCATTCTCTAAAATATGAATGTTTCTGTAAACATCTCAAAAAGTAATTGCCTTATGTGACTAATTTCAAATGTTTGTTTTCTCAGAATCGGAAGGATCTCAAAACTGGGAGGCTGTGGACGCCAAGGCAGCAGAGTCTGATAAGAAGCGTTTTTACATCAATGTTTGTCATAAAATCATCCAGGATGGGGCAGCCAGCTCTTGCCCTGAGGATGCAGCAATATGTGCAGTAGGTCAGTGTGCCATTAGACATCCTCTCCTTCCTGGATAAATATAGATAAATGTTTTCAGTTTTATGATTCATTCTAACCCAATTTTTCTTCTCTTAGGAAATGGGAAAACAATGAACTTGGGCAAATTCCTGTCTTCTCCGCAAAAGGCGGCAGAAGGAGACGACATCAGACTCATTTACACTGACGGAGATGTATGCAGAGAGAACATGAAGGTGAGAACGATCATCACTCTGAAGTGTATGCCTGGAGATGTTGAGAGCGCTCCAGTCCTGAGAAGCGTGTCCAGTGACAGCTGCATCTATGAGTTTGAGTGGTTCACTGCTTCGGCCTGCGTCCTCTCCAAAACAGAAGGCAACGACTGCAAGGTGGAAGACACACAAGCAGGTACTGGACATTGTTATTTATATACTATTAGTGTATTTATTAATATATTGAATTAGCTTTTATTTTTATATTTTCATTTTAGTAATTTTATGTGCTTTTGTCATTTTTTAAAAAAAAAATATTACTATATAGCTTTAATTTATTTCAGTTTTAGTTTTTAGTAATTTTAATACTTAAAATTGAATTAAAATTAAAACTTAAAATTAGAAATATTAAATAAGTTAAAAATGTTAACTTTGTTTTAATATATTTTTGGTTATATATATATATATATAAATATATATATATTTTTTTTTTTTTAAATTTCATTTACCAAAACCTATTTTGAATAGTTTTAATTTTAGTTAAAATGTAGGGTTATTATTATAACTGAATCTAAAACCATAAAGTGTCACTTTAAATAAAATAAAATAAAATATAAACATTTCTCATTTACATTTTTTACATTTAATCTAATTCAAAATATTAATAAAACCTATAATAGTATCTCAATGATACCAAAATAACACTGGTACAATTGGCAAAAGCTGTTACATTAAAAATCTGTATCCATTATAATGTCTTCTCCCATACTGGATTATTCCACCATATGAAGATTTATTTTTTTTATTAGCTTGGTTTAGTTTTTAATATAAACTAAACTAAAATGGAAATAATTTATGTTTTATTTTATTTTACAAAAATGTTTTCTGATCCATAGTTTTTTTTTTTTTATCATTTTAGTCTACAATATCATCTAATTTATCTGTAAAACGTTCTGCTTTATTATTGTGGGGAAGACAACGTTTTTATTCAGAAAATATATTAATGGACATTTTTAAAAAGGTCTCCTGGAAGAATTCTGTTGAAAGACTATATGATATTATTATTGCTATTGTTGTTATTTTATATATGTTTTTGTATATTGATTGTTTCTTAAGAACATTTTTATATTATTGTAAATAATGTATTGAAATGGTATTGTAATGAGAATTTTTATATACTGTTAATATTGCCATAAATATATCCATTGTTGCTATTATGGCGTTAAATCATGAATAAATATTATTGTGGGGATGCGTGGCTTAGTGGTTATGGGGTTATAGGGTTTATTTGCCCTCTTTTAAGGCTGCTTTTAAATGTGCTTCTGTTTCTTTGCAGGAATTTCGTTTGATTTGTCCCCCCTTCAGAAGCCTAATGGAGGTTATTATAACATGTCCATGGAAAAGTATGACTACTTCATCAACGTGTGTGGCAATGTTAAGGCCGCACAGTGTCCAGAAAGTGCAGGAGCTTGTCAAGTTGACCAAAGGTAGGTTCACTTTGGTTTCTACTGTCCTCACTTGAAGTGTAATATGAAGCAATGGAATCTCAGCCAATCACAACATATTTGATGTTTAACATGCAGCTATGTAGAGTGTGATTTTTGAACCAATAATATTTCACTGCGGGTGGAGCAAACCATTTTTTGTTTGGTCTCTCTAGTGGCACAAACTCTTGGAATCTCGGCGAGTTCAACTCCAGGCTTTCTTACTATGATGGCATGATCCAGTTGACCTACAGAAATGGCTCTCGGTACAACAACAAGCAGCACACGCAGCGCTCCACACACATTTCCTTCCTCTGTGACCGAGAGGCTGGACCAGGGAAACCAGAGTTTCAGGTATCGCACCTGCTCCTTTGTTGTGATTGTGCTGATTGTTCACACACGATAAATATTTTTAGCCTCACCTCAAGTAATGCTATTCTAGCATAAAGGGATGTGTGTTAAGCATTTTTTGTCTCAGGCTTTGCATTGGACACACCTTCAGACATTATTCCTATAAAGGCCCCGATATACTCGTGGCAAAGTTCTTTTTTGTTTTTTGCTTAGGGATAAACAGAAGTTCCAAATATGCGTTTGCAGCGGTATACGGTTACTGTACATCCTAACGCAACTCACACTGCTGGTTTGGTGTTTATATGAATAAAATGACAGCGGTGAGAAAATAGCAATTAAGAAAGCATCTGATCATAGCAATGTGGATATGTTTGCTTAAAGACCCCCTGTGGTGAAAATCAAGTTAATGTTGTTTATATGTCTATGTAGTGTTTTTAATATGCTTTACAACAAACCATGTGAAAATTCATCAGTGAACACCATTGCTGAGTATTTTCTCCTTAAAACTGCAGTGAACCAAAGACAGTCTAAAAAACGTGGTTTGAAATCACAAATTGTTACAACCAATCCTGTCAACATGTGGGGCGGGCTTTAGCATATCATTAACTATGCAGCAAAACAAGCCAATAGTCTCGAGAAGCCAGGTTATCCTGGTATATTTTTCTGTTGATATGAAACATCGGGTACAATTAGCAATATAGCAGGTGGATTATGTATATGATGTATATTACGATGTTATGATGAACTATATGCCTTTTTCTACTGACAATCTAAGTTGTTCAAAGTGTTTCTAAGGATGCTGATTTTTAGAAGTCAGCTGTGTAACTCTAAGATGGTGAACAGAAACATGGTTTGTGTATCATTAGTAACACATTATTAGCTGTTCGATAGCGTAGTCAAACAAAAGGCTAATTTATGTGTCCGATGTTGTACAGAGCGATACATAAAACGGATTACCATTCTGATACATCGACTTGTATACAACCCTGTATAATTCACTCTTCCTCTTGTTCTGAATCAGTTTCTTGTTCAAACATATATGGCTGAATTAAACCAGTATTTCAACTTGCCATTGTGCAGTGTTTACATCAAAGCTGACCGAGTGGATCAGGTATTCTGACCTTGTGTGAGTGAGTGGAGGCAGGGCTAATTTGCATATTCATGGCTCTGCGTATTCTAAATGAAGCAAGGGTGTAGAGTTACATTCAAGCTATTTTAAGGCATGAAGAATTTTTTTCACAGGAAAAAACGTAAATATGTCATTTTGGTGATCAAAGATGAGTTTTAAGGGATAAAAGGGGGACTTTAAGCTCTGCAATTTGGCACTTCAGACAAGACACGTCATGTTTTATTATATAGCTCTTTATACAATATATTGCTTTAAAGCAAGCAGCTTTACAGTACAGTAAACGAAAAAACAGTATTAGAAATATAGTCACTATAAAGCGACTCTTCAGCGTGTTCACATTTTACTTGCGGACCTCTGAGCTCGACGGACTGAACAGAAGAAATTAACCAGAGATGTCCAAACCAATGAAGGCAGAGTCTCAGAGCCACACCTACCCATTACATAATCGCCACGGACCAATTGTAGTTCAAAGGTGTTTACCAGCTGGAGCGAACTTTCCCTGTTTTGGCGTGCTTTCTAAAACTCTCCAAACGAACTTCATTTTGGCCTGATTTTGTTAAAAAAAACATGACACCTGTTCGTTCTTCGATTTATCTTGAAGTATATCGGGGCCTTAAGGCTTTTGTCTTGTCTTCAAACAAAAAAATATCCTTCATTAATGAACATTTTTTTCTGCAGGAAGAGGATGAGTACACTTATAACTTTAAATGGTACACTTCCTACGCCTGTCCGGAGAGACCACATGAGTGTGTTGTGACGGACCCCGAAACTCTGCAGCAGTATGACCTCTCCAGGTTAGCTCGCCTTTCACAAAAGACTCATGTTTTAGAGAAATATTAAATATGTTACTGTAAATGTGAACTGTAACATTTTTGCACTAGTGTCACTAAACTGGTTTAAAATTGGTTACCTGAATACTTCCCTATTTGCCGTTGATTGAACAAACAAATAGTCACTTCCCAAACTCATGTCATTGGTTAAGCCAGTGTTGCTGGACAGGATGATTAAACAAACAGTAGCATGTTTTGATAGTTCCACACTTTCTGAGTGAATCAACTTTTGAATGGCTTGTCTCTGTATATTAAACTAATATAGCATTGATATTTTTAGATGGACAAATTACTGGAAAAAAATTACATTTTGTCCTGAGTCATTTAAATTGCAATAAAAAATCTATTAAAAATAATCTTAAAATAATATTTTATTAGTTAATTTCCATCACTCTTTTATTTAATAAATACATTTTAATTCTGTTGGTTGTAACGACACAAATGTGGCAAAAATATTTTGTTTAAAATATATTGTCTAATTTCTCAATTTTTTTCAATATTCCTGTAATATTTGGCAAAAATAATGCTTTTTTTGTAGCATTAGACTATAGATAGCATGTGTCCATTTCACCAGTTGGTGTGCTTTTTTGTAAATATAATTGTTGTACTATGAATTTATAATTTATTATTAGTTTACTTATTTTGAAAGCAATTTTTTCATTCAAAATGTTATAGGAATTTTCAACACAGCCTACTTTGAAAAGTTTCTTTTATTTTATTTTATTTTATTTTACTTTATTTTCAATTATATTTTATTTTAACTCGGTCTCTTCATGGTTGTGGCCTTCCATGTCATACTGGAGACATTTTTGCATACTTGATACGATTGCTAGATATAAATACACTGTTCATCCAGATAATAACTCCTGAGGCAGTGTAATCGCTTCTCTATACATGTTTGACAGTGTCTAGCTTTCCTGCCAGCACTTGTGCTGTCAGTGTTAACAACAATGGCTCTAAACTGAATCAATTGTTTCCTTCCCCTCCGCAGTTTGCCAGTATCTAATGGTGGTAGGAACTGGCAGGCCATGCAGATGTCTGACCCCAGTGACCCGAGGAAGTACTACATCAATGTATGTCGACCTCTTAAAGCCGTGCCTGGCTGTGACAGGAAAGCTTCTGTCTGTGAGATGAAATTCGAGACTGGCAAGGTTAGTACACTGACTGTGAACATTAGGGGAGAATGGACATGGTGAAATAAAACTGCAACACTGACAACAAATGTGTGTGTACATGTTAATTGAGCAGGAAGGCCTGTCTGAGAAGGTAGAGGTCAGTAACTTGGGCATTGCTAAGAAAGGGCCGGTGATTGTGGAGCGGGACCAGCTAATGTTGGAGTACACTAATGGTTCAGTGTGCGAAGCAGATGGAGTGATGACCACATACACAACACGTATCCACTTCGTCTGCTCATCTGGGACAGCAGTGAGAGTCATTCCTGATCTTTACTTGTTTTTATTGCTGCAAATAAGGCTTATTTAATTATAAATCAGTGGCAACAACAATATGATAACAGTATATTTTTCTTTGCTCTTTCTCTTTAGCCATCTGGCCCTCGCTTTGTGGTGAACCAGAAATGTATCGTTGACTTTGTTTGGGACACAGAAGCAGCCTGTGCCATCTCAACTGTTGTGGACACCAACCAGGTCAACCTTTATTTTGGCACATAATTTGGGACTTTGAAGTAATCAAGTAGATTTTGTTTCTTATTTCTTTTTTTATCTACAGACGTGCTCAGTGAAAGATCCCAACACTGGTTTTGAGTTCAACCTTCTGCCACTGGCCTCTGCAAACGGATACCACGTCAAGGCTAATGGAAAAGACTTTGTCGTATGAAGCACTTTAAAATCTTTCAAATGCTCTTGAGTTGAGGAGGATCTATACTAAAATCGATACTAAACAGAGACCTTAGGCAACAAATAGCAATAACAGCCTTGGATGACTAATGAAATGAAACTGGGGCTCTCAGTAGATTCAGTAACTCATTGTCAAGTATTCACTATTATTTAATTTATACTACTGTTCAAAAGTTTGGGGTCAGTAAGATTTAAAAAAAAAAAAATAATACTTTTGTTCAGCAAGGATGCATTAAATTGAAGGATTAAAGAGTCTGTAAAAAAAAAATACAAAAGAATCCTAAAAAATGTATACTGGTTTCCACAAAAATATTAAGCAGCACAACTGTTTTCGACATTGATAATAATATGAAATTTCTTATGCCACAAATTGGCATATTAGAATGATTTCTGAAGGATCATGTGACACTGAATGATGCTGGAAATTCAGTTTTGATATCACAGGAATAAATTACATTTTAAAACATTCAAATAGAAAACAGTTATTTTAAATTGTAATATTTCACAGTATTACTGTTTTTATTGTATTTTGATCAAATAAATGCAGCCTTGGTGAGCTTAAGAGACTTCTTTCAAAAGCAATGAAAAAATCGTATCGACCCCTAACTTTTGAATGTTACAAACATATATGATTAGCATGATGAATATATGATAGCAGCACATTGTTGTCTGGTCAGGTACTAAAATTTGAGAAGTAATGATATCAAAATGTTTGTCTATTATGCTGTGCAGTCCTACTCTCTTGAGTCTCCAGTTTCTTTTTGTCCTCTTGAACTACACTATATTGCCAAAAGTTTTGGGACGCCTGCCTTTACGTGCAAATGAACTTTAACGACATCCCATTCTTAATCCATAGGGTTTAATATGGAGTTGGCCCACCCTTTGCAGCTATAACAGCTTCAACTCTTCTGGGAAGGCTTTCCACAAGGTTTAGGAGTGTGTTTATGGGAATTTTTGACCATTCTTCTAGAAGCGCATTTGTGAGGTCAGGCAGTGATGTTGGACAAGAAGGCCTGGCTCACAGTCTTCGCTCTAATTCATCCCAAAGGTGTTCTATCGGGTTGAGGTCAGGACTCTGTGCAGGCCAGTCAAGTTCCTCCACACCAAACTCGCTCATCCATGTCTTTATGGACATTGCTTTGTGCACTGGTGCGCAGTCATGTTGGAACAGGAAGGGGCCATCCCCAAACTGTTCCCACAAAGTTGTGAGCATGAAATTGTCCAAAATGTCTTGGTATGCTGAAGCATTAAGAGTTCCTTTCACTGGAACTAAGGGGCCAAGCCCAACCCCTGAAAAACAACTCCACACCATAATCCCCCCTCCACCAAACTTTACATTTGGCACAATGCAGTCAAGCAAGTACCGTTCTCCTGGCAACCGCCAAACCCAGACTTGTCCATGGGATTGCCAGACAGAGAAGTGTGATTCGTCACTCCAGAGAACACGTCTCCACTGCTCTAGAGTCCAGTGGCGGCGTGCTTTACACCACTGCATCCAACGCTTTGCATTGCACTTGATGTAAGGCTCGGATGCAGCTGCTCGGCCATGGAAACCAATTCCATGAAGCTCTCTACGCACTGTTCTTGAGCTAATCTGAAGGCCACACGAAGTTTGGAGGTCTGTAGCTATTGACTCTGCAGAAAGTTGGCGACTTCTGCGCACTGTGCGCCTCAGAATGCTCTGACCCCGTTCTGTGATTTTTTTTTTTTTTTTTCTTTTTTTTTTTCTTTCCTCGTGGCTGAGTTGCTGTTGTTCCCAATTGCTTCCACTTTGTTATGATACCACTAACAGTTGACCGTGGAATATTTAGTAGTGAGGAAATTTCATGAATGGGCTTATTGCACAGGTGGCAACCTATCACGGTACCACGCTTGAATTCACTGAGCTCCTGAGAGCGACCCATTCTTTCACAAATGTTTGTAGAAGCAGTCTACATGCCTAGGTGCTTGATTTTATACACCTGTGGCCATGGAAGTGATTGGAACACCTGAATTCAATGATTTGGAGGGGTGTCCCAATACTTTTGGCAATATAGTGTATGTCTAGTGCAATTATACCAAATCAGAACCAAAAGTCATATATCTCTCCTGTCTACTGTAGGTGAACATTTGTGGTCCCGTAAAAGAGTGCGGAGTTGTTGGAGATGAACATGTAGTTGGCTGTGAGCTGGAAGAGGAGAAGCCTGTGAGTCAGGTCGGGGTGGAACAGTCTCTCCAGTTCTCCACCGATGGCGCTCTCACTCTTACATACAAAGGCGCCATGGACATACCGACAGGTGTGTAGCCAGTGCAAAGATCACTTGATGACCTGCATTTTTAGTTAGAGATATTATGATTCCTGATTAAAAAAGTACTCAATCAAATAGCTTATAGATGAGAGGTTTTCTTTTTTAATTTATTTATTTTTATTGTATGATTATCATGTCAGATTATGTCATGTACCCTATCGTTCAAAAGTTTGGGGTCGGTAAGACTTTTGAAAGAAGTCTCCTATGCTCACCAAGTCTACATTTATTTGATCAAAAATACAGTAAAACAGTAATATTGTGAAATATTATTACAATTTAAAATAACTGTTTAATATCATGTAATCCTTCAGAAATCATTAATATGCTGATTTGCTGATCAAGAAATATTTTTTATCATTATTGAAAACGGTTGTGCTGCTTAATATTTTTGTAGAAAACGTGGAACTATTTTTTTTCAGGATTTTTTTTAATGAATAGAAAGTTCATTTATTTGAAATATAAAACTTTTGAAACATTATAAATGTCTTTACTGTCACTTTTGATCAATTAAATGCATCCTTGCTGAATAAAAGTGTTAATTTCGTTCAGAAAAAAATCTTATTGACCCTAAGCTTTTGAACGATGGTCTATAATAAATAGTATTGTATTTTATTGTACCTAATATGTTCATCAGCTTTGCCAGGGACAAGAGTCCAATATACAGTTTAGCATCATTATACAAATGTATTTGATCACGGAATGCCAAGATTGACCAATCAGACCGAATTATTACAGAGTCTTGCATTAAAGGATTAGTTCACTTTAAAATGAAAATTACCCCAAGATTTACTCACCCTCAAGCCATCCTAGGTGTATATGACTTTCTTCTTTCTGATGAACACAATCAGAGTTATATTAATAAATATCCTGATGCATCCAAGCTTTATAATGGCAGTGAACAGGAAACGACGAGTATGAAGCTAAAGAAAGTGCATCCATCCATCATAAACATACTCCACACAGCTCCAGGGGGTTAATGAAGGTCTTATGAAGCGAAGCGATGTGTTTGTGTAAGCAAAATATCCATATTTAACAAGTTATAAAGTAAAATATCTAGCTTCCACCAGACCGCCTTCCATATTCAACTTACGAAAAAAGCGCAAATGACGTGACGTCAGTTATGCTTTTTTCGTGAGTTGAATACGGAAGGCGGTATGGCGGAAGCTAGATATTTTACTTGTTAAATATGGATATTTTTCTTACACAAACGCATTGCTTCGCTTCAGAAGGCCTTTATTAATCCATCTTTATGATAGATGGATGCACTTTCTTCAGCTCATACTCGTTGGTCCCGTTCACTGCCATTATAAAGCTTGGACGCATCAGGATATTTATTAATATAACTCTGATTGTGTATTTATCAGAAAGAATGAAGTCAAATACACCGAGGATGGCGAGTAAATCTTGGGGTAATTTTCATTTTAAAGTGAACTAATTCTTTAAGGTTACATTGTAGCAAGTTAAAACACTTCCACCCTGGACTGAACAGACTATTACCCTGTTTCCCATCTCTACTGTAGGTACCGAAGACACCTTCATCATTAATTTTGTGTGTGACCAAAAAGCCACGCCAGCTTCCCTGAGGTTTATACATGAAGAGCTGGGCACAAGTACCCACAATGTGTTCTTTGAGCTTTACACTGCACTAGCCTGCCAGCCTGCTCCTGTGGATTGCCAAGTCACTGGTAAGTTTCCCATGCTCCATTTACTTACCAAAAACATGTTTTTAAAGTCGGCATGAAGTGGAACTTGCGAGCGTCTTCCTGTAATGTATATCTGAGTGACAGATTCTCAAATGAGAATAAATATAGGGCGGGACTTGATTTTGTCAATGGGGAATGGGATGGTTGTGGTTTACTATTGCTGTGATGTCATGTGAGTGACAGGTTGTCCCGCCCTTGGGCCAGTAAACGCATCATCAGAGAAGAGATTTCGCTGCAAGAGGGAGGGGAAGTTATTTTGATTAAAGATTATGAGGGCACATGAAAAAAATGATATACACGGATAATATATAAACACTGCATTATATTATAAACATGGCAATATTCCATTAAAACTAACAGTTGTCCATTTTGATCTCATGGTGATTTTAAATCAGAGGTATGTCATTTCTGCACCACTATTATACCCAAACTCAAGCTGTTTCCCCTTGCATTTTCAGATTTACAAGGTAGAGAGTATGACTTGGGTGACCTCAGCCTGGATGAAAATTATTACGTTCCTCTGGACACCTCGGATCAGGCCCGGTATCAAAAGTTTTACATCAACGTGTGTAAACCGCTGCCTCGTGTCCAGGGCTGCCCTGGTGAGTGTCTACGGATGTGTTGACGCACTCTTTGAAGTGTCTTCCTGTTTCTAGCTTGGTTATTTTGTGATTGATGGTTTGTTTGTAACTGCCAAACAAGGGTTGGTGCAGTAGTTCTGGTCTGAATGACCACACAATAAACTAATAGACTTGTGTTGTTGGCAGCTGGAGCGATTGGAGCGTGTGGCCAGATCAACGGCAAGAATGTGAATCTGGGATACGTGCAGTCCAGCCTGCAGGCCGCACCAGATGGCTCCATCAGTATTGTTTATCTGAATGGGGACAAGTGCAGTTCAGGACATTACTCCACCCGAATCATCTTCCAGTGTGATGACAGTCCTGTAAGCAAGTGCATGGTTTCTCTCTTAAGCCCAAATAGGTTTTTATCTCTGGCACTTTCCACAAATAAGAAACAAATTGGTGTCTCGTTACATTTTTAATGAATTTAAAAGTCATTTCATATTCTTTTGGGAGGGAGGGATGGAAAATAAATTATTTTAATGACCAAAAATGTATTAGTATTTAGCTGCAGGCAAAAATCTCATTCCATATTCTTTTTTTTTTTCTTTTTTTTTTTTTTTTTTTTGGTAACCCTTTTATGGTTGTTCTGGTGTATTTTATTTATTTAAACAAATAACAGGATCATAAATAAGATAAAACTCATGTTTCACATTTTGGTAACTGGATTACAAAAATTGAATTAAACAAAAAGAAATAAATAAGAAAAAACAGACACTACCTTTAAAAAAATTTGGGTCAATAAAATTATTATTAGTATTATTATTACTATTACTATTATTCTTTGAAAGAAATTCATACTTTTATTCAGCATGGACACATTAAATTGATTAAAAGTGACAGTAAAGACATTTATAATGTTACTTTTTTTTTTCTTTTTTTTTTAAATGCTGTTATTTTGAGCCTTCTATTCATCACAGGAAGTTTTTTATTCATCAAATTTTATATTAAATTGTTGATAATATTTCACAATATTACAGTTTTTTTCTGTATTTTTATCAAATAAATGCAGCCTTGGTGAGCGTAAGAGACTTCTTTCAAAAACATGAAAAAATCTACACTAATAGAACAAATCTACACAAATTTGTTACTTTGAAAGTGTCCCATGTATTAAAGATTTTTATGGTGAAGCTTTTCTTACCTTTATTAAAAGGGTGCACCCATGTTTGATCGCAAAGACGGCTGCGAGTATGTTTTCATCTGGAGAACCTCAGAAGCTTGCCCAATCAAAAGAGTGCAGGGTAAGATGAACAGCCAATTCCTTTTCAGGACTGTGATCAAACACTCTTGCTTTAACTCAATGTATTTCTTGTTCTTCACAGGTGAAAACTGTAAAGTCAAGGACCCCAAGAGCGGTTATGAGTACAATCTCACACCGCTGGGCGGAAAGGACTATGACGTGAAGGGTTTGGGTTTTGAGTATCACTTTGCAGTGTGCGGGCCCATTAACGCCTCAGTCTGCCCTCACGGTCCCAGCAACACTGTGTCCTCCTGTCAGGTCGAGGGCCAAACACACAGGATAGCAGGCGAGTTTATTTCTTTCATTCAGTATCAACGCTGAGCTAGAAAGTGTTTTTTTTCTTTCTTTTCATGTTTAACCTTTCCCATGCTCCTTTGCAGGGGTAGCCAATCAAAACCTCACATTTGATGATGGGATTATCATGATCAACTACACGAATGGAGAAAAATGCCACAAGATCTACGAGAGATCCACGGCTATTCTCTTCTCCTGCGACCACAGCAAGAATCCTGTGAGTTCCTTGCAGCCATTGTACAAGTTTATTAAAAAGTTGAATGAATTTCCTAAATTATTTGTTTTGTTTGTCAGGGTATGCCAGAGTTCATAAGAGAAACTGCAGACTGCACATATCTGTTTGAATGGCACACAGCTTTGGCCTGCCCTTCCTTCAAAACCACAACCTGCTCTTACAAGTGAGAGAAACTTTCTTGCTAATGTATTTGCATCTAACACATAATACAACTGTCTAAATCATCTATAAACGCCTCTCTCTTTGGCAGTGATGGCAATGGCCACTCCTACGATCTATCCTCTCTGGCCCTGCACAAATCTAATTGGATGATCTTGCCAGAAAAAAACAATACAACCAATAAGCAGCGTTACTATATCAATGTGTGCAAGTCTCTGGTGCCTCAGACCGGTGAGTAGCAGCAGCACAGCTGGAGCATATTGACCAGTCAGCATAGTTTTAATAACTGGTATTTGCCTCAGGGTTGTGGAGCTGCCCATCTAGCGCTGCGGCCTGTCTGAAGAACGGAGACGAGTATGTGAATCTGGGGGAGGCAGAGGAGGGACCACAGTGGGATAAAAACATCCTGATTCTGAAGTACACCAACGGACAAGCCTGTCCTGATGGCAAGAGACAACGGACCACCATTATTCGCTTCAGATGCGACCCTGACAAAGTGGTCTGTAATTATTTAGGCATTTAAATATGAATAATATACACTAACTAACTAATATTAGTTCTGTCAAAATTAGCACGTTAACGCATTTTTCAGTTTAACGCGTAAAAAATATTTAACGCAATTAACTCGGCATCCGTTTTTTTTTTCCCTTGTTATAATTAGCTAGCGTTACATTTGGCCTGTATGATTCACGCAAATGCTTTTAAACAATTTAAGCACCATAAGACAAACGAGAACGCGCTGTCTGTGAATGTCGTGTCTGTGTGACACGCACAACTCGTGTGCACAGAAAAGGTGCACCAGTAGCCTGTCAAGTTCTCTTTCGTGCTTGAACAAACAACAGCACAGAATTATGCCAAAATGCCCATTTTGTCGAGTATCCTCTAAATGTGAATCAAAGAACAGTAGCTTAATCTTATATTTAATTTAAACTTTTAGATTAATTTAATAATTAATCTCTATTTAATTTTTCTGTATATTTCCTACCTGTTAGACAGGTAGGAAGGCCACAGGTAAATATGACATTTATTATAATGGGTTTATGTGATGTTATTGTTTTAAGTTCACTTAAATTAAAAGTTATTTTTTTTAAAGCTTAATAAATGTTGGAATTGAAAGCTTTTATTTATACTGTAATGTTAAATGTCTATAATTAATGTTTTTTAAAAAAAAAATCAATTTCATAGAGATATCAGTACCAGTATTAATATCGGTGATACTGGCCTTCATTCATAAATAGATGGCATTAAACAAATATTTAAAATATACTGTCTTTAAGTTGTTTCTACATTAATTTGGAGAATAACTGTGAAATTATTACAATGTAAAAATAATAAAAACTGTTTTTAATCGTGATTAATTACAGGAAAATGTGCAATTAATGAGTTAATTTTTTTAAACGATTGACAGCACTAATATTTATTTATTTATTTATTTACAGCACTGTGGAAAAGTCTAAGGCACGTCTTCTAACCTGCCTTAGACTTATGCACAGTACTGTGTGTGTATGTGTGTATATATGTATATGTGTGTGTATATATATATATATATATATATATATATATATGTATGTATGTATGTATTAACCATATTTTTATTCAGTAAGGTTGTATTAAATTGATCAAAAGTGACAGTAAAGACATTTATAATGTTGCAAAAAAAGTTCTATTTAAAATAAATGCTGTTCTTTTGAACTCTATAGAATCTTAAATATATTTCGGACAACTGTTTTCAACGTTGATAATAATAATAAATGTTTCTTGAGCAGCAAATCAGCATGAATGATTTCTAAAGGATCATGTGATTTTTAAAATAGAAAACCGTTATTTATTTCACAACATTACTGTTTTTGCTGTATTTTTGATCAAATAAATGCAGCCTTGGTGAGCATAAGAGACTTTTCAAAAACGTAGGTTTTAAAAAAATATCTTACTGACCTAAATTTATAATTGTATATAAATAATAATAATTGCAGTTTTTAAAAGTATATTTATTTTTATTTCTGTGTATATGTCTGACACACTGTACTATTGTACAGTGGCCATAATAACACCCTGTCCTTGTCTGTCTCTCTGACTTGCTGTCTGTCTGCAGGACTCTAAACCCACTCTGATCACGGCTCTGGAGAACTGTGTGTATACCTTTGTGTGGTTCACTGCTGCAGCCTGTCCTCTCAACAGCACTGAGCATGGAGACTGTAAAGTCACAAATCCAGCTACAGGTGGGTCGCCCATTCGAGCGTCAGTCACACAGAATACACACTTACTCACATGACCACTCAGAACCAGAACAGCTGAATCATCTTATCCAGACATTTCCTGTCTGCTCATAACAGTGTCTTGTAGGTGCATGTGTCTGTTGCATATAAATAACCTAAATACAGGGAATGTGTTTTCATACATTGCTCAAATGAAAGCTCTAGCATACTGCATTTATTTTTGTCCCTGAATCAATCTAAGATGTACTGTGTATGTGTTTGGTCTCTACAGGTCATCTCTTTGACCTTAACGCCCTCAGTCGAACAGGTGGCTATACGGTCTATGATCCCTTGGCCCATATGAACATGATCAGACTGAACGTGTGTGGAGAAATAGCCAACGCTGGATGTGCACCTGGAACAGGTTTGTTTCCCTTTGTGCCCTTCATTTAGTGAAAAACTGAAAAATTTCTTTTGATTACTTTTAAGGAGAACTTTGCTTTGCAGTCGATAGGGGCTTTCTCACCGGGTAGTTATAGGATGGTAATGCTAAGATGTTTTTTTGCTGCAGCTGTGTGCATCGAGGAAACTCAGACAGCCACAAGTGCCGGAAAAGCCACAAGGAAGCTAGTCTATAAGGATCAGGTGGTGGAGCTCACCTATGAGGATGGAGACGCGTGTGCCGCTGACCCTTCCCTCAAACACAAGAGCGTCTTCAGCTTCGTCTGCAAGTCTGAGGGAGGAGGTACGGATGAACCCGTGCTGGTGTACTCGGATGACAACACTTGCACTCACTTCTTCTCCTGGCACACCCCTCTGCTCTGCGAACAACAGGTAATGGGAAGTCTTTTAACTTTCAATCCTCTAAACCTCACTTCATTTGAACCTGCAACATATTTAGTGCATCTTTTCTGCAGGTGAAGTGCTCTGTTTGGAACGGAACCAACCAGATTGACCTGAGTCCTCTGATCCATCTTACTGGTTACTACACAGCTATCGATGAAGATGTAGACAAGGAGAAGTCTCCTGACTTCTACATCAACATCTGCCAGCCCCTCAACCCCATCCCAAGAGTCAACTGTCCTCCAGGGGCCGCTGTGTGCATGGACCCTGTTGATGGAGATCCAATTGTGAGTATACGCATGAGCAGTGAATTCCACTTTCCTTGCTTTTTTAAGATGGTGGATTGTAGGGAAGCACCGATACCACTTTTTCCAGAATGAGACTGATACAGATTCCTTAATTTTTGGTACTTTGGTATTGATACAAAGTACCAATACCTGTATTTTAAGTGCATTCATAATTTAATTAATTAATTTAAAGGGTTAGTTCACTGAAAAATTAAAATTGTCATTAATTACTCACCCTCATGTCGTTCCAAACCCGTAAGACTTTCGTTCATCTTCAGAACACAAATTAAGATATTTTTGATGAAATCCGAGAGGTATATGACTCCTCCATAGACAGCAATTTAACCACCACGTTCAAGGTCCAGAAAGGTACTAAAGACATCGTTAAAACAGCTGGCATTCTGACGTAGTACCTGGAAGCGCTGAACATAAACGGCGTAAGAGAATGACACAGAAGGGAAGATATTGTTGAATAAGGTCATTTATTTTTGTTTTGGTTTTGCGCAAAAAGTACTCTCGTCACTTCATAACATTAAGGTTGAACCACTGTAGTGACGTCGACTGTTTTAACTATGTCTTTAGTACCTTTCTGGACCTTAAAAGTGGAGATTAAATTGCTGTCTATGGACAAGTCATATACCTCTCGGATTTCATCAAAAACATCTTAATTTGTGTTCCGAAGATGAACGAAGGTCTTACGGGTTTGGAACGACATGAGGGTGAGTGAGTAATGACAGAAATTTCATTTTTGGGTGAACTAACCCTTTAATTAGACACATTTATATTAAAAATATATAGTATTGTTAGTTTTATTAATACCAATATGTTATGGAGGCAGTCTCAAACTACAAGCATACCTTAAAACTACATGCACTTTAAATGTCACAATTTAGATGAAGAATGTTCATACTATCAGTTTTGGTTTTGCTCAAATAGTCAAGATGAATATGAATAATGTCATGAAGTATTTTTCATTACTGATACAGAGGGACCAGGGGTTGGTATTGCATCTATAGTGACATGTTTGAATCGGATTTTAAATTCAGTGTGGGCTTTTCCTTTCTGTGCAGGACATCGGACGAATCACCTCCCCTCCTCGCTATAACAGCAACACCAATGAGGTGGAGATCACCTTTAACAGCACGACCATCTGTCCTTCTGACCGCAGCTCCAACTACTCCTCCAAGATCATTTTCACCTGCCAGAAAGGGGCAGAGCTGGTAAGAGATCAACCCAGAACCTTAGTTGGAGTCATAAATTGTCAAATGCAACAGAGTTGTTGTTGGTTCAGTAAGTAAGTGTTTGTTTTCCATGAACAGGGTTCTCCCCGCATGATCCGGGCACAGGACTGTATGTATGTGTTCGAGTGGGCCACTCCTGTGGTTTGCCCGGAGACCGTCACAGCACAGGGCTGCAAGCTGACCGTCTCCCAACTGCGTTACACCTTTGACCTCTCAGCGCTTTCAGGGCCCGTTCAGGTAATGATGAGATCAAGACTTTTCCCAGAAAACGAAGACTGAAAATTTTAAATGTGTACACTAACAAATCTTACAGACACCAAACTTAGTAATGTTTATGAACAAAGTCTCTTTTGCTCACCAAGGCTGCATGTATGTGATCAGTTATGTAAGTTTTCTATTTGAATAAAATTTAAAATGTAATTTATTCCTGTAATGGCAAAGCTGAATTTTCAGCATCATTACTCCAGTCTTCAGTGTCACATGATCCTTCAGAAATCATTCTAATATGCTGAATTGCTGCTCAAGAAACATGTCTTATTATTATCAATGTTGAAAACAGTTGTGCTGCTTCATATATTTGTGGAAACTGTGATACATTTTTTTCAGAATGCTTTAATGAATAAAAAGCTCAAAAGAACAGCATTCATTTGAAATAGTAAAGACATTTATATTGTGTGTCTTTTAGGTTCCTAGAAGCTCTGACTCCTTTACAATCAGTGTGTGCGGGACTGTGGCAGACACAAAATGTAAAGACAGCGCAGTATGTCTGATCTCCGCTGACTCTGCGGCTTCATACGGGAATAGCAAAATCATGAACTTAGACTATAAGAGAGAAGACCAGGCTGTGATCATGCAGTATAGTGGAGGAGACACCTGTCCTCAAGGTAAGACAGATATACTGAACCACTCTAAAAACCTAGTGAACTAGACAGCATTTTAAGGCATAATAGGTGGACTTTTGGCAGATAGTCTGTTCCAGAAGATAATAATTGTGATGCCTTGTAAGATACCTCATGTTAGATACCAAGCTCAAAATCTAAGATGGAAGAATTCCATTACATTTTCCCTAAATGGTTAAAATTTGTGTTTATTGTGTTTTAGTTACAGATAAAGATGAAGAGTGCACATTCCCCTTTAAATTCAATGGCAAATCTTATACTGAGTGCACAACTAAAGGCAGGACTGACGGAAGGAAGTGGTGTGCCACTACAAGCAACTATAACAAAGATCAGAAATGGGGCTTCTGCTCTGATGGTACGAATCCATGACAGACAAAAACCTCATACTTTTTTGGGATAAAGCAACTGGACAAGCTATATTTATTTATGTAAAAAGAGCTTTCGTTAATTTCTTTTTTTTTTAAATTAATGGATTCAGTTCCTTGTTAAGGAAAGAAAAAGTTTGTAAATAAACTAAAAAAAAATAACATTAAATAATATGTAATACATGAATAATTTATGTAAAAAAATGTAAATAATTGTGTTTACAAAATGTACAATTTTTTTAAAATGTAAATAATTTTACATTTTACAAAATTACATTAGGTTTTATTTAGATAAGTAATATTTAAAACCTAATTTAATTATTAGGTTCACAATTTGGCAGCACATAACATGAACATTACTTAAAAGCACTATGAAACTTTATTTTGTTGTTCAAAATTAACAAAATTTAAATGAAACAGTTGTGATCATCAATGTAACATGTTTTTGTCTTACCCTGATTCACTATGGTAAGCATATTGTAAGTGTTTATATTTTAAATCTGACGGCATGGTTTTCATGTCTCGTCATCCATAAATAGAGAAAAGTTGCTCCGGCTACTTCGATGCATGTGTAATATGGGATTGGCGTGGGTTAGTTGTTACAATGAGCAAGAAAGTTTGACGTGGAGTGCGCTAAATCTCGAACCTCCGGGGAATCACCCGTTTTAAACAAACGCTTACCAGAGGAGCTTCTGCTTGCAAAAAGAGAACGCGACAGAGCTTGTAATAAAACAAGAATCAACATTAGCTTGGCTTTTCAGAGATGGAGAGAACCGAGGGATTTGAAATGTTGTAAAAGCGATGCAGAGAATGCATTATTACTCAGCAGGTGAGTAAGGTATTTTATTGAACAGGTAAATTGCCATATGTAGCTCTCTAACAGTTCATTGTAAAGCATTATCTATTGTGAAGGGTCATTCATCCACAAGCACAACCAAAACAATGTTCTTCTGCAAAATGCATGCAGTTTTGTTTTCGTTTTTTAACCGCTAGAGGGCCAAAAGTTACATAGTGTACATAGTGTGATCTTTTTTTTAAGATTTAAATAAGAAATGTGTTTCTGTCTGTACTTGACTTAAGAGCTATTTTAAGGTATTTTTATTTTGTGTGTGTATGTGTGTGTGTGTGTGTATTTCACAGCACTAAGAGGGAAGCGTCAGTCGTCCATTTTGTTCTTGTGTGACCCAGCGGCAGGCCGTGGAAAACCCGAGCTGATGAGCGAAACCCAAGGGTGTTCTGCCACCTTCCAGTGGCGAACGAATGTGGTGTGCCCACCCAAAAAGATGGAATGCAAGCTGGTAGGACAACACCAGACTTACGACCTGCGCACCCTCTCTTCTCTTACAGAGCCCTGGAAATTTAGCCACGGGGATGATTCGTGAGTCTCACACCTGTTGTTGTTATGTTTAATTGCTTTGACCCTGTTGCAGGATGTGAATGTACAATCTCGTTTGGAATATCGGTAATGGCCAATGTATTTTTATTAGTTACGTTGGTTTGATTAGGCTAATATTAGAAAAACATAATATCATGGCTTTTCCCCCTTTTTTAAATTCTGTCTGAAATTCTGTCAATTTAAAGTGTCTGATTTTATATAAAAGTAACCATTTACTTCTATTAGTGATTGAATATTTTTTTTAATATCTAAGCAAACTTTTCCAAAGCTTTAACAAAAAGCTTAGTTAATTAACATTAACTCTCTCCACCAAAATAAATAACTAAAGTATAAAAATGTTGTTGTTGTTGTTATTATTATTATTAATAATAAAAATAACAATAATATATAAATAAGTTACATTTAACCTAAATATACACATTTATAAATGAACATAATATCCTAAAACAATTATTTATTTGTTTATTAATTTTAATGGCTGATTATGGTACAGTATCTAGAGAGAAGAGTGTCTGAAAGTATATCCAATATAAAAAATATATTATACTAGTTTATAAATAAGATATACATACAAAATGTTTTTGTTTTTTTTTTCTAAAATTGATATTGACCTATATTTTTAGCAGCCATTCCAGTTAAAAAAAATAATTACCAGCTATTGGTATCAGCCCAAATTTCAATATCTGTGCATGTATTTTATTTTTAACATTTATGGAGTATTTATACATTTATGGAGTATTCACTTTTTGTATGATGCTTTTAAATCAGTGGAACTTGGACACAATTTATTTAATCAGTAATGAAACAATGGTAAAATATTGCACCTGCATCTGATCAGTATGTATGAAATTCACAATTGTACTATTTGTTCCCACAGGTACTACTTCAATCTGTGCCAGGCCATCCATGGAGGCCAGCCAGGTTGCGCTGCGGAAGCCGCTTTGTGTCGCAGACGTGCCGGCGGGAAGACCGAGACTCTGGGCCGTGTGCACACGCAGACCATGGAGTTAATCGGTAAGTGCATTTAAATCTTATCTGACATAATTATTGTTTTGTTGGTTTCTCATTAGCTTGTATTTTCTTTAGATGGAAAGATCCTGGTTAATTATTCCATGGGTGACGAGGTGTGTGGACACAATCGAACAGCCAAAACAATCATACAGCTGAAGTGTGGCAGCACAATGGGTCATCCCAAATTACTATTTAAGTAAGTTATGAGTAACTTGGCATGTATGGATTCTTACCATGTGGTATTGGTGTTTTAAAATCTGTTAAAGTTGGCATGAATTTGAAGTTGCGATAGTCTTACCTATTGTGACGTGTATCCAAGTAAAACAGCTTTCTTAAACAAGAAAAATGTAGGAAGGGATTTGATTTTGTTCATCAAGAATTGATTGGATGGTTGTGGTTTGCTATTACTGTGATGTCATGTGAGTGACAGGTTGTCCTGCCCTCGCGCCTGTAAACATGTCATCAAAGAAGAGATGCTGCTGCAAGAGGGAGGGGAAGTTATTTTGCTTAAAGATTATGAGGACGCATGAATAAAAAAAAAATGATGTGATCGGATAAGTCTATTTATTTATTTATTTATTTATATATATATATATATATATATATAAAATGCAATATTCCATAAAAAGAAAGAGTTGAACCTTTTAATTTCATGCTGTCTTCACTTAACCATATGAAAAAAAAAACAAAAAAACATATATATACACATTTATAAAGTGCTGGTCTGTAGTTTTAATGTAGTTTTACAGGGTTTTACCGCAGTACTTCTCAGGCAGGTATTCATATAGATTCATTTATTTGCCTTTGTGTGTTTTAGGGAGGATAAAACAGCATGTGAGTTCTGGGTGGAGTGGGAGACTCGATCTGCATGTGCTGTAAAGCAGAAGGAAGTCGAGATGGTCAATGGAACCATCAAAATACCAGAGACAGGAGCCATGTTCAGCCTGGGAGCGCTTTATTACCGGTGAGTATCTCTCACTCTCTCTCAGTCCTCCTGCTTTGACTCTTTCCCTGCCATTGGCGAGTTATCACATCTTTTGTGAGAAAATGCTTCCCCGCCATTGACGTAATGTTCTCGCTTTCCATGTTTTCACTGAGATACGCTAGGGGGCGCTATCACACATCCTCTGAATGAGTACAGTATCTCCAGATCAAAACACATGCGAAGATGATGCAGAAACAAGCGATCATATGTAGTGATCGACCGATATTGATTTTTTTTAGAACCGATACCGATAATTTGTGTTTATGTGCCCGATAACCGATATGCATAACCGATATTTATTTACTGTTATACTTCTGTTTTTGACACGATTAAAACACCACTGAACTGAACAAACCATTTTATTTATAACAATCACTCCCTCCTTGCATAGAAAACAAAACAAATCTTATTTATACACCAATAAATAGAGTCTGAAAGCGCAAAAAATAAAAAAGTGCACTGTTACTAAACTGTTTTTGTTGAAAATTAGTAGTCTTTCATGTTAATTTTAATCTTCATATTACAAAAATAATTGTATTTATAAAAAGCATCAGCAGCAACACTAATGTTAACAATAAGCAAAATAAATGTACAATGTCTAATGTTTTCAAATGGAGAAAATAAATTAAAGACAGGAGTCATATCAACTTTGCAGAAATGTAATACTTCATTTTAAACTACAGTTTTAGTAGATTTATAAGCTGTTTAATAGGCTAAAGTAAAGAGTGAAGAATAATTCGCTGGATAATGTTAAATAACTGAATAATATTCTCTGGAATATTGGAATATAACAAACAAAACATCGTATTATATTGCATTTCTCAACTGGTATGTTATATCAGAATTATTAATGTTTTTGTCGTTCTAGATTATGAAATATCTGCTGACAAAGCGCTGTGTATCTATGCATTTACACAGAACTATACTCAAACTGCAATCGCTCGCGGAGATAATAAATAATTAATTTCCGTAGAGTTGCGTTTACTTGGATGTTTATTAGCGAATTAATGGTTATATAGTAAATGTTCATATAATTACGGTGTTTAAAACAAGTGAATCTTGTTAAAAGTTACATGCGGTGGCCGTGCTGGAGCATTTCCTGAGCATCAACCCGCTGAGTGAACAGCAAAATGCAGACGACTTCACGAGACTAATGATAAATTCATCGCTTTTATTTCCAACATGTGCTCATTCATGGCTGTATTATTTAGTTCATGCAAAGTTACATCTTTATTGGGACAGGACATGACGGATTATCTTACGTGAATCCGTGAGCTTGTCTCTATTTCTTAGAGACAAGCTGCATAAACTAGCTACATTTCAGGCATTTATGTAACGCATTTAATTTGTGCATTAATGGCTGTTATGTTAAATAAAGTTTACTAATTACAGCAAAGCAGGTAAGTATACTTTACCTGTGCACGCCGTTGTCTCGTCTCCCCTCAGATGTGCTGTAATGGCGATCCTGCGCGCAATTCTCAAAACACCCACAAGATGGCGGCGTTTATCGGTAAATCCGATATTACAAAACCGATATCCGATTATGGTAAAATGAAATATCGGGGAAAATATCGGTAAATCGATATAACGGTCGATCTCTAATCATATGCATATGTAAAATAACACAATCACTGACATTAAACAACATATAAATCAAAACTGCCTAATGTTACTGAATGAAATGTCGACCCAGGATCTGCTACAGGACTGTGCAAGCTTTGGGGGTGTTGATGGACTCAATCTACTACATCTAGTTATTTGAATGAGATAAACAGTGTTTTATCTGTCCCCAGTTTCCACAAAGCCACAGGAGACATCCGTTCCAATGGAGATCGCTATATCTACCACATCCAGCTGTCAGGCATCACCGACAGCTCCATTTCCAAGTGCCTGGGTGCCAATATCTGTCAGGTCAAGATTAACGACAGTTACCGCAGAAAAATTGGCTCTTCAAGCAAAGCCAAGTATTATATCAAAGGTGAGAGGAATTCTATAAGGAACCATATTGGGAATTACAATGTGTTTTAATGTTGGGACAGGTAAAAGGCAAAGTGGGATTTATTTCCTTTATTTGTTTGTCTATTTATTTATTTTTTTGTATAAATTCTGTTTGGAACAACAAAAATGGAAAAAATATTTCAAAATATTTCCGCAGTTTATTTCTTTATTTTTTTATTTTATTTTATTTTTTTGAATGAATAATTTTTGGTTTGTAACAACACAAAATGGCAAAAATATTTTAAAATGTATTTTATATAATTTAATTATAAATTATAATTTATATAATTTATCTTAATAGATATAATTTATCTAAAATAAAATATATTTTATATAATTTAATTTTTCAATTTTTTTTTATTTTTTTTATTAGACTACAGTTAGCATTATCTTTCATCGCTTTGGGTGAATTTTTTGTCAGTTTAATTTATTTTGTACTATGAATTCATAATATATTATTAGTTTTGGTTACTTATTTTGAAAGTTATTTTTTCTGTGAACAGTTTACTTTGAGGGGGAAAAAATTATTTCTGTAATGTTGTAACTGTTCTATGACATGTTGTATGTTGTCAGGTGGAAACCTTGATGTCTTGGTACCATCTGAATCCTTATGTGGGCAAGACAAAACCAAAACGGTGTCCTCGGCCATCCTGTTCCACTGCAGCCCTACAGCAGGAGAGGGTATCCCAGAATTCTTGCTGGAGACGGATGGCTGCCAGTATCTGTTTGTTTGGCACACCTCCACCGTTTGTGAATTTTTGTGAGTATCACAAAGCCTAAACATATTTCCAGACAGTTCTGCCACAGAGATGTGTTAGCAAAGGAAGTTTGAGTAAAGTACATTGATCTCCTACAGTTCATCCAGCTCCATGGACCCACACAGTACTGATGGAGGGGAGGAGCATCCTGGATTGTCTGGGCGGAGTCAGGCTTTAGGGGCGGTGCTTAGCCTGCTGTTGGTTGTGCTCACAATCTGTTTGCTTGTTCTCTTGCTGCACAAACGAGACAGGAGGTAAATGCAACTTACATTAATGTGATATATATCAGTAAGATTTTTATTAAAGAAATTAATAATTTTATTTATCAGGGAAGCATTAAGTTTATCAAAAGTGACAATAAGGACATTTATAATGTTAGATTTCTATTTCAAATAAATGCTGTTCTTTTGAACTTTGTTTATCAAAGAATCCTGAAAAAATGTATCATGGTTTCCACAAAAATATTAAGCAACACAACTGTTTTTATCATTGATAACAATAAGAAATGTTTCTTGAGCAGCATATTAGAATTATTTCTGAAAGATCACATGATATTGAGTTCTTTTAAATTGTAGTAATATTTCACAACATTACTGTTTTTACTGTATTTTTGATCAAATAAATGCAACCTTGGTGAGCATAAGAGACTTCTTTCAAAAACATAAAAAATAATAATTCCGACCTCAAACCTTTGAACGGTACTGTAAATATATAATTTTTGAGCTGCTTAAAATGTGTTTATATGTTTTTAGGCAACTTGTAATGCAGAAAGTTTCAAGCTGCTGCAAGAAAGGAAATCCAGTATCTTACAAGTACTCCAGGGTAACGTTTTATCATTATTTTTTTTTTTTTTTTTTTTTTTTTTCATTTTTTGTAAGTTTCAAAATGAGTCCAAGTTGAACAGAACGAGTATGTGCATAATTCTCCTTGTCTTTGTTCCTCTCTCTCTTTAGGTGAACACAGATGAGGATGGATGTGAAGATGAGACGGAATGGTTGATGGAGGAGACCGGGACGCCCACGCGGGAGCCTCAAGAGAACGGTCACATCACCACCAAACCCGTCAGCGCCCTGCGTTCCTTCTCCCTAGACGAGCAGGACAGCGAAGACGAGGTACTCACAGTCCCAGGGGTTCGAATTGCCCCTTCATCGTCCACTTCCTCAAGGCTGCCGTCAGCTTTGCTGAAGTCAGAGAGCGATGAGGATCTGGTGGGGCTCCTGGTGGACACACGGAGCAGAAATAAGACCAGATACAGCGATAGAAACCAGAGGAAACCCCAGCCAGACCCTGATGACAGCGACGAGGATCTACTTAAAGTCTGAGGACATCGGGCAGCCAAACTGAACTTTTGAATGTCTCTGCCACCACGCTTTAAATGTTTAGTTGCTCCATTTTTGGTTTTCTAAAAGGGAAATCTGTGAGCTGTTTTTGAGACGGCTTTCAAGAGCAAGTTGGTCGATTCGTCCACTTAATAGACTCAATGCCTTCCTGACAAAAAATGGTTTTGTCATTTGTTTGTATGTTCGTTTTCCATTGATTTAGATGAATTGTGTACAGCGTTGTACGTAAATTCGGTCTCCCACAAACTTACAGAAATGGACTATATAGATTTTTTTTATTGTTATTTAAAGATTTTTGGGTACTATTTTTTTTTTTTGTTAATTCACCAGCTCACTGGAAAAATACACTGTTTTATGAAATAATTATGATTGATTGTGGCAGATACAGTCAAAGACCTTTTCTAAACTACAATCTGAAGCAGTATTTCACATATCTTGAGCCATGTAGCACCGAATGGAGATTGATTCGCTTCGCCAAGTTCATATTTATAATCACAAACCTTCGAATATCACGCTTCGCATTTGTGTTCCGCATCGGCGTTCACCTTTACGCTTTAGCAGTGTTCACATCCATTTGTCGTTGGGTGTTTTGTGCAATGCTTTTGCCCCCTTGTTCTGCCAAAAAAGCATGTTCTACTTATCCTACTAGAACATAGAGCACATACAGAGATTTAGTGCCATGAAGGAATGACATTGCATGTAAGACTGCAGCAGGCTTCTAATTTCTCAACGCAATCAGAAGAAAAGCGTCTCATAAATTATTAAAATCACAGTGTGGTGTTTATTTGCGTTATTGTTAAATTTACGTAATTATGTGGAACACTTTACAATGAGGTTGAATTTATTAACATTATTAAATATATCAGATATCATGAACTTGCGTGTAAAGTGGTGATTGTAAAAAAAAAAAAAAAAAAAAATGAGAAGGGAGGAAAAATTATATTCAATGCTTTTGTATTCTCTCTCAAAACTTGCGTTCACCCAAGAAAGTTTGTGTTCGCTTGCAAAACTTTTGTGATGAAAATGATGGGAAAGTAATGAGGCTGTGCTTTTGCAAGCAAGTATAAAGTTTCTCTGGGAAACGCAAAATTTTTGTAAGAGATTGCAAATGTTTTGCTAGAGAACGCAAAGTTTCTTGGGGAAAAGCAATATTTTGTGTGAGAATGCAAAGTCATTGAAATATTTTAATCACCATTTCACCTTGGCATCATATGAACTACTAACAGTGAACGACTTTTTTTTACAGAATTTATTAATCCACATTCATTTATAAATCTGTTATATGTTATGTTCATTCATAAAACATTAATGTTAATTTATACAACTTAATGTATTACAAATGTATTTGTAGCATTTATCTAGATTAATAATTCTGTAAAAGTATTGTTCATTGTTTGTGATATCTAATGCACTAATTAATGTTAACAAATTTAACTTTATTGTAAAAGTGTTGCCTATTGTTTAATAGTCTTTTTCTTCGTCGTTATTTTAATTTACGCTTTGCACAGAATAAATCCGTGCCTATAAAAGAAGTCACGTGTACGGCAAGTAGCAGAAAGCCTTTTACAAAGCACTTTTTCTGTTAGCATGAATAGTTTTGTTGCCATTCACATTAATTGAATACAACACCCTGAACACCTGCGAATTGTATGCGTTTTATTTGCTGAATATGTTGTTTATCGGTTTCAGCTCACCTTTAATGTCCTGCTGACTAACTCTGTTTTAAAAAAGATGCATACATTTGCATAAGTTGTGTTGTAGGGTTTCTGTCAGCTCTTCGGAAATGATTTACCAAATATGTTCTTCTCACATGGCAGTGAAGGTACAACAGGACATTGGTTCTGTTTGACAGCATGTGTACAGTGTTTTTTTCACTCAGGCTCTAATAGTTTGTCTCATAGGCTTGTATTACCATCCATCCATGTATTCCTCACATATATGTTTGCCAAATAAAGCCACATCAGTTCTGTATATCTGCTATAACTCGCTGCTCCTGAGATAGTACATCAAACAGGTAAAGCATGTCTGGGTGTCTCTTTAAGTACTTTGCACTTTGGTGGATATTTTTTTCTGTCCTTTAGGGCAGAAGGTGGACGGTATGCTCGATAGCGATTGGTCTTCACGGGTTCCCCCTCTCCTTAGTAAAAAAATGTCTGCGACTGCTGTATGGGATATTGTATGGTACAATTCTCTGAAATACTTCGAGTTCTGAGATCGTTTTTTTTTTTTCCTGTTAGAAGCTTTAGCTCTTCCCAGACTGTATTTGTCATGTTTTACAGCATCTTGTTTTTGGATTTAAATAGTTTATGCTGAGATATTCTGGCATTATTTCAATAAAACTATCAGCTCCTCGGCATGCATTCTTACTGGGAGTTATTGTGGTTTATCATATCATACTTTAATCTGAGGGCAGTACTGATTCTCAAGCAGTTCACAGAACTAAACAAAATGATGGTGTCAGTGTGAATTTGGTCAAGTGTAATTTTAACACTGTGACTTACAGTTTTTTATTAATATTTTGAATTTTATTTTTATATTTTCAGTTTTCTTTTTAATTTTTGGGTTAATTTGTGTGTTTATATTAGAGATGCACCGATACCCAATTATTCAGAGTGATATCTGCCAATAACAATACCAATAGTTTTGGGGTTATGCCTTTTATACCTTTTAAATTAGTGATAATTTCATTATAATTAATAATTGTTCATTATATTTTTAATTATTATATTTTGAAAGAAATGCAAATAAAAACTTTATTCTTTCCATTTCATCAACTTGTTTCACAGTAACTGGTATCAGTTATAAACAAACACATTATGCAAATTAATATTAACACACATTAACTAAATTCTGAAGATTAAATTAATATTTCTTAACTTTCTAAATGTTATTAATTCATACAATTACTATTAATATTGAATATCAAACTGGTTTCTTAGCATTTTCTTTACACAAAGCACAAATTCAGTGCATTTTCCTGCCCTCTTTTGATTGACAGGATATATTGGCCCTGACTGTCTGCTGCCAAAGTCACATGCTTTCAGTAAACAAGGCTTTGTTATGTCAAAAGTGTTTGAAATTTTAATGGTTCACCACTGGGTGGCGTGACTTTGGCAGTTTGATACACACTCCGAACCACTGATTCGAAACAAAAGATTCGTAAAGCTTCGAAAGCAGTGTTTTGAAATCGCCCATCACTAGATAATGTTGAATAAAGTCGCTTCATAACATTAAGGTTGAACCACTATAGTCACATGAACCGTTTTAAATAGGTCTTTAGTAGCTTTCTGGGCATTGAAAGTGTTAATTATCTTGCCGTCAGTAGAGGCCTCACTGAGACATCAGATTTCATCAAAAATATCTTAATTTGTGTTCCGAAGATGAACAAAGGTCTTATGGGTGTGGAACGACATGAGGGTGAGAAATTAATGACAGAAATTTTTTGGGTGAACTAACCTTTTAACTTAAAAAACAAATATTAGAAATTTTGATATGGCAATTAACTGAAATAAGTTTATCTAATATTGAATAAGATATACTATTTATTTTATATCAGGTTTTTTTATATTTTGAGTTTTCATTTTAATTTGTAGTAATTTTATTGTGTGCTTTTGTCATTTGTGTGCTTTATTTTATTTTTTATTTTACTATTTAGGTTTTGTTTTCATTTTTATCACCGTTTTATTTCAGGTTTAGTTTATTTCCAGTTAGTAATTTTAGTGCTTTAGTTTGAACTTTTTTCATTTAGTTGTCAATGCAACATTTCTAATGTTTGTTTAGTTAGAGTTTTTCATATAATATTTAGCTATATTTCAATTAACAATTTTTTAAAATAGTTTTGACAATAAACTGCTTTATAAACATGGTGAATTTGAAGCAAGATTAGGCTTTAAGTGGGAAAAAGTGCCACTTTTTCCTCTCATTGGAAATAGGGGGAAATAAAATAGAGATTCAGGGTTTAGTTAAATTAGTAATGGTTCAGTAAGTAGTCTTTGGCATTGTATTAACACTTGCTGAATAGAAATTATACAGTGACAAATTGCACAACAGGCTTCAGATGTCACTGGGGTTAAATTGTAACTTTGTGGCCCCCGTCCCATCTCAGCATGTAATTGGTCAGTCACAGCACGAATATATCGAGTTTCAACCTCCTCTGGACTTTTGGTCAACCAGCTGTGGGTAAATACTGTGTGCCTCAACTTAACAGACCTCTTTCTAAAGCTGCGGACTCCTCCACTGCCAGGCGTACATTGACCATGACCACTTTCGAAGACATCTTAGAGGAGGCCGGGCCATTTGGTCGGTGCCAAATGCGAATTTTTTCCATTTTCTGTTTGGTCTCCATACCGTTTTCTTTCGTCTATGTGGGGATTGTGTTCCAGGGCTTCACCCCAGAGCATTGGTGCCGTGACCCGGGCGTCAGTGAGATCCGGGAGAGATGCGGCTGGAGCCTTCAAGATGCACGCAGAGCCACTGTACCCCTGATAAACGGCTCCGCAGGGGCGACGTACAGTCAGTGTGAGAGAATCGACATGGACTGGAACGCCACCGGTCTTACCTGTGACAATCCAGAAAGTGACTTTGTCCAGGCCCAGCTCTCTACGCTGCCTATGACTGGCTGTACAGATGGCTGGGAGTACGACTATGAAGGAAGACAATCCTTTGTCACTGAGGTGAGTGGTGGTGGGATCACAAAACAAGACTTCTTTTGGTAATAATTGTGTGAATGAAAAGAACAAAATGTCTTATGAGACCCGTGTGTTGCAGTTTGATCTAGTGTGTGCAGACTCCTGGTATGCTGACATGTTCCAGGCCACGCTCGGTGTTGGTTTCTTAGTGGGCAGCATTGCAATTGGATACATGGCAGACAAGTATGGCAGACACCTCCTTTTTTTTTTTTCAGTCTTTCTTGACTTGGATAAAAAAATATCTAAAGCTCCTTAAACAATATACATTTTCTTGATAAGCAGCATAAGATAGACTAGTTTCATAACTGCACTTTCACTTGTTTTTGGCTTGTTTATATTTAAAATGTGTGGGGGGAAAATTCACACTGCGCTTAACGCCGGGTTAACACCGCTTTTAACCCCGGGTAAAGGAACGTTTCACACTCATAATTTAGAAACGGGGTTATGAAACCCTGCTCTGGAGCAGGGTTAGCACCGCATTGCGGTGCCAAACTTGTACAGTGTGAAACGATGAGGTTACAGCTAGACGCTTAGCATCGGATAACCAATAGCGTGCCTCATATTCACGTGTTTTAGACAATCGCAGAAACAAACAGTAAATTCAACATTTGAGAGGAAAAATGTCAAATGCTAACAGAATACGCGACAATTTGAGTGAAGAAGAGACCGTTTCATTGTTACCTTTATAGTCCAAAATGTCCATTCAGTATAAACTCGATAGTAGTACAATGCTAGAGCTATGTAAACAGGTCGTGCTGCGTTTATCCAATCAATGACACTGACACCGCAAATATGCAAATAAGAACGTTAACCCAGGGTTTAGAAAACGTCCGCTTATAAATACCCAGGATTAATTGTCAACCCCGGGTAAATTATGAGCAGTGTGAAACGTGAAGCAAGATAACCCAGGATTCCATTTACCCGGGGTTTAGAATGGCCCAGGGTTAACTATTTCAAGTGTGAAAAGCCCTCAAGAGAGATAACTATAACGATAAAGATGTTGTTCTAAAAACTGTTCTAAATATAAAAGAATAGCAGAGTCCACACCACAACTACAACGATATGGCAGAGAGGAACGATATCGTTGCAATCACTCTCAGAATGATTTTTTTTTTTTCAACTGATGAACGATAAAACATTAACAGCCAATCAGAATCATCCTGCTTTAAGAGCTCGAGCATTTAAAGCGACAGACGACAAAACTGCAGCACGTGCTTGGAAAAAACAGAACGATATCGTCAGCTGGTGTGGATGCTAGTTAATATTGTTATAGTTAACTTTATGGTTATAGTTCTTGGTGTGAACGGGCCTTTAATATGATATGCTGTGTTGCTTCTTGAGTAAATTTATTGTGTTTCAAGGATTTTATATATATATATATATATATATATATATAGAGGAAAATAAGATTTTTTTTTTAATTCAATGCAATCAAGATTCATACACTAAAGTTCAAAAGTTTAGTTCTGTATGATTTTTTTTTTTTTAAATAAATTAATTTATTCTGCAATTATGCATTAAATTGATCAAAAGTGACATTAAAGACACTGATAATGTTACAAAAAACAACAATCCTAAAAAAAACAAATGTATCAGTTTCCACAAGAAAAATTAAGTAGCAGCACAACATGAAAAATAAGAAGAAATGTTTCTTGAGCAGTAAATCAGCATATTAGAATTATTTCTGAAGGATCATGTGATACTGAAGACTGGAGTAATAATGCTGAAAATTCAGCTTTGCATCAGAGGAATAAATTACATTTTAAAAATGATTTTTAAAAAAATGTAGAAATATTTCACAATTTGTTTTAATGTATTTTTTAACAAATACATGCGGCCTTGGTGAGCATAAGAGACTTCTTTTAAAAACATGAAAATGCCTTACCGACCCCAAACTTTTGAACGGTAGTGTAAACGTTATCAAGCAGTCTACACAATGAAAACCAAATCATTTTTATTGACATGGCAACATGAATATTTAAGTTACCATCGAAATTATTTGTTCTTGCTTTTTCTTTCAGATATGGCAGAATGAAGAGTTTCCTCATGACCAACTTCTTCATCGGAGTAACAGGGATTCTGGTGGCCACATCTCCTAATTACATCGCCCTGCTGGTTTTCAGAATTCTCTTTGGCTTTGGAGTGAAGGGCGGCTGGATGGTTGGATACGTGCTAAGTAAAAACATTTTAATCACACTTAAATGAAATATGTTTGTGTGTACAGCTAATTGTACTTTCATAGTGATGGTCTAACAGTGATCGGATCAGTGAGTCTAGCTGCAGTGTTCTTGCATTAAATGTTTACCACGGTATTGGGATTCTTGATATCCTCATATCCAATAACTCTTATTTCCTGGCTGCAGTCACAGAGCTGGTTGGGGTGGAATACAGGAGAACGGTGGGAGTGATCTATCAGATGTTCTTCAGCATGGGCCTTCTCATCCTTCCTCTCTTAGCTTACTTCATACCAAATTGGCGCTGGCTACAGGTGGTCTTCACCATACCTTACATCTTTTTCCTGACTTACTATTGGTAAGAGCCTGTACATGGGTGCATTATGTGTAATACAGTTAGTCTTCAGAAGGCTGCACTTAATTGATTGTGTTTTCCAGATTTATTAGCTTGATTGTGTGCAATATAAATATGTTACAATACAAATACTGTTGTATTTTACCCAGAACTTTTTATAGCACATATCTTCAAGATACACTACCATTCAAAAGTTTGGGTAACATTCAAAACGTTTGAAAGTCAAAGAATTTAATACTTTTATTCAGCAAGGACTCATTAAATTGATCAAAAGTGACAGTAAAGGCATTTTTAATGTGATTTATATTTAAATAAATGCTGTTCTTTCAAACTTTCTATTCATCAAAGAATCCTGAAAAAAAAAATGTATCATGGTTTCCACAAAAATATTAAGCAGCACAACTGTTTTCAACATTGAAAATAATAAGAAATGTTTCTTGAAATGTTCAGCATATTAGAATGATTTCTGATGTGACACTGAAGACTGGAGTAATGATGCTGAAAATTCAGCTTTACCATCACAGGAATAAATTACATTTTACAATATATTAAAATGGAAAACAGTTATTTTAAATTGTGATAAAATTTTACAATATTACTGTTTTTACTGTATTTTGTGATCATATAAATGCAGCCTTGGTGAGCATAAGAGTCTTCTTTCTAAAACATTTTAAAAATTCTTACCAACCCAAACTTTTAAACGGTAGTGTATCTATTTGACATATGCATTTTCATCTGAAAATGTAATTTTTAGAGCATTTGGTCATGCAGTTCAAATGCAAATTTCCAAATGATGTGATCTACATTATACTGTAACATTTTAACATTATTATTATTCTCTCCAAAGTAACGACATGTCTGGTTTCTGGATGATCGCAAAGAACAATCTTTTCAGTTAGGATACTGTATTTACATGTAGTTCAATATTTTTGGGTTACACCATGTTAGATAATTGTAGCCATGTTGCATTATTTAAACACCCTTTTTCAGGTTTATCCCCGAATCGCCAAGATGGCTCCTCAGCCAAAACAAGAGAACTGAAGCATTGGAGATCACAAAAATGATAGCCAAAGAGAACAAGAAGACACTGTCCAAGAATATTGAGGTACAAAATATACACATTAATGAAGAGCATAAGTTTAATACAAAATGCCCAAATGTCTCTTAAATGCCCAAATTCATCTATCAGACACTAAAGGTTGAAAACACAGAATCTGCCTCAACTGCTTCTTTCATGGACCTGTTCAGAACTTCCAAATTGAGAACATACACATTCATCCTGAGTTACAATTGGTACGTCAGATCCTAAACACCTCATTAAGTGCATTGGGGTGAACATTTATCTGTAACCTCTTATTGTATCTCTGGGGCCATCACAGGTTCACCAGTGCTGTGGTTTACCAGGGTCTCATTATGAGGCTGGGAATCCTCGGAGGAAACGTGTATGTGGACTTCCTCATATCTGGAATTGTGGAATTGCCAGCAGCTTTCCTCATCATCCTCACTATTGAGCGGATCGGACGGCGGCTTCCATTTGCAACTGCAAATTTCTTGGCAGGGGCGGCTTGCTTAATCACAGCATTCATCCCAGACAGTGTGTTACCATTTGTAGTTGTAGTTAAAATTGACTGAAAAATGAAGATATATTTATGGTTACTTTAAATTTTGTATCTTCTACAGGTATGTTCTGGTTAAAAAGTGCTGTTGCTTGTGTTGGAAGGCTGGGCATCACTATGGCTTTTGAAATGGTAGTGTTTGTGAATACTGAACTATATCCCACTGTTATCAGGTGAGTTTTATTGCAGAGTGACCGGGTTTATCCTTTATTATGCACCACAGGTTGTATATAAAGTGAAGAATCAGCAGTGCTGGGTAGTAAATGATTACATGTAATCTGGATTATGTAATCAGATTCCAAAAATGTAGTTCCTGTAATTGACCCTTCGCCAGGAGTTTGGGTGACATGCAATCTAACCAATCATAACGCCGAATCTGCCATTTTGTCCGACAAAGCAGTCAGGGGAGTTAGCAGATTAATGTAGGTGGACTTGAACTTGAAAAATGGTGTGTACTGACGTCTTTCCACGATTGAAACAACATTCCTTCTGATGTTCATTCATGTTTATTTGATGCTATAAATGAACTAGTAGGAACAGATGATCGGTTCACGAGCCGCTTGAACTGAGGCGCTACAGCGATCTGTCACGACACATTAAAGAGCCACAAAACGGTATTTATTGTTTAAATTTCTTTAAAAATGACAAAATTTGAAATTTGAGACTTTGTTTCATATCAAAAGTAACCTGCTCTGTCTTGTCTGTCGACGCGTTGTCAGTTTTGATGTATTTTTCACTGTGAGAACATGTGTGGCGAGAGATCGGCATGGCTTGTTGGACACAGCAACAGTAACTAAAGGGGGCAGGTCTTTGCGAATGGTCAATTAGATTATATTACATTTTAAAATGCTCATAATCAGATTACAGTTACTTTATTATAGATTACATATATTATTCACACAATGGCAGTAAATGATCTTTTATTACATTTTATTCTCTTAACATTTCCTTTCTAAAAAATCGTATTGTGTGTCATACCATTTAGCTTTGACTATATTCACAATTTAGAATGGCCATGTGAATGTCATGTAAATAAATTTGTGATGCTTCTAAATTTGGGGACAAAAGCACCTCTCATTTACCCCATGTATGAGATGAAAAATTATGCAAGTTACTAAACACTGCTGATACTGTACTATTATTTGTTCATGTAATGCAGGAATTCCCAAACTTTTTTTTGTCAGACAAACCCCTTTGAACCAAAATATTTACTTGGAGACCCCCCTGAGATTTTAAACAAGTTAGGTCAAAAGTAATCAAAAGGTAGTCTGAATACATTACCTAAAATGAGGAATCTAGATTACGTTACTAACTGTGTGGTCAGTAATGCTACTGTATATGATGTTTGGCTTCAGAAATCTGGGTGTATCGGCCTGCTCCACGATGTGTGACATTGGAGGGATTATAGCGCCGTTCCTGCTCTACAGGCTTGCTGTCATCTGGCTAGAACTACCTCTTATCATTTTCGGTACAAAAGCAAATGTTCATTTTACATACAATCAAACTGAGTTGTTTGTGTTGGCAGATAAGGGCATCAAATGTAACTAATTACTTTCAAGATGCAGGAAAATGACATCCTGACAGCTGATTGGCTGATTGCACCACACCATCCCAAACACTTCACTAGACACTATTGAGGTGAGACATTAAAGGGATAGTTCACCCAAAAATTAAAACTGTCATCATTTACTCCCCCTCAAGTTGTTCTAAACCTGGATGGGTTTCTTTGCTCTGTTGAACACAAAAGAAGATATTTTGAAGTGCGTAACCAAACAGTTGATGGTCCTCATTGACTTCCATAATATATATATATTATGTGTGTGTAAATATATATATAATGGGGATCAGAAACTGTTTCATTACCAACATTCTTCAAAATATCTTCTTTTGTATTTAACAGAACAAAGAAACTCATACAGGCTTAGAACAACTTTATTTTTCAGAATTTTTCATTTTTGGGTTAACTATCCCTTTAAAGGCAGCAGGGGAAAACATAAGTCAATTTCAGGCTTTTAACAGACCTACCAAAAAATTGGGTTCTAACAAAACAAGTATATATTATTGTTTTTGTTCCTTGCATGGTGTAGTTACAGCATCTACCACCAGGGGCTAGTAGGGTCATGCTGACCAGGCAAACCTTGACCCCCTTGGACCAACATTTCCTCACTGGATGTTCCAGTCAAATGTTTTGTTTATTACAAATCAAATGATGTATTTTTGCAGAGTTTGAACCCATGTCCCCTTAGAATGCTACACAGAAACTGTACCACTAGTATTTGTATTAAGAACTAGGGCCTACTATTAAAAGTGTGTTCTTTTGGTCTTATTTTTCACTAGTGCCCCGTCAAAAATAAATGCATGACACCCCTGGCCAAAGTAACATGATGTTGAGCATGTTCTAGTTCCAGTGTTAGGTTGGTGAAGTAAATGTTCACTCTCACAGGTGCTCTTGCGTTTGTGGCTGGTGGACTGGTTCTTCTGTTACCTGAAACCAAAGGTGTGCCTCTTCCAGAAACCATTGATGACATTGAATGTCCAAACAGGTGAGGTTTTACTCTCTTCACCATGGTAACATTTGTCACCTTGAACCTCTCTTCACAAATGTGAACTGTATGTGCAGAAACAAAGAAAACCATCTGAAGAGTCAACAGCTACAGAATTTGCTGCCCTCTGATGTGACATCAAACAAAGACGTTACAGCAGTCTGAGACAGAATACAGCAACCTCCTTAACTGTATTATGTGATGCTGTTTATCACTTCTCCTTTGACAATTTAATCAAAATTATACAAACTGAAATTAATTTCTCATTATTCAACAAGTTTTGTCATTCCAAAAGTTAATGAACAATTAAAATATGAATTTGATTTAGTAATCAAGCTGAGAAAGTTATAAAATATATATGTATATAAATAAAATATGTAGCAATCTAATCAAAGGACCAATGATTTTCCACAGCTGTGGAGACCCAGATGTAATTATTGTTTGTCATTAACTGTAGTTACTGTATTTTTTTTTTATATATAAGATTAATATTTTGATTTTACATTTTTTTTAAATTCATGTTTTTGACAAAAATAACTCCCTAAAAAATATCTTTATATATATTTTAAAATGTTGGCTTAAATTATTCATGATAACAGTAAATGTTATTGTACTTATTTGTTCTGTCACTTTTACTAGGGTTTGAACATTGTTACTGTAACAGCAAAACTGTTTGTATGGTGGAGCACAAATAAAGAGACTTTCTCCAAAGATGTTTACCGTCGCTTTAATGTAGGAAAACATATATTTTTAAATCAGATCTGATTACATTCTGTAATAAAACATGTTTACTGGGGACTGCCTCAGATTGGAACACATCCGGCGTGTGTATATAACCGTACAGACTAACAGTGGGCTTGACCGTTTGTAAAACTGAACTTCTGAACAGGGTCTTTAAAACAGCTTATGCATCAATAAAATTTCATTATTTTGAGTTGTTCACTTAAATTTCCATTGCACATCATTTGACTTATCTGACTAATTCTCAGTTTTCTTTCATGCTGCGTTCTATCCAGTCGACAAACTTGGAGACGCGGGTATACACTCCAGGTTTCATGGCATTAGCACAGCCAAGACCCCATGATGTCACTCCCTGAAGGACGAAGGTGTTCTGTGCGTAGCAGACAAGAGGCCCGCCGCTGTCACCCTGAATGAGTGTGAGGAACACATCACAATTTAAGTTATTCATTTAAAATCTTTCCCTCTGCTGTAGGTCTCAAATCTCATTTGTGTAAGAAAGTTATAAAGGGTTGGAACAACATGGAGGTGAGTAAATGATTATAGTAAAATATTGAATTTTTGGGTGAACTTTTCTTTTGAATGCACAATTCACATTGATTTGTACAGCGCTTTTCACCATACATATCATTTCAAAGCAGCTTCACAGAAAATGCATGTTCTACATTACAATTAAGAGTAATCTGTTATCAGGTGACTGTGTCAAAGTAACGTCCATATTGCAGAAATGTACAGTTCTAAGACAATACAGATCATGCAGTTAGCTAACTTTCCCCCGGTTTCACAGACAAGGCTTAAGCTAGTCCCAGACTAAAATGCATGTTTGAGCTGTTTTAACTGTAACTTGCACTGACATATCTTGAAATATGTTAGAGCCATTGTTTTGTCTCAAGATGCTCACCAGTAATGTTTTTTTTTTTTTTCTAGTGTAAGTTTATAAAAGCTACTTAAATATCCTAATTGAACTAAGGCTTAATCCTGGCTTAGGCTAAGCCCTGTCTGTGAAACCGGGCCATCATGTATTAATTTAAGCAAAAACAAGGAGCATGTTAAAGCAATGATTAATTAATGTATGGAAAATTTGGCATGGAAAATCAGTGGCTCTGTTCCAAACCCAAAGCATACCACACACATGAAGTACTTGAGACTCAAAACACTAACATTGCAATAGTGAGATATTGGTATGTTGCTAAGCTAATTGCGTTTACATGCACCCTCATAATGGGATTATAATAGGATTTTGGCAATATTGCTATTAAACTTTACCTCATGTAAATACAAAACTTCAATTAAAGTAATGCGATTAAGCTCATAATCAGGCATAATCGCATTAAACTAGGTGGTGTAACGTTACGCCGATTTTAATCGCAATAAACAGGCATGTAAACACCTTCGCATTATTCCCGCTCTGACCAAAGTGCGCATGTGCTCGGACGTACACGGATGCCGTGTGTTGTTCACACAACTTCATGAATGAACTCCGTGACATTATTCTTAAGTTTTCTCTTCAATAAAATCGCTAAACTCTGTCAACACAACTAGCTGCGCAGACTCTGTAGCGTATCTTCATCCAGACGGCGCGAGGAACGCGACGGCAGCAAACCCAGCATTGCGATGTTCATCACGGCGCCAAATAATAACCAGTACGTCCATAAAATTTTTGAATTTGATGTGAGTAGATTAAAAATGGCCAGTAACATGCATACTGTGTGCCTGAGTGTGGTATAACCATACTTGTTAGGAATAATCAGAGTAATGAAAATTGCATGTAAACTGGAGTGAAGAGTTCTGTTCGTGTCATGTAAACATCTTGATGCGATTAAGGCCTTGCACCAATAATCGCATTATTGGTGCACATGTACGTAGTGGGCACATGCAAGTATTTGGTCATTTTCTTAATTTGATAGAACTATTGTTAACACTTTATTTTACAGTGTCATTGTTGCACATGTTACATGTAGTTACTGTAGCAATAACTATAAATTATGCATAATTACATGCTATTAACCAAACCCTCATCCCAACCCTAGCTAACTCTATAGTAAGTACATGTAGTTAATTATTATTACACAGTACTTTATTACACTGTAACACAGACACCTTAAAATAAAGTGTAACCAAACTATTGTATAACAGTATTTCAATGTTGAATAAAACAGTTTATTGAATGTATTCTTGGATTGCTTTATCGGTGACAAATACATGCAATGCTTCCTTGCAATTTGGCCAAATCGAGGCAGTTTACAAGGCTACGTCTGTTTGTATTCATAATTATTGCAAAAAATCAGAGCCAGTGAGATGACAGAATCTAGAGACCCTCAATAGAGCAGGCTCCCTTACCTGGCAACTGTCAGTTCCACCTTCTATGTTTCCTGCACACATCTCATGCTCCTTCACGCGGCCATTCAGAAAAGATGCACGGTTGCAGACTTTGTTCTCAATTACAGGGAAGCCGGTTTCTTTCAGGAAACCTTCTCCACCGGTTCCTAGAAAACAGAAAGTCTTGAAATCATGAACACTGTGAAATCTTTAATTAATAATCAATCATGTTTATCGTGTCTAACAATAAAGATAATTGATAAAGAATCCATTTTGCTATACCTACTTGTTAAAGTGACCTACCCTGTGTCTCCCCCCAGCCTGTTACATAGCATTCAGTATTGCTTGGTACAATGTAGTCCTTTTCTGGTAGGCACGCAGGCAATACCTTATCGTTTATTAATGCAGGCCTAAAATCAGACAAAATCATGAGTTTGCCTTCTTAATGTCATTATAAATAAAATAAGGTTACAGTTTTAAAAGCCAGAACTGCATTTAACCACTAGTGTCACCAAATGGAATTGCAAAGATTGTGACTGTTTTCAATAGAGATTACTGAACACTATCTGCCATTACTCCAGCATACAGAAAATCCCATCTAAAACTTGTGCCATTGGTTGAGTCAGTGTTGGGGAATCAACTGTTGAATCACTCATACTTTTATCTGCATATTAAACTGGGATACGAGAAAGTATAAACATCTGAAACATTAAATACCAGATTCAGAGTGTTGTTTGAATTGCAATGGTAATAGTTGCACACATCAACGGTGGACAACAGAAGACTCTAACCTGTCCAACTTGAGAAGAGCGATGTCAGTTCCAGCTGGCCCCTTAATAATCTTAGAAACCTCTCGTTCCTGTTTGGATGGTTCACTTGCACGTTCTGTGTGGATTCCAAGGAAGATCTTGTAGGCAGATGGACTGTCAGACCTGCACAGTTTTACATACACATTAAACCATTTGCTGTATAAAGGCCCCATTAACAAGTTTTGTGGTTTTTATTCCATGTCTCTTTAGGGCTTTGAGGTCATCTATATGCTAGTGCAATACATGGTTATCAACTCGAGTTCAGGGAATCCACAGACAATTAAAATGTACAGTGTTGTGGATCCCCAGAAGTGGAATGAGAACCACTGAACTGTAGTACTTCTAAACATTGGCAAAATTCACAATTTCAACCCTTTATTTGCATTTTTGTCTCCGCAAACAATTAAAAAAAGTCACTTACCTCTCTAGGCAGTGGGCTGCAGTTAGGACCCATTGTGCATCAATTAGCGTTCCACCACAGAAATGAATTTTGGTTCTGGTATGACAGAATATAACAGTTAATAACTACAATAATATCTGGGTCTGGAAATGAGTACAGAGGTAGAGGAGGGTGGCTTGTTTGTATACCTTGTCCTAAGACTGATCTGCCAAGGCCAGGAGTGTGGTTTGGAAATACACCCCCCAACAATCCGGCCAAAGCACCGCTTAGGTTTTACTGAAGGTTGTCCGCATTTCAGGCTATCTGATTAGAAAGGAATACGCATGTCATGTATCTTACATAGCAAAGATACTTGATATTTGAGCCTGGATAACAACAATTAGCATTTGGGAATTTCCTTGCCATTGGAGTCAAGTATTTCCAAGAGGAATATTAAGAACAGTTACCACAGTCTGGGATCTGACAGTAATCCCACTTCTTATTTCGATCCATTGTATAGCACCAAGGTCCGTTCACATCACTGTCTGGGTTTCTGCAGTTCTAATAGCGTAACCAAGTAAAAACTGTGTTAAAATGCCAGGATTTGCCCTAAAAAATGCTTGAAATTCTACATGGACCTACATTTGACTCTAGACCCTTGTCTGGGTGTGTTTCAGGGGTAAAACTGGCATGCTGATGGGGGAACATAGAACTCCATGCTTGGCAGGTCACTCCCGTTAGAGTAGTGGATGTGGGACCCCGGTAACTTGCTCCGTTGCCAACCTTGCAGTCTTGTAAAAAGAAACAAAGCACATAACTCACACCCTCCCTTAGACAATACTATAGTTCTCTTGATATTTAATCTAATCTGTTAGCTTGTAGGTGAATGAACCTATTTCTGGAGAAGTAGGTGGAGAAATAGATGGAGAAGCTGCAGCCGCTGATTGATCGGTAGGAGGCTCCCGTGAGCTGGGCTTGCTGTCACACCGCTCGATGTTGCAATACTCCCACCGAACCGTGGGATCTGTGGTGTAGCACCAAGGGGCTCTGTCACCATCTGGATTCCTGCACAGGTTCCTCCTCAGATCTCTGCATGTTTGGTGAAATCAGAGGGGAAATCAGTGGACTCCAAATTGGCAACAGTTTAAGATTCAGTGTAGTATCTTACGCTTTAGGGAAATTCTGAGGTGTTTTGGAATGTCGATGAGGTTCCATGGATGTCCAGAACTGGCATTTCTTTCCACTGATGGTCTCTGACATGGCACCACGATAGGAGGTTCCATCACCTTCGTAACATGCCTCACCCTCAGGGATCACCGGCTCCTCTAGGAATCACATATTTGTTATGCATGGTTCTTTCACCAGTTCTAGGGGCATATGAAGTAAAATACAAAGAAAGGACACCATAATCTACATTTAATGTGATATGGTTTTGTAATGACTCCTTCAAAACAGACCAGGTCTAGGTTGATCTCCACAACTTGGCACACTGCAGTACTCCCAGCGGGTCTCGGGATCTGTGGTGTAACACCATGGACTTCTTTCATTATCAGGGTTTCTGCAGTAGTTCTTATCAAGGCCTCTGGGATGAAAACAAACTTTAGTTGCGTTCCCTGTGTAGTCACTATTCTGTATATGTATGGCATACTGGGGCAAGCAAAATTTCATACAGTAGCTTTGCCCTAAAGAATAAGACTTTGAAGAAGTCTGTCTGTTTGTTTCTTCTAGTTCAACTGTGTCAAATCATGCTCCTGGAGGGCCCTGTCCTGCAGATTTTAGCTCCAACACACTTGCCTGGAAGTTTCTAGCATGGTTCTAGCTGGTTCATGTGTGCTAAAATGGGGTTGGAGCTCCTGGAGAGCCTGGTCCTGCAGAGATTAGTTCCAACCCTGATCAAACACTTGCCTGTATTTTTTAAGTAATCTTGAACACCTTGATTAGCTGCTCTGAACAAAGGTGGTCCTCCATGTGTAGGGCTTGACACCATTGGATAATTAATCAAAACCTGAATGTCCCTCAAAACCAGTTCATCCAAACCATCATGTTGATGCTTACTTGCATGGGTAGTTCTCTGAAGTTCTGGAATGCTTCTGGGGACTTTGGGATGCCCAGTCTTGGCAAGTTTTTCCTGAGACGGTTACCGCAATGGTGCCCCTGTAGGAGCTACCTTCTCCACTTGTACAGGTAAGCTCTGGTACAATTGTGGGTGGTTCAGTTGCTACAAGAAAACATTGACCAATTAATGATGAACTAATCATTTGACACAAAACTTTGTTTCAGATTGACAAGAACATTGCTTACCGCATCGTGGAATGGAGCAGGATTCCCAACGTTTGGATGGACTAGTGGTGAAGCACCAGGGCCTGGGCTCTCCATCGGGGTTCCTGCAGTAGTTCTCTTCCAAGTACTTATCAGGAAGACTACAAAAGACAGACCATAGTCAAAATATGCACAAAATAGACTATATCCTCTTTGTGCTATAAATGATAATGTCTCACGCTGAAGGGATGTAACCGTGGTTGTGGGGTTTTTGAGAGTCCCAGCGTTGGCAGGTAAATCCACTCATAGTGGTGGAGATCTTGCCTCTGTAGTTTTCTCCACTGCACTGCATACATTCCTCTGGAGATATTAAGGAGCAGATTCAAGGGACAAATTCCAAACTGTGTTTTTGCACTCTTGTACATCCCTTCAAATGGTTGCTCCAAATGAAAGTGAGCAACTGAATCCCTTCAAAAGGGCTTTTCCACAAGGCCGTTATTGAAATGTACACATGGACGTTTCAAGCAACTCATTTTCTCCTTTATGATTACATGATTCTGTGTGGCACATCTTCTCTTCATTTTAAAGCCTAGGCTAATTATCATTGTTGTGATATTCCCAGGGATTTAAATCCAGTTTTATCAAACACTGCACAAAGAGACCATATGCAAGTTGAAATACTGTAAATTTGGATTTAAAGATGTTCAGAATATAGATGGATAAAGGATAAAGTGGTATTAATACTAGTAATGCTCTGCTCTCTTCACTTCAAGTGCACTCCAGAGTAAGCAGGGCATAGTGAGGTTAACTTTTGCATGAGATTCCCACATTAGTATGATATAGCCCACCAAGGTCTAGCAGTTTCTTTGCTAAATGTACCTGTGCAGTCTTGGATATCGCAGTGCTCCCATCGTTTCTCTGGATCTGTGGTGTAGCACCAGGGACCTCCCTTGTCTCCATCCGGGTTTCGACAAAAGTTGGATTCCAAGTCAGCTTTTGGATGTGTCTTTGGCGTTACGCTGTGGGAAGTTACTATTGAGGTTAATTAGCTGGTTTAACCACTGTAGTTTCTGTATTCTGTAAGAAAGCTGTTTTCTTTTTTTACAGCATCACAAATGAAAAATTCAAATTAAGACATATACTTTGGCACATGGGGGAAAGTTCCCTCCCATCTCTGACATGTTTTTCCTGACTTTGTCTTGGATTTTGTCCCTCTGTAGTCCATGCCAATGCCATTCACACATTCCAGTAAGTACTCTGTATGAAGGAATTCAATGCATTCATTACAACATGCTTAAAAACACATTCATTGTAGCTAAGCTAGTACACTCATTGTCATTTGATGTTGATATCGTACTGATGATGATGATGATGTATTAATTTCCTTATTGGTAGTTACTGTACATTCTTATGGTTTACAAGGGCAGATGTTCTCACTAGGTTTGTGGTTTGTGACACAAAAAATGGGAAAGATGCTAAATGCTAATACTGAAATGTGACCAAATAAGTGTGCATACCTTTAGTTAATATGGCAAAAGAAACTGGCATTTTAGGGCAAAATGCTCCCCATAGCCAATCTATTGATGTCAACATATGTTGAAACAAGCTCTATAGTATTTTGCCCCAGTGTTTGTTCCATGCAATAGCCAAGCGTTAACTAAGTAAATCACACTACTTATGTTTATGCATTTAAACAATGGTCTATCTGCCTATGTCATCTTAATAATTTTCTACATTGATGGTCTTATGCAGTTTGTGACAATATTTAAACATTTTTTATGTTAATTGTGGTAGTGTTGGATCACTACATCATATTAAAAGTAAACTCCTAAAGCAAAACTAGTTGAGAACCATTGATCTAAAGAATGATTGTTAAAACAACATCCATCAGGTATATTTCAAGCCAACCAAAACTAAAACATTTCTCATTGTTTAACCTAGACAGTACTTGATACATTTGCTTTTTAAGGAGAAATCCCTCATTGGACGATAGATTTTCAGATAATCCTCTTTACTTTGTTTACTGACATGGACCAAACTACACTTCGATAAATCTGGATTATATATTAACTCAGGCAGACTTTTGAAAAAACAAGAAAAAGCATAACCAGTCTTTTATAATTCATAATGTACTTAAAGCTAATTTAAAAGAGAGTAGTGTATGCTGAAGGTAATTCATACCATCACCTGGTTTAAACTTTAAAATCTGTTAAATGATCAAATAGATAGGGCTATAAAATCTTACCCTTTTTCTCAAAGAGAGCAGCACTCATTCTTCGCAGTATCTGATCAGTTTTTGAGTTTGCAGGTAATGTTACACAATCCTGATCTTTTTCAATGTACAAAAAGGACCTGCAAAGCATAAATACTCAGTATTTCGACATAATAGAGCAGAATAAAGCATGTGTCATTGCTTGTTAACATCAATTGAGTCTGCACTAGTGCTACACAATATATTTTGAGAGTTATAGTTATGGTCTGACTTGCACCTGCATGTAAAGGAAGCCTCTTTGTTGCACTTGACGGCACATTCTTCCACTGTTTTCACACTGTATTGAACTTTAGGCAATTTCACTATCCAGGCCCCATCCGTTTTAATATATTCTTCCAGAACATCTGTAGAATGTAAAAAAAAAAAGGTGGCAAAAAGAGAAAGATGAGCTTCGTCACAAACACGTTTATCGATGTTGATGAAGTAAGACTAATAGGTTCTGTGGACTATGCTATCCACCTACATTCTGTTAAATCAACAAAGTAAAACTATCCTAAACAAGAGCCCTTACCAACTGTATAACAGACTATTTCTAAAATATAAAGATCTGAAACATTGATCAACAGAACTCTTTGTATCAAAACATTAATTGAAAGAACTCGTTTGCTATACATTTGCAGATGACTGGATTTTCTTACCTGTGCTTTGGGTCTGGCCCCTGAGGAAACCTGAAGGTAACACGATCATATTAATGATATACAGATAAATGAATGCTATTAGTTATAGGTTTTACTCAGGTAATTTTAGTTTTGTTCATTTATAGATAGCAGAAATAGCCTAATAATTAAGGCACTATGAATAAATATCTGTTGGCTTACCTGTAAAAAGGAATAGACCTAGTAAAAGAACTGCTTTGTGAACCCTCATGTTGGGTCATTGACAGGCAGGGGCTTTGAGAGGTTTTCAATCTTTTAAGCATGTCAGTACAACAAACATCATAGGGCCGTCATTCATCAGTCAATCATTGTCCTTACAAGGACATGGACCAGGTCAAATAGTGTTTGTCGATCAGTGTGTTTGAACCCACCGTTACTGTTTCTGATCACATGATTTATCAGAGCTGGACTTTTTTTTTTTTTTTTTGATTAACATCATTGGTTTTATTTCACATTAAGATGGTTTGGTACTAAAATTGCATTGAGAAAAACTATGAAAAATAAAGTAGAGACAAAAGGATAAGTGGAGAAAGTCATCCATTATAAAGCAACCGATTAAAGAAAAACTAAAAGATTGTTTCTTAATACCCAGCAAAGTAAATAAAGTATTTAATTTCAATATTTTAATACAGATTTTAAATAATGAAATTAAATACATATCAGTTCAATCCTAAAAAGAAAATTCTCATCAGTGTCACAAATCAACAAGTTAATTATCAACAGAGGGACTAGGAGCCATCCTACTCAATACACAAACAGAACAGCCTAATTTTGCAATTGTGAACGTTGAGCCAAGCAACCATGAGGAAAAAAAAAACTAGTGTAATCAAGATTTGGGCTGAAGGAAAAATAGAGGGATTGACATCAAAATAAGCTAACAAGGCAAACAATAGTGCAATTAAAAAAAAACATGCACTCTCAGAAAAAATACACTAGTTTTTTTTAGCTTGTTTTCCCTAGTCTACCCCCATTCAGCAAAACTGTAGAAAGCAATCAAGGTTTGTCATTTTAATCTGGTATCAACGTCCACTGTTTACAGTTACTATAACTACTGTACTACAGTTGAAACTGTCGGCTGTAGGGTGAGAATGGCTGCACAAGTATACATGTATATGCTTACTTTAATCAGATTAAAAAATTGATCAAGGTAAGTTGTAGTTTTGTTGATGTTAAGTTTCACAGATTAAGTTGCATTATTCATTTAATTTGTTATTTGCTTCAGTTTTGTGTTTATGTATTTAGTTGTTCAAGGCATGATATTTTAAGACTTGTTAGGATTATATTGATTTTTTGTTCTAGTTTGCGTGATTTGTTTGTCCATAACTAATGCTATAATGATAAATGATATTGATTTCATAACAATGATCAAACATCTTTCCCCAAAGTTCTACAGTCAAACTTGAGGGCAATGTCTGCAGAAATACCCCAAAACCGAACTGTGGTAAAAACCAGTTTGAGTGCAAAGACAAACATATTTCAATCTGTCAGCTCTGTACCTCCAATGAGTGAATCTGACCCCAGTTTTTCATCTAAGTCGGTGAGTCAGGAGGCGTTTGAGGAACAATGGATATCTGAAATGGGCAGATCTGCCTGCCAACCTGGACAACATATAATGTCTCAAAGATCCCCTCAGGAGGTTAGTCTCTTTTGGTATTTAAATATTTATTAACATGTATTGTTTATTAATGAGTTAGTGAACATGATGAATGCTGAATGTGGCCTTTAGAATCTCAGTAAATAATGTGCAGGTTGAAATTTGCAGGTGTGTGAAATGAAGCCACGTTTACACAGGATTCTATTGTCTTAATACTACCTTTTAGAGGGCATTGTTACACATTTTCTGTAAAAAGAAACCTTTGAGATTTTCATTTTTATTAGTATGGTACTGCATTTTGCAGCTTTTTTTTTTTTTTTGTAAATCGTTACATAAAATCACAAACATTTTTTATTTAATGTGTATACTTTGATTTTAAACAACCTCTACTATAAGTAACTTTGCAACTACATGTCAACTAACTCTCATTAGAGTATTAGTTGACTGTCAGGTTAGGTTAGGGTTGGTAGAATAAGTTGACATGCACTTGCTAAGTTGCTTAGTAGAATGTCTGTTGGTGGACCATCAAAATAAAGTGTTAGCAGATATTAAGCAGACAGGTTCTACTAATACTCTGGTAGTTGACATGTAGTTGCAAAGTTACTTATGGTAGAATGTCTAAAGTGGACCATCGAAATAAAGTGTTACTCTTTTTTGCGCCAATTATAGACAGACACAAATTACTCAAAATTACTCAATTGGTCAAAGAACTGAAATTTAAGCTTACAGTATGTGGTTCAGTTGTCAGTTGTTCAATTTTTCTGTTGACATTAAAAGGTTTGTTACATTAAAGTCAGCTGAATTCAGAAGTAGCGTTAGTTTTTTCTTCCCTAGAGAGTGGTGCAGGGATGATGTCAAAACCCGGAAGACTAATTCGCCACTGATTTTATTATTAGATTTTCCTATGGGGTTTTATAATGGGGCTTTTCAATTTATGAGTAAAATAAGGTCTGTGGTAAACATAACTTGGCAATACTTTAATGTTTTTGTTAAACTGCACTCACACCCCAAACGTTTTTATTAGAAACATAAGTTTTTTAATAAACTTAACAGCTTCAAAATTCTTTTTCAATATAGGTGTGTGTGATTTACGTTGTAGAATTAAACGTCCAAGTATTGTCGAGTTATGTTTACCACAGACCTTATTTCACTCATAAATTGAAAAAACCCATTATAAAAACCTATAGGAAAATCTTGAGGGAACCAGCGGCAAATTAGTCTTCCGGGTTTTGACGTCATCCCTGCACCACTCTATTGTGACATACTGTATATCTGAGTGAAACGGCTTCTCAAACAAGAAAAAAATTAGGGCAGGACTTGATTTTGTCTATGGGGAATTGATTGAATGGTTGGATGTGTTTGGTTTGCTATTGGTGGATCTCATGTGAGTGACAGGTTGTCCCGCCCTCACACCAGTAAACACGTCATCAGAGAAAAGAAGAGCTGTTGCTGCATGAGGGAGGGCAAGTTATTTTGTTTAAAGATTACGAAGGCACATGAATTAAAAAAAAATTATGATGTGCACGAATTTATAATAAATACTGCAATATTCCATAAAAAATAGAAATGGTCCATTTTGATTTCATGGTGACTTTAAATTAGTGTAAATTAATAAAACCTAATAGTACAGTCACCTAAACACTCCACAGTGTTTAATACTAATAATTATATATTTTTAAAGAAATGTGGAATAGTTTTGTTGCAAAACTTACTGTAGTGACTCTATTAGCTTGATGCAGATTATAGAGTATAGAACCTTTAAATATTGAATCTCAAAACAGATTTTGATATCTGATCATATCTCTGTCTGAACAGAATCCAGGCCAAAATGAGCTTCTCCTTCAGCGTCAGGTGAAGCAGTTGCAGAGGGTTTTACAGGAACAGAACGCACTACTCTCTCTAATCAGTCCAGGTATGACTGGAAAAACCCTCAGGCACATAACAAAGATTTAAGTTGTTTATGATGGTTATCTGGTTATTGAGAAAACCAAACAAATCTTTGTATCATCATTCTTTAGGTTTTCATTTCTGAAATGCTGTAGTTTTCAAATTATACTTACAGGAAGATATGCAAATCACAATTTTAATCTGTTTTTAGACCTGTGGCATTTGCATTATAACCTTTTTTTCAGCTTTAACCACCAAGCCACCAGCACTACAAATGCAGTATGGAGACCGTGATTTTGCCCAGTAAGCAAAAATATGTTGATCCAGGAACAACATTCCTGTAAGAAAATGTAGTCCTAACTCAATCCCTACCCCTAAACCTAACCCTACCCATAACTTTTCCCTAAAATCAGGGAAATGGTGAATAACATTCATGTAGAAGCACCTAACCCTGGTTGTAAGCCTAAACATGACATAAACTTGTCCCTCAAATCTGATTGATTGATTGAAATGTTGATCCAGATACATGTTGTACTTGGTGAAATCACGTTCACCAATGCAGAATACTTCACACTATATACGGTATGGTAAATCGACCACTCTTTTTCTTCATTATAGACCTCTCTTTTCTCTTTCAGGACTGATTTTATCTCCCACACTCTTAGCACACTGGCAAGCCCAGACACCTCAAAGCTCTTCAGAAGCTGATCCCCTCAACCCTACTGAGAATTTAGATGCCTTCAAGGAAAGCTCAACCAAACCATCATATTCTGACAAGGCTGAGAATGAGTCAGAGGCTCTGGCAACTAATAACAGCAATGGTGGGAATCAAGAAGTCCTTTATCTTTATGATCTTTTGAAAAATGTACATTTACAATAGCATTGTAATAAAATTCACTATATTCTCTACATATCAATAATCAAAACAATAATAATAATACATGCAAAAAAATTATAGTAACATAAAATGCAAGTAAAACATAAAATCTTGGACATTTCTTCCTCTGTGCCTGACAGAGAAGTCTCTTGTATCATAACTTTCCAGTTAAAGAGAAACCAGACAACTGTCTGTGACTCATTTACAAATCTACATCACTCACACCAGAATGTCCAATATGTGCAAGACACGTAATGTAAACAGAAGATTAGGCTGTTAAAAATGAAACTGGAGATGCTTCGGTGTGACATGCTATTTAAAACTATTTTAAACAGGAAATGGCTAATTGTTTTGTCATTATTATGCATTCAGCTTTCGTGACCTCATATTTTATTTATTGTTAAATAGTAAAGTTTTGTTTATTGTTAAATAGTAAAGTAATATGAGGTCATAAGCAAAATACATGGACTACTTCTTCATTTAAAATTCACACCGCATGACCATTTAAAATGAACTAGTAAAGGCAAATGGGGTTGTTTAAAATGATCACAGCTAAAATCCAGACTTTTGTTCAAAAACATTTAAAAAATAAATATGTCTTGGACATGATATGTCATTGTCAACTATTCAAAATGAATTAAACACATAACAACTGCAAATAATTCACTGAATTTCCCTCAATAGTCTTTTCAAAGAATCTTCTTTTTCAGCTGGCATGCTTCGTTCACTCATCTGCAGTGTCGTCTGAATTTTCTGGTTGTTCCTTCTCCAGCAGAAAGGGGAGATAGATTGACATGTATAACTTCTTAAATTTACTGCTGCTCAGGCAGTAAAGGATTGGATCCAGCAAACAGTTCAGATAAGAGAGACAAATAAGCCCATCGTACACTTTAACAACAGTATTTTTTTCATCTTTCATCACAAGGCCATCCCTCTTCAGCTGTATTGCTCTTGTAATGGCATACGGCAAGAAGCAGACAGCAAAGACAAGAACCACAGAAGTGACCAGGAACATCGCTCTCTGGAGCTTAGTCTTGTCGCCCACCGACTTCTGTTTGAGTCTTTTGATAATCCGTATTGAGCAGTACACAAGAACAAAAAAGGGGATCAGAATCTGGGTAAAAAACACAATTTCCCTCAGTACAATGACAGAATTGGGTTCCTCATCATGTTCATTGCTGTCGCATCTGATAAAACTTTGCAACATGGCCGGAATTGTCAAAATTCCCAGTAGCACCCAGATAAATATAGAAATCTGAGGCGAATGTTTCAAAATCCTTATGACTTTCCTCTTCCCAGGATGGACTACGCTAAAATATCGGTAAATGGAGATGACCGTCAGGAAGGCGATGCTGGCTCCTCGGTTGAGAAACTGCAGAAAGAGCTGTACTTTGCACACTACCTTATTTTCACTGCATTGCTGAAAGTTATACGCCTTTACAGGCAATCCAATCAGCAACAAAATGTCAGCCAGGACCAGATTGAACAGGAAAATGTCAATGGTTTTAGATTTCCAGAACTTGAGCTTGAAGATGAAGAGATGGATAACTGTAATGTTCAGCAGGAAACCCAAGATAAACTCCAGAACTACCACAGAAGAGTAGAAAATATACAGCGCTCGGTTACTGTCTATGTTCTTTTGACAGTTGATGTCCGTGTTGTTTGTGTTGTCCATATTTGTGTAGTCTGCAATATTTGAAAGATCCCTGGTCCAAACCAATTCCTAACATGTGTAGACGCCACACCTTTGAATGTCTGTTCTCCCAAAGCAGAGCTTTTTAAAGCTGCTCAGACTTGAAGGCTAAGCACCTCCTCTGCCTGAACGTTCAAGTCTCTACCTGTTGAGAAGCTAAATACCTGATGTCACGCACTGCTTTGAAAAAGACAAAAAAAGTGCCACCATTAAAGACAACTGAAGTTGAAATCTTTTATAGAGCACTCAGTGAGCTTGCACAGATAGAGATCAAGTGTCAGGAAGGATGACACAATGGACAAAGCAAATGAACTGTTAAAAAAGTCAGCTAAAGAAGACATACAGTCAAATCTATTTGCAAAGATCATATCTCATAAGAACTGAGCATATTTAGGCAGTACAATAGTGGGCGTGTTGACTTCACCATGCAAGTTATAACAAATGTACACGAAAAAATGTGATGGTTATTGATATTCTGTTCTAAACACCTATGCTTGTACTGTACATTAGGACTATTTAGTGGCTTGTCCAGACAAGCTTGAGCAGATATGTGAAAAAAAAAAAAAAAAAAAAATAGCTGAGGGGCAACTATTGCCTTTTATAGCAAAAGGACATGACTTGTTTAAAAGTCATATATTTGCATAGCAAGCCGATTTTTAGTTCACTATTCCTAACAATGCAGATATATGCTTTATATTATCTTGCATAATGTTAAAAAGATAAATTGCATTACATTTGTTTCTCTAAGTTCAGGTTACCTGACTTGTCATACACAAAACTATGCCAATAAGTTGAGTCACAATATTAAATGAGATCTCAATATGCATTGCAGATGTTGCACCATCAGCAGAGCTCAGATGCTTGTCTCCTATTAAAGAAGAGTCTTCAGAAACTGCACAAGAAGACTGTCCTCTTAGCCCTTTCGGATTGAGGCAAGGTCTCCCACCAAACCCAGAGGAAAGGTATCATATGATGCAAAAAATATATTTATATAACATATATAACACTCTAAATTCTGACTGGATGAGCCACTTTTGAAGTTGTTGTAAAATGCTGAAACACACAAGTTATAAATAATATAACTGCCTTAATTGGGCTGATGAACTACTTGGTTTAATTTTTTATTATTAATTTAAGTGTTTTTTGATATTTATTATATTTATTATCATATTGCATATTTTAATAAATCAATAAGCCATTCAAGTCACTTGAGAGATTAATTGTTTTCATAAACACTACTGTTCAAAAGTTTGGGGTGAGTAAACTTTTATTCAGCAAGGATGCATTAAATTGAACAAAAGTGACAGGAAAGACTTTAACATTGTTATAAAAGGTTTCTATTTCAATTAAATACAGTTCTTTTGAATTTTATAGTCAAGAATCCTGAAAAAATAATATCATGGTTTTTACAAAATATATTAATCAGCACAGCTGTTTTCATTGATAATAATTAGAAATGTTTCTTGAGCACAAATCAGCATATTAGAATGATTTCTGAAGGATCATGTGACACTGAAGACTGGAGTAATGATGCTGAAAATTCAGCTTTGCATCAGAGGAATAAATTACATTTTACAATATATTAAAGTAGAAAACAGTTATTTTTAATTTAGGTAATAATATTTTACAATATTGCTGCTTTTACTGTGTTTTTGACCAAATAAATGCAGCCTTGGTGAGCAGAAGAGACTTCTTTCAAAAACTTAAAAAAAAACAACAACAACAACAAAAAAACTTTCAAATGGTAGTATATAATAGAAGACATTTGCAACATTTATAGTATGAGAGTTGTACAATTAAAAAAGAACTACCATTTAAACACAGGCCTATTCGACCAGGACTGAGAGAAGAGCAAAAAACATTTGAAGAGTTTGTTGAAGAACATCTCAAAACAGACCAGGCTGTTCTCCAATATGAGAATCAGGTACGAGTTGCATTTAAAAACTAACTCTCCTGCAGTTTAAATGTGTTCTAAGCATTATCTCCTCTGTTTTACAGGTTAGTACACAAATCATAGGAGCAGAGAAGAGGAATTTCCTTCGTAAAGGAGAAGGAACATCTAGAATTTCGAAGGGTAAGGACTGCTCACAAAGTGTGAAGAGGAGATGCTCTATTAGTCCACAAACAATGAACATAAAGCCTAGTCAGCAGTCTGTACGACCCACTGAAGAGATGCCAAATAGGAGCAGTCCTGCACTGAAGGCTGTAGGAAACCTCAGTGACCAAAGATCTGGCCTGGAAGACTCTCTAATAAAGAGGACCGTTGATCTACAAGAAGATAATTATTCATCAAACAACAAAGGGAAAGTCAAAGCTTTGACTGCTAATATTGCTAACAATGCAGCCTCACTTAAAAGTAAGCACAGTGAAGGAGTCATGAGGAATTATGGTAAAACCAATGGAAGTAAGCCAAGTGGATCTGCTCAGGCACAAAGTAGGAGCGTTGGCTTTAAAAAAATTAATGACCACATTGTCAAAGTCAATGAGAAAAAGTGTCTTACCAAACACTACCGTCAAAGTGGACATACATCTAAAGAAGTCAATTTAACCGACGAGGTGATGGAGTCACTGGCTCTTAGTGAATCTAACGACAGCACTAGCAGTGAAGATGGACCCAACTCTCAGCCTCACAGTCCGTTTCCTCATTATCTTTCAAGGCACACGGATCACAAAGATCAGAGTCTGGATCTGTCGGATGGCGACTACGCTAGTGATGCTTCGAGTGAGACTCGATTCAATGAAGAACGTCGCACTTCAACTCCTATGTCTAGTTCTTCAAGCTTCAGCAGTGATTCTGAGCTCAAGAGCTTAGAGGAGTCTATGGCTAACCACTCCAAGAAAACAGAAGAAAGAAGGACCAACAGTGATTTTAGACCACCTTCTGTTCCTGAACCTCTCACAAAGACATTTCCAAAAGTCAAGGTTACTTCAGAAGACGTCACACATGGCATGGAGCAAGAGAAACCACATACTTCAATCAGGTTTTGTAGAAAGATTATGACTTTTTAAAAAATTTTTTGGTATTTTGAAGAAAAACTCTAGCCCTGAAACACAAGTTTCTATCTCTGATTTAACATATTCCTGAATATATATGAATTCCTGAGTAGGTCGACGATGGAAGAGCATGGTTTTAATGGTGAGGATGGCTGCAGACCTTTGCTTAGGCTTAAGAAAGAACTTCATGAACCTCAGGTAGACACAACAAGACATTTTAGACCAAAGTTTCCTCCTTTTTCACATTGCATCTCCATGTGTGACCTTGTAAAGAATCACCACTTTACTTCTAATACACTTTAAAATAGAAGTTCCAAAAGGGGGTTTTCACAGCGATTTCATAGAACCATCATTTTGGTTTCCCCAAAGAACCTTTCAGTAAATAGTTCTTAAAAGAACCATTTTTTTCTTAGTGTAAAGAACTTTTTCCACTATAAAGAGACTTTCATGCAATGGAAAGGATCTATAGATGTTGAAGGTTCTTCATGGAAACATTGATGCCCAAAAAAAAAAAAAAAAGGAACTTTATTTTTTAAAAGTGCACTGTTTTTTTTTTTTTTTAGGATCCTTACAAGGTTTTAATAGCAATATGCATTCAGAGAGTACTTCATATCATGTTTAAATCATTGTGCATTTACTGTAGGATCTGAGAGAGCAGATCTCATCTCTGAAGCAGCATCTGATGGAGAGGGAGTCTCACTGGTCACAGGCCCACAGTCTCCTCCAGAGCCGTGTGGAAGCCCTCACCCGAGAGAACCAGGAGCTTCACAGCAGGCTCAATGTGAACAAGAAATCACACCAGAGTGCTGGTTCCTCTGCTCCTCAGGCTGGATCATACAGCGCAGTGAGAGTAAATTCAAACCTCATTCAGTGATGATCCATATATTAAATATTTATATTTAAACAGAAAAAAAATATTTTACTATTTTTTTTAATATAAACATATGTAAACACATTTAATATTTACACATAAATTAAATAAGACATTAAGTTTTGTTTTCAGTGAAATCTAACTAAATTTAAAGAGGTTTATACAATATTTCCCAATATTGTTAACTTGCTTTCCCTTTAAAGTTTATTTTTATTTATTGAAATATAGATAGTTTTGTCTTATTATAAGTGCCTTGGTACATTTGGCAATTTTGTTCTCAAGAATATTTATTATATTAAGAATGTTTAGATATTTTAAATGGAAAGCAGGGCAAAATGAAAATGATCTTTCTGAATGAACATACAGTTACACTTTTTTCAATAGTCCACTTTAGACATTCTACTAACTATAAGTAACTTTGCAACTACATGTCAACTAACTCATTAATTTGCAACTACATGTCAACTAACTCATTAATTTACAAGTACATGTCAACTAACTCTCATCAGAGGATTAGACTGTCAGGTTAGGTTTAGGGTAAGTAGAATAAGTTGACATGTAGTTGCAAAGTCACTCATAGTCAGTAGAATGTCTGTTGGGGGACCATCGCAAATAAAGTGTAAAATAAAGTGAATTAAAATATTTTGATATTTAATGCATTATCTCATATACCTATATTTAAACATAGAGGGCAATATTTCTCTGTAGGTTATGATCTTTACTCAAAACAAAAAACAATCTGTTTATATATGCCTCAATGAATAACATATGTTGTGCTTCAGTTTGAGAAAAGCAGAGAGGAACCACAGAAGACCTCTCATGTTAGGAGCGCAACTCCAGCCTTTAACAAACCCACCGTCCATAGGACACAACAGAGCAATGTTAGTATGCTAACATTGTTAATGTGCATTATCAAACAAGAACTGGTCTTGATATAAAATATTAATTATTAAAATCTTTTACTTTCAAGTAAATATTTCTTTTTTTTTTTAGTCATTTGCTAGGACCCATACAACTAGTTCAGCCAAACTCAATTCCTATAAACCCGTTGAGGTGTGTAATATGTTCTCAAGTGCCCTTTAAGCTCTTCAGAAATAATTCATGGTGGCTCTCAAAGTCCAGTGTCAGATAATTGACTCAGCTCTTTATAATTAATTCATGCTTGTGCAATGCATCTACACATCTCCATTTCATACAGTGTAAGTGTTAAATCCTGATTTTATTTTGTAATTGTTTGCCCTGTTCATAATTTATGAACACAAAGAGCTATTCAATATAAATGGCACACAGAATAAATGCAGCATCATGTGATATATTTATTCAATCACTGTGGATGTTATTGTGACATGCATGCATAAGCATACAGATCATATATACATAAAGTTATATATATTATAATGTCAGTTTTATATATATATAACATTGAAGGCATTTGATTTCAGTGTCTTTTTTAAGTTCTTCTTGGTTCTTGTTCTTTAATCGACAGGCAAATAAACGCTCTGTTACCAAAGCTAATAGGATAACTGAATGCACAGCCGGCTCTTTGAGTAAGTATGTTTGCTTGTGCTTCATCTCCTATGAACTAAAATACAAGTTGTCATCACTAAGTAGATGTACTGTGTTCAACTTGCTATATCTTGTGTGTTATGTTTTTCAAAAGGAAAGAATTCTGCACTTTCCACTGACAGTCCACAGAACAATGGCATGATTACACAAGGCGGAAAGGTATTTACGTTTCTCTTAAAGGGATAGTTCACCCAATTCAACATCAAGTCAACATCAGTACTTTCAGAATTTGAGCATGAAGTAATGACACACACTTCAAGAGTATTTTATCCCATGAATCACTCATTATGACGTAATAGACTCTGACCCAGTTTCTATTATGAAATGTGCAATGCATCATAGTATCATAATGACACTTTTGTTCACAGGGAAGTTTGTTTTATCATCATACTGTCTGCAATGATGCACAAATGGGATCTCAGGCCAGAAAAGACAAAGTACAGGAGGAAACTCACTATCCAGATGGAAGGGTAAGAAGGGTGTTTTGCAAATTTTGAAATTTGAATTACATCTTCCAACCCTTTTTCAAAATGTTCTACTTTCTCTTAGGTTGAACGTCTTTTTTTGAACGGATGTCGTGTGATCACATTTCGCAATGGAACGAAGAAAGAGATTGGTGTTGACAAGTCGGTCACTGTTACCTTCTTCAACGGAGATGTTAAACGCGCACTGGCTGATGGGACTGTGGTGTGTATCACGAGTCCCTTAGAGAATACAGTGGTGCCGGTATGACGTCAGAAACCGGAAGTCTAATTCACCACTGGTTCCTTCGAGATTTTCCTATGGGGTTTTTAAATGGGGTGTTTCAATTTATGAGTAAAATAAAGCCTGTGGCAAACATAACTTGACGATACTGTGACATCTTGTTCTACAACATTGTACACACTCACAACCCAAGTGTCTTATCTAGTAACTTATTAAAAATGTCAGTTTTCTACATTGAACATAACTGCTTCAAATTGCGTGTTTTTGCCTAGGGATGTGTTTAATTTACGTTGTAGAACAAAATGTCAAAGTATAATCAAGTTATGTCTATCACAGGCTTTATTTTACACATAGACCCCATTATAAAACCCCATAGAAAAATCTAGAAAGAACCAGTGGCGAATTAGTCTTTCGGGTTCTGACGTCATACCTACAACACTCTATAAGGATGTCTTATCAAGTCTGTTCCCACAGTTACTGCTGCTGTATTGCAACATTTCAAAATTGACTAAGTATTTTGTGGTCATCAACCAGAACATTAACATGTTTCTACAGGCTTAAGCTTTTGGTTTTTGTGTCCCGTAATTCACGCCTTTTGTCTGTGTTCCTGCATTTGTATTTTTCAGACAAGTCAGGGTTTTCACAGTTTTCACAATTTCACTTGTTTTTATTTTTTATTTCCTTTTGTATTTTGGTTTGTTTTAGCATGGTTTCCATTAGTTTTAATGCTGATTAAATCGTTTTTATTTCATTTGTATTTTTGTATTAGTTGTAGTTTATTTTTTCAGTAATAGTTTTAGTTTTTTGTACCAAAGCACTGCAGTTTAGCTTATTGTTCATGCTTTAAATGCACTACATTCAGACAGTTTTTTTGTTCATTTTCAAATGATTGTTCGGTTTTGCCATTCAAGTTAACAATTAAACTGTTTTAAATTTCTTAGTTATCAATTTTATCTCTTTATGTTTAGATATACTACTATTGTGATGCTCAAACAACACACTCAACCTATCCATCTGGTTTGGAGGTTGTACAGTTTCCAAACAACCAAAGAGGTTAGAAAAAAAAAAACATGTGAAAGATGTTATTTTGTTGACTTATATAAAAAATAATAACTTATTTATAAAAAATTAAAAAAAAGATTTTTCAAAGTTGTAAATAAAGACTATTGGAGCATGTTTTACAAGAAATTACTATTTCAGTCTTTCTACCTCAACATTTCATGTTTAATTCAATGTGTTAATGCCAGTTCACACTGCACCAACAAACACTGACGCTTCGGCGGGTTTTGTCTGATCGGTGTGTTACCCGTCAGTATCTGTTGCCGTTGGTCGCGCTTGTTTTTAATGTTTCCATGTTCAATCGGCTTTCATTGGTCGTGGAATGTCTGAGAAATTATGTACTGTAATCTTGTGATTGTCTGCGTTGGTCTGCATCCGTTGGTGCAGTGTGAATTAGCCTTTACTTTTCTTTGTAATTATTTGTAAAATTTACTAGAAGTTTCTGAGTGAAAAATTATTTCAAAATTTCAGTGTAATCTTACTGTGAATTTGGGATTTTTAAATGTCTGCTTAAATGTTACATTTCCCTAGAAAAACACCATCCTGATGGCACAAGGGAAATATCCTTCCCGGATGGCACCGTCAAGATTCTCCACTCTGATGGTCGAGAGGAAAGCGTTTTTCCAGATGGAACTATTGTCAAGATATCACAGTAAGATTAATGTCTGCCTTTCTTGTTTGTTTGTTTCTTTTCTTCCTTTTTATTTACTTCCTTACACACTGCTTTCACAGACATGGTGAAAAGATGGTGGAGTTTACTAACGGGCAGAAAGAGATCCATACTTCACAGTACAAGCGGAGGATGTACCCGGATGGAACCGTTAAAACTGTCTATACGAATGGGAGGCAAGAGACAAAGTTCTCATCTGGGAGGGTTCGCATTAAGAACAATGAATGCGTCATTATGGACAAAAAGTGAAATCATTTTTATTTTATTTATTTGTTTTTATATATATATATAAATCATCTAAACTCTTTGATCTAAACATATCAATAAATTGTAAATGACAATCGGATGAACCAAGCTTGCTTGTTTTTACATGTGCTGTCAGCAAGTGTCTTGTGTTGCTAAGAGTTTCTCTCAGCATGAACACATCTGATACTGTATTCAGGTGAAGACTTGTGAACCTCTGACCTAGTCGTGACATTGTTGCAACACTCTGGTTTCAGTAGAGGAACATTCCTAAAATAGTAACGGAGAGCTGGGATAAATATCTTAAATGAACAGTTCAGCGAAACAATTATTTTTGATTTGAGTTCAGTCAAAAATGTCTTCCTTGTGTAATTTTGGTCCTAACCCTTTCATGCATGAATTATGACAACCTCAGTCAGGATCTTTTTCCTGTGTTTTTATTGCTCTTAGGGCATGAAAAACGAGATTTTAACTTTTTTTTTTTTACACATTTTTCAAGGAGATTTTCAGATGTCCACTTGAGTGGACAGTACGTATTTTTGTTTTTAACTGAAAAGATACTGTATTAAACATAATGCAGTAATAACACATTATATTTGTATATTTAACAAACCAATGAATAAAATGATGTGAAAACTATACAATATATACAAAAATATTATACAGCTTCAATTATTGCAAATGCAATTGAGTTTGTTCCCGTTCGACCAGCAGACGGAGAAGAACTTACAAGTTCAACTTTGCATGTCTTTGATATCAGAACATGAAGACATGATTCCATCAAAGATCTCTACAACCGGTGAAGGTACAACTCTGTAGTAACTCATTTCAGACTATAGAAAACGCTCACGATCCCTCCAGTCTACCAGAGTATGACGCTTTACCTTTATTAGCTGATAATTCTGATAATGTTCAAAAACTACAAACTTCTACCATAGCTCTCCTCTCTGAGAAAATCTCAGACTGAAATCTACATTGATCTGTTGATTTTTTCAGACTGTGGAAAAACTAGCGATCAGGTGTTTTCAATCTCATCTGAAATGAGCAGTGGTGGGGAGTAACGCATTACAAGTAAAATGCATTATGTAATCAGATTACTTTTTGATGTAACGAGTAAATTAACACATTACAAGTAACGTGCATTAAGTAAACAGATTACTTTTTTGATGTAACAAGGTATGCATTACAAGTAACATACATTACATAATCACATTACTTTTTTGATGTAAATGCATATTACATTCTAATAACACAAATACATTTATTTTCAGTCAAAAAAGTTACTGCAGACAAGTATTTTCAAGAACTACAGTCACAGTAATAGTATGAATTGTAGCTGAAATATAGCTAGTGATGCATGATGTTCAGTTTAGTGTACAGATGATTAATCAGAATTTCCTCCCAATCTAAAATCAATACTTGGAAAAGTTAACAATCATATGACTCCTTAGATGTTACTTGATGTTACTTTTTTTTGCCTACAGGAGTCTCCTAGGATAGAAGGAATGGATGGATATTTTGGAGCAACTTGGCATTTCCGACTGGTCGTCGGCCATCTTTTGTTTGGAGAAAAAAAAAAAATCCACATACAATGGCTTGCCATAGTTGTGGTGTAAAGGATGATGCAACAGAGTCCACTGTAGTGGTTGATGTGCAACTATGCCATCAAAACCCATGCATATGCAAGAAAATGACTTTTTGAATAGCTGTCCACTGTAGTGACCTCTATGTATGAAATGGCTCATTTTATTTACAAGAAGCCATACATTATTATTTAAAAATATAACATTTTAATCAGATATCACTCACTCAGAAGTTTCTGATTTGGTCACAATGTTGTTCTGTTTGGCACATGAAGAATATAGAAAGGGTTTTAAGCTAACTTAGATTTCACTGATGTTATGCGTTTAAAAATGTTGTGAGCTTTAAAATATGTAAAAATATGTATCAGTGTGTTTGACTGTGTTTACATGTAATCCATCCGATATCACAAATTAAGCCTAAGCATTATGTTTCATGTTTGAAAATGTATACATAAAATATACACTACTGTTCAAAAGTCTATATATATATATATATATATATATACACACACTTTCCCCACTTCCCTCCTTTTGTGTTGTAAGACATTTAGAAAAAAACTTAGGCCTACTTAAACCATTTTACTTATTTTCTGAATTTGAGAAGAAGCATTCGCTGAGAAGAGGTGGATCTTTTGGCCCCCAAAGCAGAGACTCAAATTTGTCCCTGACAGCATTACAACCCTGACTGCTGTCCGCCTTTGTCCTCTTTTTTTCACCAAAGGAAGATGCCAGTCTGTTCGTGAGTTTACGGACCTCATTCACAACAACCTTAACATCCACTTGGTCCTGAGAGGCTTTCCACGTAGCCTCATTAAAGGGAAAGGTCAATATGAAGTCTCCAACACGACAAGGAGGGACGTCTCTGTCCTGAGTCCTGCGGTTCCATGGGACAGTTGAGGACTTGGGTTTATGCATGTGCAGAGAAGGTAACTTGCATATGGAAGATGGTGTATTTTTGTGCGATTGCCTCGTACTGTTAAGCGTTGTGGGTTTTAGGTCATCAGATTCCACCTCAATGTTAATTTCCTCAAACTTCTGAGGAGCCTTTTCATGTCCACTGGACGTTCTGGATTTTGAATTGGGGTGAATGAGGCAAGAAGCGCACCTGGTGTTATTTCTAGCACAATCATTTACAGAACACAACACAGTGTCTTGAGAACTTGAAGAGGTTGAGATAGACTGATTCCAGCTTCTCTTGTCTGATGGAGTATCATGCAAAGTTTTGGGCAGCAAAAACTCTTGATGGATTTTTGGCTGTAAATACCGGCTACCTGATCTTGTATATCTGTTTCTAAGGTATCCCTTCTGTCTGAAACTATCAGTCATCCTGTAATTCATCAGGTCGATTATATCGTTGATCAGCCCTTTCTTGACAGTTACGTCAGCAGGGCAGTCTAATGAAAGTGCCGGACTGTGGTTGACCTCTAGAAGCCACGGTTTGAAGCTGGCGTCAATGAGGATGTCAAACCCCAACAGTTCCAGACAGTTGGGGTTGGAGGGAATGCAAGGAACGGCTGTGAGCAGAGTCAACGTGACGATATTGCTGATCCTGTGCCAAAGGAGAAATTCGTTAACATCTTGCTTGTGAAGAAAGCAGCGGAATTTGCTCATGGTCCACTTGCATCCTCTGCCAACTCGCTCTTTGTCCATGGCGTAGCACAATCCGAACTTATTGATGCTGGTGTTTGTCAGGTGAGAGTATAGGTTGTCTAAAGAAGCAAGGGTGTACTTTTCCGTCGCAAAACGCACTAGGCCTTCCTGGTGCATGTAAATCACAAGAGGACAGAAGCTCTTTACGCAAACGTAAATGCGCAGGTCAAATTTGTAGCCTGAAATGAGAAGCGGGTTGCTGATGTATCTCTGTATGATTATCGAAGAGTCATAGACCAAGTCTTTGATATCTTTAAACAGAAATATACCTCTTCCTCTCGACAGGTCAACTGGCTTACAAATCCAGTAGCAAGACTTCCCTCCGTCATTGGTGCGATTCTTAGTATACACCCCTAGAAACTTTGTGTATTCGTTTGGCAATATGAAAGCGGCAGGGCTGAAGTCATACAAAGCTGCGCCGAAAGCGCTCTTCATTCTTCTCAAATGCCGTGCTAGATAGTCCTTTCGTGTAATGTGGGTCATTTTGGGATGGTGGTTCAGTCTCTGCCAGGGCAGGATGTTTTTGTAATCTGAGGTTCGGAAGCCAGAGGTTCTCCAGTAGAGGTTCCAGTCTCCTTCCTCCTGCTCCTCTTCATCATACTCCTCCCATCCACGCTCCAGCAGCACCTCACGTACCACCTGCGGAGCTCCTCCATGCAGTCGGAACACCAGGGGAGCAAAACCACATTCCTTTTCAGCCATAGAGAAGATCCCAGTACCTCCAAGAAATCAGACAATTCTCTGAATTCTGGGGAATAGGGGAAATCTCATTTAATTCTCCAATCAATGGATAGTAATTTTTGGACAATAATGTAAACAGCTTCTTAATTGCTCTTACAAATGCAGGCCATGATATATATATATATATATATACTACTATTCAAAGGTTTTAGATTGGAAAGATTTTTTAATGTTTTTAAAAGAAGTCTCTTCTGCTCACCAAGGCTGCGTTTATTTAATCCAAAATACTGCAAAAACCGTAATATTGTGAAATATTTTTACAATTTAAAATAACTGTTTTCTATTTGAATATATTTTAAAATGTAATTCATTCCTGAATTTTCAGCATCATTACAATAGAAATATTTTGTAACATTATAAATCTTTACTGTCACTTTGGATCAATTTAATGTATCCTTGCTGAATAAAATTATTAATTTCTTTCCAAAAACAAAATCTCACTGACCCCAAACTTTTGAACAGTAGTGTATGGTGTTGCAAAAGCTGTCTATTTCAGATAAGTGCTGTTCTTTTGAACTTTCTATTCATCAAAGAAACTTGAAACAAATTGTACACAAGTTTTTAACATTGATAATAATAATAAATGTTTCTTGAGCAGCAAATGTTTGTGTGTTCGATATACATGTGTGTGTGTGTCGTTTTTGTGATTTATGAGGACACAAATTTGTATAATGACATGGGTATTACACTGCTATTACGACGTAAACATGAAATATGAGGACATTACATGAGTCCTCATATTTAAAATAGCTTTAAAAACATACTAAACAATGTTTTATTAAAAATGCAGAATGTTTTCTGTGATGGGTAGGTTTAGGGGTAGGGGTAGTGTAGGGGGATAGAATGTACAGTTTGTACAGTATAAAAACCATTACGCCTATGGAATGTCCTCACTAAGATAGCAAAACAAACCTGTGTGTGTGTGTGTGTGTGTGTGTGTACAAATTCCTGATTAATACAGTCATATGCGGTGGCTTAATCTAGTTATGGTAGTCATGATAATGCATGCAGTACGTGACACAATTAATATAAATGATTGATTAATACTTGAATATTATTGTGCATGTACAGTAAAGTCATAGTACTCCCATTACAAAAAACTAAACATTTTTAATTCTGCCCGGTGTCAAAATAAACAAAGCACATTGTTATATTGCCAGCAATATCTTTTTTTTTAACCTCTATTCATATACTTTACCTCAGTTTTAGTTTTCCCTGTTTGTAGATATAAATCACTCTTACCTGACCTAGCTTTGTTGCCTGGGAGATCCTCCACAGAGCTCCTGTCAGACAGGTTGTGGCTCCTTTTGTGTCCTCTGCTCTGGTCATCTTTCGTTGCTAGGAAACCTTTGAATAAAAGCGCGCCATGTGAGCTGCTGACTCCAGTGTTACGTTGCGCGGTCAGAGCATGTGACGTCACCATACGTGAATCAGCGTTAAACGGTAAACCAAATATATTTTCCAAACGTAAAAAAAATATTACATATGATTTATCCGCCTAAAAATAGTCTCGGGAAGGTCTAAATCGAATATAGTATAGCTAACGTACACTTGTGCATAGCCTACTTGGGCTATGTTTCAAATAAGTCAGTAACTGACAAAAGACTAAAATGTAATTATGTAAATGGAATAGGCAACCATATTTAACACATTTATAAGTGAAGTCGAAACACGTAGACCTAATGTCACGTAGGCCTAGTGACATTACAATTTAGGTAAAATGATGAACGATGTTATTCTCTCTCTCCTCTATCCCCACATTTCCTCAGATCCGACCATAATAGACAAGAAGAAAACACTGCCCCCTACTGGAGATCAAAATACACCCATAGAAAGCTAAGGAACATGCCCGACAGTTTATTATCAGTGTGAATGCTGCCATCTACTGGTTACAACGCAAAACACTGTAGCTGCAGTAGTGCACTGATCTGTATTGTTATAGACTACATATAGGCTATATACCATAAACCGTAATATGTTACATAGCATTAGTTTATATTTAACATAAGGGAGAAAGCACAACTGAATACAGTGAGTTACACCGCAGCCTTCATTTCAGAGACAGAGCAAATGTGTTTATTATAGTCCAGCTGTTTACATTATATTGGGGAATGACTTAACTCCTGTCATGGTAACTAAAATTGGAGGTAGAATGTCATGTAAAATACTCACTGCTCATAATTTCATACTTTTTTTTGACTGATTTTATTTTGAGTTTAGATTTCTTATTTGTTTTAAATTATAACATTTCTTTGATTAAAATTATTCTAAAACAAAAAATATCCAGGCTTAATTCTTGAATTTTTGGAATATATAATGTGGACACAGAATATGTGTATTATCTGGTATCCAATCACATGTTTTAAAGTGTTTAACTTCTTTTATGAACTGCCATCAAATATTTCTTGTAATTTGTTGATTGTCTTAGTCAGATATTTATCATCATTCAGAGATTTAGTAACCTGAGTTATTGCCTGTATTATAACCCAGATGCACGGAATGTAATTCAGTGTAAACATTACTTTATTTTGATTCATTGTTTCACTTTTCATTTTCAGCATTCTGCCTTTAATAACAGTAATAGCCAATGCTATAATGCATACATATTTTGAAACACCATTTGAGCTTCAGGAAGAGTTTAATCTGCAAATGATTCTTTGATTTTCATGATGACGCACTCAGACTATCTATACGAGTATCTCAGGAAGATCCTGTGCAGAAATGCCCTTTAGAATATTGCTGATAAAAGCTGTAAAGATTGTCTTGTATGATAATCATAATCTTATGCATGTGCAAAAAAACAAAAACAATTCATTACTTCTAATTTTAATCTTGTAGTAATATTTACATATATTCTGTCTTGTTTTTTGCTACTTCAGTGATGTTGAGGGATTAATGTTCTGTCTGAAAAGAATATTATATATTATTATAGTAAGATAATTATGTAATTGTATACATGATTTTTTTTTTATGGTCTCAGTTGCACATTTTATTATCTTATCTTATGATTTTCATTCATGTAGATTTAGCATTTGATACAACACCATTTAATTCAAAGTCATGTTTTATTGAAAAACAAACAAACAAACAGCTGATTTACTCCATATAGACATCAATCCCAAAATGAGTGAAACAAGCTTACTTTATGATATTTATATGATCTCCTAATCTACCAAACACTCAAAAGAAGATATTTTGAAGAATGTGCATAACCGAACAATTACTATGGAAGTCAAAGGGGATCAGAAACCGTTTGGTTACCAACATTCTTTAAATTATCTTCTTTTGTGTTCAACAGAACAAGCTCATACAGGTTAAAACAACTTTAGGGGGAGTAAATGATTTTTCATTTTTCAGAATTTTCATTTTTGGGTTAACTATTCCTTTAAAGGCATCAGGGGAAAATATAAGTCAATTTCAGGCTTTTAACAGACCTACCAAAAAAAAAAAAAGGGTTCTAACAAAACATACATATAGGGCCTATGTGACCAGTGCTGGCAAAATGAGTCACATTGAGCAGATTTTCAAAAATGAGTTATTTTCACATTCTCTATTTAAAAAAAAAAAAACTTAAAAATGATGTATGATTTGTTGGAATCAGAAAATATGACTGAGCTACACCTGTTTGAAGCCGATAGAGTCAGCAAAGTCAATTTTGAGAAAAATCGACTTAAAGTTTTCTGAAGGTTCCAAAACAAAATCACCTAGCATCCATAGCTTAAAATCCCTGGTAATACTACCTAGTTTGGCACAAACCAAGTCAAAACCCATATCTATAGGAAAAAATATATATTCAACATTTTTTTTTTCATGATTCCACAATTGTTTGATTAACATTAATGAAACAAACAGCCTATATATTAAGAAGAGATATTTTATATATATATATATATATATATATATATACACACACACGCATACAATGTTTCTGTCCTCTTCACGGTGTAGTTACAGCATCTACCACCAGGGGCTAGTAGAGTCAGGCAAACCTTGACCCCCTTGAATCAATTCCTTATTGGATGTTCCAGTCAATGTCATGTCCCCTTAGAATGCTACACAGAAACTGTACCACTATTATTTGGGTTTACCGTTGGTCATATCTTAGCATGACTTTCACTAGTGCCCCGTCAAAAATAACGGGCCAAAGTGACATGATGTTGAGCATGTTCTAGTTCCAGTGTTAGGTTGGTGAAGTAAATGTTCACTCTCACAGGTGCTCTTGCGTTTGTGGCTGGTGGACTGGTTCTTCTGTTACCTGAAACCAAAGGTGTGCCTCTTCCAGAAACCATTGATGACACTGAATGTCCAAACAGGTGAGGTTTTACTCTCTTCACCATGGTAACATTTGTCACCTTGAACCTTTCTTCACAAATGTGAACTGTATGTGAAAACCATCTGAAGAGTCAACAGCTACAGAATTTGCTGCCCTCTGATGTGACATCAAACAAAGACGTTACAGCAGTCTGAGACAGAATACAGCAACCTCCTTAACTGTATTATGTGATGCTGCTTATCATGTCTCCTTTGAGGATTTAATCAAAATTATACAAACTGATTTAAAGAAGTTATTAGTCTGCTTGACATCATTCACCGACGTGGCTGAACGACAGGTTTACGACAATGCAGTTTCGGGAAACAGTCGTGACTAGCTAGCTGATTTGTTCAACGATGCATCGTACTATGGTAGTGAAGCAGCGAGTTATGTCGTTGTACGGGAAACGCACCCCAGGCTGACAGTGGGCTTGACAGTTTCTAAAACTGAACATCTGAACAGGGTCAGTTCATTGCACATCATTTGACTAATCCGACTAATTCTCAGTTTTCTTCAGAGGTGTAAAGTATTTGAGTAAATGTAATTAGTTACTGTACTTAAGTATCTTTTTGGCTACTTTGTAGTTGTACTGAGTATCAAATATATTAGCAACTTTTACTCTCTACTTGTAAGTAAATTTACTTTTTACTCCAATACATTTGTGATGAGTAATGCAATTACACATTACATTTTGCATGGCACCTAACTAAGCAGTTTGTTTCTGCTATAAAAAAGCGATATCGCCATCTGATGCCATTGTCAAACCTACTGATAACAAGCCCAACCCATTTAAAAGGACGATATGATTGGTCAATTTTCCTGTCAATTGAAATTCGTTTCTCATTAGGCTTGTTCGACTTCATGCAGTGCTGCACAGACGGTGTCTGACTTGAAGCAGTGCATGCCGGTCAGCAATTTTGTCCGAGTTGAGACAGCGCCGACGCCATGTGACTGACGTATGGCATCAAAGTACTGCAAGAGCGATTCGAGAGCAGCCGGCTGGTACATTCTAGAGCGTTGAAGGTACTATATTTTGTGTGTTTTTTGACTTTACTCACCCACACTTGTCAGCAAGGCTACTTTACGTGAATGTGAGTGCATTAGCAGGTAGTTGCTGAATCGCAGGTGTTTGATTTAGGAAATGAGGTCATGACTGCAGCCGGTGATGAGGCCGAAACCAACACATCCATTGCAAGTAGACTTTGAATATTTAATTGAACTTAACATTATTTTATTTATCCGCTATAGTGACGAGACTTTTTTGAAGGATATTGATTTACTTATGACCTTTTTGTGCACTTGAGCTCAGGGCCGTAACCACCATAGACACTGAGGGGGACAAGTCCCCCCCCCAATAATTAGAAATGGCCAAATTTTTTTGTTAGGATGTTGTTAGGATGACAAAAAGGTTTAAAAGTAAAATTTCATCTAAAAGCACTCATCAATGTCAAATGATTGAGATAGCCAATCAAATCAAAGTAAGAGGGGGATCTTTGTATTTATTCTCTAACGTGAAGAATCTATACTTACTATCTATAACAATATATTGTATTACAGACATAGTATACATATAAAAGTACATGTGTGCATATTTTAATGCAAATGAATGCAAATATTATTTGCAAATAGTTCCAAAATGATTATTTCCCAACTAGAATTAGACCTAGAATTTCATTTACTGTTCTGTTTCTTTATGCTTTATAAAAAAATAAAATAAAATAAAAAAGGTCCCCCCCAATGTTCAAGACATGGTTACGGCCTTGCTTGAGATTAACTGAGACTTGAGAGTTTGTAGACGTTTAAGAGGTTGTTGTGTGGACCTTGATTTATTGCAATATTTTTGTAATCAGTTTTATTTTGATTATAGAAAACAAACATGATTTCTCATCTTACAAATCAAATTGTTTTTTATTTTCACTGGCATGTCTCTCAGGTGTTGAGGACTAGTGCATTTTTGAGCCCACATTCAGTACGAGTAAAATCAGATACTCTAAGACTTTTACTCAAGTCGTATTGGAATTGGTGACTTGTAACTTGTAATGGAGTCATTTTCGAGGTAAGGTATCTGTACTTTTACTCAAGTATGGTTTTCAGGTCCTCTTCACACCTCTGGTCTTCTTTCATACTGCGTTCTATCCAGTCGACAAACTTGGAGACGCGGGTATACACTCCAGGTTTCATGGCATTAGCACAGCCAAGACCCCATGATGTCACTCCCTGAAGGACGAAGGTGTTCTGTGCGTAGCAGACAAGAGGCCCACCGTTGTCACCCTGAATGAGTGTGAGGAACACATCACAATTTAAGTTGTTATTCATTTAAAATCCTTCTCTCTGCTGTAGGTTTCAAATCTCATTTGTGTAAGAAAGTTATAAAGGGTTGGAACAACATGGAGGTGAGTAAATGATTCCTATTCCTTTGAATGCACAATTCACATTGATTTGTACAGCGCTTTTCACCATACATATCATTTCAAAGCAGCTTCACAGAAAATGCATGTTCTACATTACAATTGTGTTTGACTGTGTCAAAGTAATGTCCATATTGCAGAAATGTACAGTTCTAAGACAATACAGATCATGCAGTTAGCTAACATCATGTATTAATTTAAGCAAAAACAAGGAGCATGTTAAAGCAATGATTAATTAATGTATGGAAAATTTGGCATGGAAAATCAGTGGCTCTCTTCCAAACCCAAAGCATGCCACACAAATAGTGCTCCTCACATGAAGTACTTGAGACTCAAAACCCTAATACTGCATATTATCCCAATAGTGAGATATTGGTATGTTGCTTATGGCAAGCCATTTTGACTTTTATTAATTCTCAGGATATGAATTCTTGATATCAGGAATTGCATTTCCACCAGTAACAATGGCAATTTTTGATATCAGGAATTACATTTCCACTAGTAAAAGAATTGTATTTTCACTAGTGAAATGTCACCATAGGCTGCCATTCAAATTCAATTGTTGATGTCAAGAATGGATTTCTTACTAGTTGAAATTCTAGTAAAATACTAGTACTAGTAAAAATCATAATTTGATATCAATAATTACATTGTTAGTAGTAAAAATGTGAATTTTTGATATCAAGAATTAATTTGGCACTAGTTGAAACGTCAGTTCTTGATATCAACAATTGAATTGCTACTAGTAAAAATGTTCATTTTTGATATCTGAAAATGGATTTCTGATATCAATATAATTTCAGATATCTAAAATGGCTTACTTACTAGTAATAATCACATTCATGATCAGAAACTAACATTGTCACTAGTGACAATCAAATTATTGATATCAAAAATTAACATTGTTACTAGCAATTCAATTGTTGATATCAAGAATAGATATTTGCACTAGCAACAAAGTAATTAATGATACCAAAAATTATGATTTTTACTAGTAAGAATTGTATTTCTTATATGTGAAATTGGAATTTCAACTAGTAAGAAATCAATTCTTGATATCAACAATTGAATTTGAATTGCAGCCTATGGTGACATTTCACTAGTTAAAATACAATTACAGATATCAAGAATTGGAATTGTTGATATCAAGAACTGAATTATTAATATCAAGAACTTAAATTGTTACTAGTGGAAATGTAATTCCTGATATCAAGAACTGAATTGTTGATATCAAGAATTCATATCCTGAGAATGAATAAAAGTCAAAACGGCTTGCCATACTTGCTAAGCTAATTGCGTCTACATGCACCCTCATAATAGGATTATAATAGGATTTTGGCAATATTGCTATTAAACTTTACCTCATGTAAATGCAAAACTTTGATTAAAGTAATGCGATTAAGCTCATAATCAAGCATAATCACATTAAACTAGGTGGTGTAATGTTACGCTGATTTTAATCGCAATAAACAGTCATGTAACCTTAATCACATTATTCCCGTTCTGACCAAAGTGCGCATGTGCTCGGACATACATGGATGCTGTGTGTTGTTCACACAACTTCATGAATGAACTCTGTGACATTATTCTGAAGTTTTCTGCGCAGACTCTGTAATGTATCTTCATCCAGACGGCGCGAAGAACGCAATGGCAGCAAACCCAGCATTGCGATGTTCATCACGGCGCCAAATAATATCCAGTACGTCCATAAAAATTTTGAATTTGATGTGAGTAGATTAAAAATGGCCGGTAACATGCATACTGTGTGCCTGAGTGTGGTATAACCATACTTGTTAGGAATAATCAGAGTAATGTAAATTGCATGTAAACAGGAGTGAAGAGTTCTGTTCGTGTCATGTAAACATCTTGATGCGATTAAGACCTTACTCTGTTAATGAGAAATAATCGCATTATTGGTGCACATGTAAAAGTAGTGATTCTTAGTACATGCAAGTATTTGGTCATTTTCTTAATTTGTTAGAACTATTGGTAACACTTCATTTTACAGTATCATTGTTACACGTTACATGTAGTTACTGTAGTTATAACTATAAATTATGCGTAATTACATGCTATTAACCCTAAACCAAACCCTCATCCCAACCCTAGCTAACTCTATAGTAAGTAAGTGTAGTTAATTATTATTACACATTACTTAATTACACTGTAACACGGACACCTTAAAATAAAGTAACCGAACTATTTTATAAATGTTGAATAAAACAGTTTATTGAATGTATTCTTGGATTGCTTTATCGGTGACAAATACATGCAATGCTTCCTTGCAATTTGGCCAAATCAAGGCACTTTACAAGGCTACGTCTGTTTGTATTCATAATTATTGCAAAAAATCAGAGCCAGTGAGATGACAGAATCTAGAGACCCTCAATAGAGCAGGCTCCCTTACCTGGCAACTGTCAGTTCCACCTTCTATGTTTCCTGCACACATCTCATGCTCCTTCACGCGGCCATTCAGAAAAGATGCACGGTTGCAGACTTTGTTCTCAATTACAGGGAAGCCGGTTTCTTTCAGGAAACCTTCTCCACCGGTTCCTAGAAAACAGAAAGTCTTGAAATCATGAACACTGTGAAATCTTTAATTAATAATCAATCATGTTTATCGTGTCTAACAGTAAAGACAATTGATAAAGAATCCATTTTGCTATACCTACTTGTTAAAGTGACCTACCCTGTGTCTCCCCCCAGCCTGTTACATAGCATTCAGTATTGCTTGGTACAATGTAGTCCTTTTCTGGTAGGCATGCAGGCAATACCTTATCGTTTATTAATGCAGGCCTAAAATCAGACAAAATCATGAGTTTGCCTTCTTAATGTCATTATAAATAAAATAAGGTTACAGTTTTAAAAGCCAGAACTGCATTTAACCACTAGTGTCACCAAATGGAATTGCAAAGATTGTGACTGTTTTCAATAGAGATTACTGAACTCTATCTGCCATTACTCCAGCATACAGAAAATCCCATCTAAAACTTGTGCCATTGGTTGAGTCAGTGTTGGGGAATCAACTGTTGAATCACTCATACTTTTATCTGCATATTAAACTGGGATACGAGAAAGTATAAACATCTGAAACATTAATACCAGATTCAGAGTGTTGTTTGAATTGCAATGGCAACAGTTGCACACATCAACGGAGGACAACAGAAGACTCTAACCTGTCCAACTTGAGAAGAGCGATGTCAGTTCCAGCTGGCCCCTTAATAATCTTAGAAACCTCTCGTTCCTGTTTGGATGGTTCACTTGCACGTTCTGTGTGGATTCCAAGGAAGATCTTGTAGGCAGATGGACTGTCAGACCTGCACAGTTGTACAAACCATTTGCTGTATAAAGGCCCCATTAACAAGTTTTGTGGTTTTTATTCCATGTTTTTTGGGGGGTCATCTATATGCTAGTGCAATACATGGTTATCAACTCCAGTTCAGGGAATCCACAGACAATTAAAATGTATAGTGTTGTGGATCCCCAGAAGTGGAGGAAGAACCACCGCACTGTTGAACAATTGGCAGAATTCACAGTTTCAACCCTTTATTTGCATGTTTGTCTCCTCAAACAATTAAAAAAAAGTCACTTACCTCTCCAGGCAGAGAGCTGCAGTTAGGACCCATTGTGCATCAATTAGCGTTCCACCACAGAAATGAATTTTGGTTCTGGTATTACACAAAATGACAGTTAATAACTACAATTTTATCTGGGTCTGGAAATGAGTACAGAGGTAGAGGAGGGTGGCTTGTTTGTATACCTTGTCCTAAGACTGATCTGCCAAGGCCAGGAGTGTGGTTTGGAAATACACCCCCCAACAATCCGGCCAAAGCACCGCTTAGGTTTTACTGAAGGTTGTCCGCATTTCAGGCCATCTGATTAGAAAGGAATACGCATGTCATGTATCTTACATAGCAAAGATACTTGATATTTGAGCCTGGATAACAACAATTAGCATTTGGGAATTTCCTTGCCATTGGAGTCAAGTATTTCCAAGAGGAATATTAAGAACAGTTACCACAGTTTGGGATCTGACAGTAATCCCACTTCTTATTTCGATCCATTGTATAGCACCAAGGTCCGGTCACGTCACTATCTGGGTTTCTGCATTGCTAATAGCGTAACCAAGTAAATAACTTGTAAAAAAAAAAAACTGTTAAAAAAGGCAGGATTTGCCCTAAAAAATGCTTGAAATTCTACATGGACCTACATTTGACTCTAGACCCTTGTCTGGGTGTGTTTCAGGGGTAAAACTGGCATGCTGATGGGGGAACATAGAACTCCATTCTTGGCAGGTCACTCCTGTTACAGTAGTGGATGTGGGACCCCGGTAACTTGCTCCATTGCCAACCTTACAATCTTGTAAAAAGAAACAAAGCACATAAATCACACCCTCCCTTAGACAATACTATAGTTCTTTTGACATTTGATATAATCTGTTAGCTTATAGGTGAATGAACCTATTTCTGGAGAAGTAGGTGGAGTAATAGATGGCGAAGCTGCAGCCGCTGATTGATTGGTAGGAGGCTCCCGTGAGCTGGGCTTCTTGTCACACTGCTCGATGTTGCAATACTCCCACCGAACCGTGGGATCTGTGGTGTAGCACCAAGGGGCTCTGTCACCATCTGGATTCCTGCACAGGTTCCTCCTCAGATCTCTGCATGATTGGCGAAATCAGAGGGAAAATCAGTAGAGTCAAAAGTTGCAACAGTTTAAGATTCAGTGTAGTGTCTTACGCTTTAGGGAAATTCTGAGGTGTTTTGGAATGTCGATGAGGTTCCATGGATGTCCAGAACTGGCATTTCTTTCCACTGATGGTCTCTGACATGGCACCACGATAGGAGGTTCCATCACCTTCATAACATGCCTCACCCTCAGGGATCACCGGCTCCTCTAGGAATGACATATTTATGTTATACATTGCTCTTTCACCAGTTCTAGGGGCATATGAAGTAAAATACAAAGAAAGGACACCATAATCTACATTTAATGTGATATGGTTTTGTAATGACTCCTTCAAAACAGACCAGGTCTAGGTTGATCTCCACAACTTGGCACACTGCAGTACTCCCAGCGGGTCTCGGGATCTGTGGTGTAACACCATGGACTTCTTTCATTATCAGGGTTTCTGCAGTAGTTCTTATCAAGGCCTCTGGGATGAAAACAAACTTTAGTTCAATTCCCTGTGTAGTCACTATTCTGTATATGTATGGCATACTGGGGCAAGCAACATTTCATAGCTTTGCCCTAAAGAATAATTCAGACATTGAAGTCTGTCTGTTTGTTTCTTCTAGTTCAACTGTGTCAAATCATGCTCCTGGAGGGCCCTGTCCTGCAGATTTTAGCTCCAACACACTTGCCTGGAAGTTTCTAGGGATCCTAAAGACCTTTATTAGCTGGTTCATATCTGCTAAAATGGGGTTGGAGCACCATTGTAGCACATATGACACCAACCCTGATCAAACACTTGCCTGTATTTTTTAAGTAATCTTGAACACCTTGATTAGCTGCTCTGAACAAAGGTGGTCCTCCATGTGTAGGGCTTGACACCATTGGATAATTAATCAAAACCTGAATGTCTCTCAAAACCAGTTCATCCAAACCATCATGTTGATGCTTACTTGCATGGGTAGTTCTCTGAAGTTCTGGAATGATTGTGGGGACTTTGGGATGCCCAGTCCTGGCAAGTTTTTCCTGAGACGGTTACCGCAATGGTGCCCCTGTAGGAGCTACCTTCTCTACTTGTACAGGTAAGCTCTGGTACAATTGTGGGTGGTTCAGTTGCTACAAGAAAACATTGACCAATTAATGATGAACTAATCATTTGACACAAAACTTTGTTTCAGATTGACAAGAACATTGCTTACCGCATCGTGGAATAGAGCAGGATTCCCAACGTTTGGATGGACTAGTGGTGAAGCACCAGGGCCTGGGCTCTCCATCGGGGTTCCTGCAGTAGTTCTCTTCCAAGTACTTATCAGGAAGACTACAAAAGACAGACCATAGTCAAAATATGCACAAAATAGACTATATCCTCTTTGTGCTATAAATGATAATGTCTCACGCTGAAGGGATGTAACCGTGGTTGTGGGGTTTTTGAGAGTCCCAGCGTTGGCAGGTAAATCCACTCATAGTGGTGGAGATCTTGCCTCTGTAGTTTTCTCCACTGCACTGCATACATTCCTCTGGAGATATTAAGGAGCAGATTCAAGGGACAAATTCCAAACTGTATTTTTGCACTCTTGTACATCCCTTCAAATGGTTGCTCCAAATGAAAGTGAGCAACTGAATCCCTTCAAAAGGGCTTTTCCACAAGGCCGTTATTGAAATGTACACATGGACGTTTCAAGCAACTCATTTTCTCCTTTATGATTACATGATTCTGTGTGGCACATCTTCTCTTCATTTTAAAGCCTAGGCTAATTATCATTGTTGTGATATTCCCAGGGATTTAAATCCAGTTTTATCAAACACTGCACAAAGAGACCATATGCAAGTTGAAATACTGTAAATTTGGATTTAAAGATGTTCAGAATATAGATGGATAAAGGATAAAGTGGTATTAATACTAGTGATGCTCTGCTCTCTTCACTTCAAGTGCACTCCAGAGTAAGCAGGGCATAGTGAGGTTAACTTTTGCATGAGATTCCCACATTAGTATGATATAGCCCACCAAGGTCTAGCAGTTTCTTTGCTAAATGTACCTGTGCAGTCTTGGATATCGCAGTGCTCCCATCGTTTCTCTGGATCTGTGGTGTAGCACCAGGGACCTCCCTTGTCTCCATCCGGGTTTCGACAAAAGTTGGATTCCAAGTCAGCTTTTGGATGTGTCTTTGGCGTTACGCTGTGGGAAGTTACAATTGAGGTTAATTAGCTGGTTTAACCACTGTAGTTTCTGTATTCTGTAAGAAAGCTGTTTTCTTTTTTTACAGCATCACAAATGAAAAATTCAAATTAAGACATATACTTTGGCACATGGGGGGAAGTTCCCTCCCATCTCTGACATGTTTTTCCTGACTTTGTCTTGGATTTTGTCCCTCTGTAGTCCATGCCAATGCCATTCACGCATTCCAGTAAGTACTCTGTATGAAGGAATTCAATGCATTCATTACAACATGCTTAAAAACACATTCATTGTAGCTAAGCTAGTACACTCATGTCATTTGATGTTGATATCGTACTGATGATGATGATGATGTATTAATTTCCTTATTGGTAGTTACTGTACATTCTTATGGTTTACAAGGGCAGATGTTCTCACTAGGTTTGTGGTTTGTGACACAAAAAATGGGAAAGATGCTAAATGCTAATACTGAAATGTGACCAAATAAGTGTGCATACCTTTAGTTAAGTTGGCAAAAGAAACTGGCATTTTAGGGCAAAATGCTCCCCATAGCCAATCTATTGATGTCAACATATGTTGAAACAAGCTCTATAGTATTTTGGCCCAGTGTTTGTTCCATGCAATAGCCAAGCGTTAACTAAGTAAATCACACTACTTATGTTTATGCATTTAAACAATGGTCTATCTGCCTATGTCATCTTAATAATTTTCTACATTGATGGTCTTATGCAGTTTGTGACAATATTTAAACATTTTTTATGTTAATTGTGGTAGTGTGTTGGATCACTACATCATATTAAAAGTAAACTCCTAAAGCAAAACTAGTTGAGAACCATTGATCTAAAGAATGATTGTTAAAACAACATCCATCAGGTATATTTCGAGCCAACCAAAACTAAAACATTTCTCATTGTTTAACCTAGACAGTACTTGATACATTTGCTTTTTAAGGAGAAATCCCTCATTGGATGATACATTTTCAGATAATCCTCTTTACTTTGTTTACTGACATGGACCAAACTACACTTCGATAAATCTGGATTATATATTAACTCAGGTAGACTTTTGAAAAAACAAGAAAAAGCGTAACCAGTCTTTTATAATTCATAATGTACTTAAAGCTAATTTAAAAGAGAGTAATGTATGCTGAAGGTAATTCATACCATCATCTGGTTTAAACTTTAAAATCTGTTAAATGATCAAATAGATAGGGCTATAAAATCTTACCCTTTTTATCACGTTTATCGATGTTGATGAAGTAAGACTAATAGGTTCTGTGGACTATGCTATCCACCTACATTCTGTTAAATCAACAAAGCAAAACTATCCTAAACAAGAGCCCTTACCAACTGTATAACAGACTATTTCTAAAATATAAAGATCTGAAACTTGATCAACAGAACTCTTTGTATCAAAACATTAATTGAAAGAACTCGTTTGCTATACATTTGCAGATGACTGGATTTTCTTACCTGTGCTTTGGGTCTGGCCCCTGAGGAAACCTGAAGGTAACACGATCATATTAATGATATACAGATAAATGAATGCTATTAGTTATAGGTTTTACTCAGGTAATTTTAGTTTTGTTCATTTATAGATAGCAGAAATAGCCTAATAATTAAGGCACTATGAATAAATATCTGTTGGCTTACCTGTAAAAAGGAATAGACCTAGTAAAAGAACTGCTTTGTGAACCCTCATGTTGGGTCATTGACAGGCAGGGGCTTTGAGAGGTTTTCAATCTTTTAAGCATGTCAGTACAACAAACATCATAGGGCCGTCATTCATCAGTCAATCATTGTCCTTAGAAGGACATAGACCAGGTCAAATAGTGTTTGTCGATCAGTGTGTTTGAACCCACCGTTACTGTTTCTGATCACATAATTTATCAGAGCTGGACTTTTTTTTTTTTTTTGATTAACATCATTGGTTTTATTTCACATTAAGATGGTTTGGTACTAAAATTGCATTGAGAAAAACTATGAAAAATAAAGTAGAGACAAAAGGATAAGTGGAGAAAGTCATCCATTATAAAGCAACCGATTAAAGAAAAACTAAAAGATTGTTTCTTAATACCCAGCAAAGTAAATAAAGTATTTAATTTCAATATTTTAATACAAATTTAAAATAATGAAATTCAATACATATCAATTCAATACTCCTAAAAAGAAAATTCTCATCAGTCACAAATCAACAAGTTAATATCAACAGAGGGACTAGGAGCCATCCTACTCAATACACAAACAGAACAGCCTAATTTTGCAATTGTGAACGTTGAGCCAAGCAACCATGAGGAAAAAAAAACTAGTGTAATCAAGATTTGGGCTGAAGGGAAAATAGAGGGATTGACATCAAAATAAGCTAACAAGGCAAACAATAGTGCAATAGAAAAAAATGTTATTTGCTTCAGTTTTGTTTACATGGTGTTGCATTCAGTTGTAAGACTTGTTAGGATTATATAGATTTTTTTAGTTTGCTGTTTGTCCATCACTAATGCTATAATGATAAATAATATTGATTTCATAACAACATTCAACCATCTTTCCCCAAAGTTCTACAGTCAAACTTGAGGGCAATGTCTGCAGAAATACCCCAAAACCGAACTGTGGTAAAAACCAGTTTGAGTCAAAAGACAAACAGTTTGGGGGCCCTTCAATCTGTCAGTTCTGTTGTCCAGCATCATGAAGAAAGCCAGTCGAGCTGCCAACTACCTCCAATGAGTGAATCTGACCCCAGTTTTCCATCTAAGTCTGTGAGTCAGGAGGCGTTTGAGGAACAGCGGATATCTGAAATGGGCAGATCTGCCTGCCAACCTGGACAACATATATTGTCTCAAAGATCCCCTCAGGAGGTTAGTCTCTTTTGGTATTTAAATATTTATTAACATGTATTGTTTATTAATGAGTTAGTGAACATGATGAATGCTGAATGTGGCCTTTAGAATCTCAGTAAATAATGTGCAGGTTGAAATTTGCAGGTGTGTGAGATGAAGCCACGTTTACACAGGATTCTATTGTCTTAATACTACCTTTTAGAGGGCATTGTTACACATTTTCTGTAAAAAGAAACCTTTGAGATTTGCATTTTTATTAGTATGGTACTGCATTTTGCAGCTTTTTTTTTTTTTTTTCGTAAATCGTTACATAAAATCACAAACATTTTTTATTTAATGTGTATACTTTGATTTTAAACAACCTCTACTATAAGTAACTTTGCAACTACATGTCAACTAACTCTCATTAGAGTATTAGTTGACTGTCAGGTTAGGTTAGGGTTGGTAGAATAAGTTGACATGCACTTGCTAAGTTGCTTAGTAGAATATCTGTTGGTGAACCATCAAAATAAAGTGTTAGCAGATATTAAGCAGACAGGTTCTACTAATACTCTGGTAGTTGACATGTAGTTACTTATGGTAGAATGTCTAAAGTGGACCATCGAAATAAAGTGTTACTCTTTTTTGCGCCAATTATAGACAGACACAAATTACTCAAAATTACTCAATTGGTCAAAGAACTGAAATTTAAGCTTACAGTATGTGGTTCAGTTGTCAGTTGTTCAATTTTTCTGTTGACATTAAAAGGTTTGTTACATTAAAGTCAGCTGAATTCAGAAGTAGCGTTAGTTTTTTCTTCCCTAGAGAGTGGTGCAGGGATGATGTCAAAACCCGGAAGACTAATTCGCCACTGATTTTATTATTAGATTTTCCTATGGGGTTTTATAATGGGGCTTTTCAATTTATGAGTAAAATAAGGTCTGTGGTAAACATAACTTGGCAATACTTTAATGTTTTTGTTAAACTGCACTCACACCCCAAACGTTTTTATTAGAAACATACGTTTTTTAATAAACTTAACAGCTTCAAAATTCTTTTTCAATATAGGTGTGTGTGATTTACGTTGTAGAATTAAACGTCCAAGTATTGTCGAGTTATGTTTACCACAGACCTTATTTCACTCATAAATTGAAAAAACCCATTATAAAAACCTAGAGGAAAATCTTGAGGGAACCAGCGGCAAATTAGTCTTCCGGGTTTTGACGTCATCCCTGCACCACTCTATTGTGACATACTGTATATCTGAGTGAAACGGCTTCTCAAACAAGAAAAAAATTAGGGCAGGACTTGATTTTGTCTATGGGGAATTGATTGAATGGTTGGATGTGTTTGGTTTGCTATTGGTGGATCTCATGTGAGTGACAGGTTGTCCCGCCCTCACACCAGTAAACACGTCATCAGAGAAAAGAAGAGCTGTTGCTGCATGAGGGAGGGCAAGTTATTTTGTTTAAAGATTACGAAGGCACATGAATTAAAAAAAAATTATGATGTGCACGAATTTATAATAAATACTGCAATATTCCATAAAAAATAGAAATGGTCCATTTTGATTTCATGGTGACTTTAAATTATTGTAAATTAATAAAACCTAATAGTACAGTCACCTAAACACTCCACAGTGTTTAATACTAATAATTATATATTTTTAAAGAAATGTGGAATAGTTTTGTTGCAAAACTTACTGTAGTGACTCTATTAGCTTGATGCAGATTATAGAGTATAGAACCTTTAAATATTGAATCTCAAAACAGATTTTGATATCTGATCACATCTCTGCCTGAACAGAATCCAGGCCAAAATGAGCTTCTCCTTCAGCGTCAGGTGAAGCAGTTGCAGAGGGTTTTACAGGAACAGAACGCACTACTCTCTCTAATCAGTCCAGGTATGACTGGAAAAACCCTCAGGCACATAACAAAGATTTAAGTTGTTTATGATGGTTATCTGGTTATTGAGAAAAACAAACAAATCTTTGTATCATCATTCTTTAGGTTTTCATTTCTGAAATGCTGTAGTTTTCAAATTATACTTACAGGAAGATATGCAAATCACAATTTTAATCTGTTTTTAGACCTGTGGCATTTGCATTATAACCTTTTTTTCAGCTTTAACCACCAAGCCACCAGCACTACAAATGCAGTATGGAGACCGTGATTTTGCCCAGTAAGCAAAAATATGTTGATCCAGGAACAACATTCCTGTAAGAAAATGTAGTCCTAACTCAATCCCTACCCCTAAACCTAACCCTACCCATAACTTTTCCCTAAAATCAGGGAAATGGTGAATAACATTCATGTAGAAGCACCTAACCCTGGTTGTAAGCCTAAACTTAACATAAACTTGTCCCTCAAATCTGATTGGTTGATTGAAATGTTGCTCCAGATACATGTTGTACTTGGTGAAATCACGTTCACCAATGCAGAATACTTCACACTATATATGGTATGGTAAATCGACCACTCTTTTTCTTCATTATATTTCTACTCCAATTCGTTTTTTGAAATACATTATTTAAATGGTGGCTGTTATAAAAACTTGACGGATTTATTCAAACATGCATTAAATATTGAAGAACATTATAAATTATAACGAATGTGTAATATGGTGCATATTTAGCAAAATGCTATTCTCTAGAGTTCAGTTTTATAGCTGACTAATGAGTTTATGGTCACTGAATATGGTTTCTGAGGTAAATGTGACGTTACGTGACATTGCTTACAAGCTGTTTTATTGACGTCTTTCGCGTTTGAAACACTGATTGAGCTATTCCATGAGACAGGATACGGATTTCGGTAAGTTGTACTGTATCTTTGAACATACCTTTGGGTATTCATTCATGTTTATTTCGCGCTGTAACTGGTATTAAAGCGGAGGAGATGATCAGTTCACGCGCGCTTCGCGTTGCCGCCTCTCTTGATCTGAGGCTACAGCCATCTGTCACGACACATCAAACAGCGCCAAAACGGTTATTTTTTGAATTTCGTAATAAAATGGACAAAATTTGAAATCTGAGACTTTGTTTCATATCAAAAGTAACAAAGCACAAAGCTTATAGCCATTTATTAGATGGGAAGAGCGCTACAATGTTCTGTTCATTCATCAACTGAAAACAGACTAGACTAATCGATTCTTGGGATTTAAGAATCGATACCGGTTCGTAAAAATGAGAATCGATTAAAATCGAGAAATTGATATTTTTTACCCAGCCCTACTACATATACTTTGTACTTTACTTCAGAATCACAACATTAACATTAATCACAGAATTTACGAACATAACACTAATATACATCTCGCAAAACAATTAATATAGAGAACAGTCTTTCTTATAACGCGATTAGAACAATGATGGTGTGCATTTTGTACATTTTATACCTGTAAAGGATGATATGAAATGAATAATCGTTCAAGCGATGCTTGTTCTCCAAAACTTTATCACGAATGAAGCTTATCGCGAGAACTCCCTCTACAAATGCGCGCAATGACGCGCACATGTACGTTTAACTAATCACACACATCCAGCTCCGGCTACGATAATATAACATAGGCCTATTCATTTGAAGCAACAACTCTTATAATAGAACCCAAAATAGTTGTAACAAGCATTTTGATTAACACAATAATGATAATAAATATATAAAACGAATATAAATCTGCAAATAATCCCTTAAAGGAGAAGCACATGTAAATCAGAGAAATACATAAGAAAATGAATAGTGATAATTATGCAACGTATCACAAGGGGGGGGAAAAAAAGAAGAATAAACTGATAATAATTATAATTATGAGAATTATTCAGTATAACAAACTGCATACAACATGCGCAGGAACTGGGCTGCTGATTTTGCAGGATCAACAGGAGTGCAATAATTCTAAAATATACATTTTGCTAAAATATTGTTGAATATTTGTTTTTGTTGGCGAACATAAATGTGCCATATGTAGAATTTCGAACCTATAACTAAGTGTTTTTTTTATGATAGCAGTAACTGTAAAGTGACTATTGCAGGGGAATCAAAATAGCCGAATAATTAGTCTGTGCTTTTGTTTATATAGCTTAGACTGGTTACATTCATGTTTGTTTTCATAGCCTTCAATATGAACATTGTAGCATTTTTAATTAAATACAGATTTTTATTTTTAGTTAAAATAGAAAAATGTACAAAATACTGAGATTATACATCGCCATTCAGCCCAAAAATAGAGATATGATTTTTTGGCCATATCGCCCAGCTCTATGGCATGCTTTAAATACTGAATTTTCCATGTTTTAGATAAGCAGTAATGATACATTATTATATCACTTGTTAAATGGTTATTTAACACATTCATTCCTGCATTTCTAATTGCCTGGCTGTTAAAAAAATTTAGTGTGACGACATGCTACTTCATTTAAAACTATTTTAAACAGGAAATGGCTAATTGTTTTGTCATTATTATGCATTCAGCTTTCGTGACCTCATATTTTATTTATTGTTAAATAGTAAAGTTTTGTTTATTGTTAAATAGTAAAGTAATATGTGGTCATAAGCAGAATGCATAATGAGAATACATGGACTATTTGTGCATTTAAAATTCACACCGCAGGACCATTTAAAATGAACTAGTAAAGGCAAATGGGGTTGTTTAAAATGCTGACAGCTAAAAAAATCCAGACTTTGATTAAAAAAAACAATTCAAAAATAAGTAAGTCTTGGACATATGTCATTGTCAACTATTCAAAATGTATTAAACACAAAACAACTGCAAATAATTCACTGAATTTCCCTCAATAGTCTTTTCAAAGATCTTATTTTTCAGCTGGCATGCTTCGTTCACTCATCTGCAGTGTCGTCTGAATTTTCTGGTTTATCCAGCAGAAAGGGGAGATAAATTGACATGTATAACTTCTTAAATTTACTGCTGCTCAGGCAGTAAAGGATTGGATCCAGCAGACAGTTCAGATAAGAGAGACAAATAAGCCCATCGTACACTTTAACAACAGTATTTTTTTCCTCTTTCATCACATGCCCATCCCTCTTCAGCTGCACCGCTCTTGTAATGGCATACGGCAAGAAGCAGACAAAGAACGAGACGAGAACCACCCAAGTGTCAGGAAGGTTGACACAATGGACAAAGCAAATGAACTGTTAAAAAAGTCAGCTAAAGAAGACATACAGTCAGATCTATTTGCAAAGATCATATCTCATAAGAACTGAGCATATTTAGGCAGCACGACAGTGGGCATGTTGATTTCACCATGCAAGTTATAACAAATGTACATAAAAAAAATGTGATGGTTACTGATATTCTGTCCTAAAAAGGACATGACTTGTCTAAAAGATTTGCCACACCTCATATATTTGCATAGCAAAGCTGATTTTTATTTCACTATTCCTAACAATGCAGATGTTCATTTCTAAGACTTTATATTATCTTGCATAATGTTGGAAAGATGAATTGCATTACATTTTATTTTAAGTTCAGGTTACCTGACTTGTCATACACAAAACTATGCCAATAAGTTGAGTCATACAAACCAATGAATAAAATTGTATAAAATTTCAAATATATACAAAAATATAATACAGCTTCAATTATTGCAAATGCAATTGAGTTGGATTCCATAAAGAAGAACTTTAGACAAGTTCAACTTTGCATGTCTTTGATATCAGAACATGAGGACATGATTCCATCAAAGATCTCTACAACCAAATAAGGATGTAACGATTCACTTAATTCACGATTTGATGCGATTCACGATACTGGTTTCACGATTCGATTTTCTCACTATTTTTTTTTTTAACAAAATGAGATTTAAATGAGAAAGTGTCTTTTTATTATTTCTCAGACAAAATGCTGCATATTTCTTTGTGAAATTGAAATATCTTTATAACAAAACTATAACAAAACGGGCTGCATGAGAACGCAAATACACTGTCTTGACAGCAGGTGGCGCTTATGGAACAGCGGCAATACAGCGCTTCCATGGTTACCGCTGTAAACTGTGCGCTAAAAGTACTTTAAAATGCATTGTACGGAAGTAAGATGAAAAGAAAATACCATCTAAACTTTTCTAAACCCAGCCAGCTCTCCTCAAATATACATATATATAAACCCCCGCGCCAAAATGTATCGCGATTCATTTAGCATCTCAGCCGACTTGAATCGTCACGTTTTAATCGATTTTCAACCGGTTCCGGATGTATCCTTACATCTCTACCGGTGAAGGTACAACTCTGTGGAAACCCAACTCAGACTATGTAGAAAAATGCTCACGATCCCTCCAGTCTACCAGAGTATGACGATTTACCTTCATTAGCTGATAATTCTGATTATGTTCAAAAACTACAAATTTCTACCATAGCTCTCCTCTCTGAGAAAATCTGTTGATGTTTTCAGACTGTGGAAAAACTAGCGATCAGGTGTTTTCAATCTCATCTGAAATGAGCAGTGGTGGGGAGGAACGCATTACAAGTAAAATGCATTATGTAATCAGATTACTTTTTGATGTAACCAGTAAATTAACGCATTTCAAGTAACGTGCATTACGTAAACATTACTTTTTTGATGTAACAAGTAACATATTACAAGTAACGCATTATGTAATCAGATTACTTTTTGATGTAACGAGTAAATTAACGCATTACAAGTAACGTGCATTACGTAAACATTACTTTTTTGATGTAACAAGTAACATATTACAAGTAACGTGCATTAAGTAATCAGATTACTTTTTTGATGTAACAAGTAATGCATTACAAGTAATGTACATTACATAATCACATTACTTTTTTGATGTAAATGCATATTACATTCTAATAACACAAATACATTTATTTTCAGTCAAAAACGTTACTGCAGACAAGTATTTTCAAGAACTACAGTCACAGTAATAGTATGAATTGTAGCTGAAATATAGCTAGTGATGCATGATGTCCAATTTAGTGGAAAGATGATTAATCAGAATTTCCAATCTAAAATCAATGCTTAGAAAATTTAACAATGATATGACTCCTTAGATGTTACCTTTTTCTTTTTTTTTACCTGCAAGAGTCTCCTAGGATAGAAGGAATGGATGGATATTTCGGAGCAACTTGGCATTTCTGACTGGCCGTTGGCCATCTTTGTTTGGAGAAAAAAAAAAATTCACATACAATGGCTTGCCACTTGGTGGCAATGTATAGGACGATGCACTAGATTCCACTGTAGTGGTTGATGTGCAACTATGCCATCAAAACCCATGCATATGCAAGAAAATTACTTTTTGAACAGCTGTCCACTGTAGTTACATCTATGCGTAAAAGGGCTCATTTTATTATTTAAAAATATATCATTTTAATCAGATATTTCTGATTTGGTCACAATATTGTGACCAATATTTTAAATTGTAATAATATTTCATAATTAGTGTTTTACTGTATTTTTGCACAACTAAATGGTGCCTTGGTGAACATAAGAGAAAAAAACACACAAGTGAGTTTAATTGACATGGGTAACGACTGCTAACATGTCAAAGATGTTTAACGAAAAAAAAAACATTTCTGACTATATATATATATATATATATACAGTATCTCACAGAAGTGAGTACACCCCTCACATTTTTGTAAATATTTTATTATATCTTTTCATGTGACAAGACTGAAGAAATGACACTTTGCTACAATGTAAAGTAGTGAGTGTACAGCTTGTATAACAGTGTAAATTTGCTGTCCCCTCAAAATAACTCAACACACAGCCATTAATGTCTAAACTGCTGGCCACAAAAGTGAGTACACCCCTAAGTGAAAATGTTACACTGTTATACAAGCTAAGCTGTACACTCACTACTTTACATTGTAGCAAAGTGTCATTTCTTCAGTGTTGTCACATGAAAAGATATAATAAAATATTTACAAAAATGTGAGGGGTGTACTCACTTCTGTGAGATACTGTATATATTAGGGGTGTAACGGTACACAAAAATGATGGTTCGGTATGTACCTCGGTTTTGAAGTCACGGTTCGGTAAAGCAGGGCGAGAAAACAAAACAATTTTTTCTCTTTTTTTTATTAAACAGTGTTTTACTGAACCAACTGTGTCTCTGTCTTTAAATTTATTCAATTATAATTAAAATTTTCTTAAGGATAAAAAAAATCTATCTAATGCTGTAAACTATTAGGGAGCCCTTACTTGCACATTACTATAATAAAGGTTACAATTAACAACAGAGCCCAAATTATTAAATTCAGTTACTATTTATTTTTAGATATAATCATCAACACTCAAATAATAATAAAAAATGTAAGTATTGTAAGCATGTAAATTACACATAAGGCAGTTTTTGCATTAACTTCTGTTTCTCCAATTCGTTGTTGAAATATAATCATTTACACAGTGGCTGTCATAACTTGTTTTCATGACGGATTTATTTAGGCCTTACATTAACTAACAGGTTAAGTAAAATATAATTAATATATAGGCTAATAGAGTGCATTTATTTAATTTATTGCGTTTCTCTAGCGAACTAACAAGCTGTTGACACTGAATGGTTTTTCTGAGGTAAATGTAATATTACGTGACATATTGTTTACAAACTGTTTTACTGACATCTTTCCGCGGTTGAAACACTGATTGAGCAATTACACAAGATATGATACGTTTCAGCAAGTTATCTTTCAACATACCTTCATTCTGTAGTAGCGAAGAGGAAGGGATACTCGCGCTCCGTGCTGCCGTTTGAACTGAGGCGCCTATACAGTGATCTGTCACGCCACATCAAAAAGCGTCAAAACGGCATTTATTGTTTGAATTTCGTGATAAAATGGACATAATTTGAAATGTTATTCTATGTTATTCTCTCTCTCCTCTATCCCCACACTTCCTCAGATCCATAATAGACAAGAAGAAAACACTGCCACCTACTGGAGATCAAAATACACCTAAGGAACATGCCCGAGAGAGTTTACTGTCAGTGTGAATGCTGCCATCTACTGGTTACAACGCAAAACACTGTAACTGCAGTAGTGCACTGATCTGTATTGTTATAGACTACATATAGGCTATATACCATAAACCGTAGTATGATACATAGCATTTGTTTATATTTAACATAAGGGAGAAAGCACAACTGAATACAGTGAGTTACACCGCAGCCTTCATTGCAGAGACAGAGCAAATTTATTATAGTCCAGCTGTACATATTATATTGGGGAATGAATTAACTCCTGTCATGGTAACTAAAATTGTAGGTAGAATGTCATGTAAAATACTCAATAATTTCACTGCATTATCAGCCCATTGTTTTGTTTTTTTACTTAAAACTCTGATTTTATTTTAAGTTTAGATGCTTCTTATTTATTTTAAATCATAACATTTCTTTGATTAAAATTTTTCAAAAACAAAAAAATGTTTATCTCCATTGGCTCATCCCTGAATTTTTGTGATATATATAATGCGGGAACAGAATATTTGTATATTATCTGGTATCCAATCACATGTTTCAAACTTTTTTATGAGCTGCCATAAAAAATATTTCTTGTAAATTGTGATTGTCTTAGTCACATATTTATCATCATTCAGAGATTTATTACCCTGAGTTATTGCCTGTATTATAACCCAGATGCACGGAATGTAATTCAGTGTAAACATTACTTTATTTTGATTCATTGTTTCACTTCTCATTTTCAGCATTCTGCCTTTAATAGCCAATGCTATAATGCATACAAACTTTGAAACACCATTTGAGCTTCAGGAAGAGTTTAATCTGCAAATGATTCTTTGATATTCATGATGACGCACTCAGACTATCTATACGAGTATCTCAGGAAGATCCTGTGCAGAAATGCCATTTAGAACACTGCTGATAAAAGCTGTAAAGATTGTCGTATATGATAATCATAATCTTGTGCATGTGTAAAAGAAATGTTATTACTTCTAATTTTACATATATTCTGTCTTGTTTTTGCCACTTCAGTGATGCTGAGGGATTAATGTTCTGTCTGGAAATATTATTATATATTGTTACAGTAAGATTATTATCTTATTTTATACATGATTTATTTTTTATGTTCTCATTTACACATTTTATTATCTGGATCTTACCCTATGATTTTCATTCATGTAGATTTGGCATGTGATACAACACCAAACTTTGATCTTTGACTCAGCACAGTGATGCTGGTGTAATTTAATTCAAAGTCATGTTTTATTGAGGAAAAAAAAACCCAGCTGATTTACTCAATATAGACATCAATCCCAAAATGAGTGAAACAAGCCTACTTTATGTTGATATTATTTATATGATCTCCTAATCTACCAAACACTTTGGTGCCAAATGTTAACCTGACGTGTTCACATTTTACATATGAGCATTTATATCTGTTGCACTTAATGTAAATATGAGGTAAACAGAAACATATCAAAAGAAAAAAAAGTTTTTAAATGCATATACTGAAAGAAATTATTTGCCTTTGTACAGTTATAAAGAAGATTTATCAAAATATTTATATGCTACATCAAAAACAGAATCTTTTTCAACACTTTTTAAAAATACTGCAAAAATAATCTCTGAAAGACAACATTTTACAAACTGAGGCAGAAATAACAACCAAAATCTATTTACAATTTTGTCTGGGAAATAATCTCTTTTTCATTCAATTCTGTGTGGTCGGCCTTTTCTGGTTTACTGTAGTCGTCAGTCACTGGTGGAGTTGGATGCATGTACTCGTTGTACTCAACGTAAAGGTAAGTTACCATGGTAAGGGCCAGAACAGCCAAAGCAATGTAGATCTTGGTGGACAGGCAGATGAATGTGCTGTAAGCAAAGGCTATGACAAAACCAAGTGACTCCCACATGCGGTAGTTGGCAAATGCTGCTTCTTTGTTCTCAGCAAAGAGAACGCCATAAAGTGCTGCAATCAAATAAAATACAGTATAATGACTATAAAATATCTTTTTAAATTAATACAATTTGAATACCATAATATGTAATACAACAAATATAAAATATGTTAAACATCCACATACATATATATAATTTTATTATTATTAATGTTACAAATCATGTTCCTGGATCAACACATTTTGTTGACCTTGGATAGAACAACATTCCCTTCTGAAAATTTAGTCCTTAACCCTACCCATAAGGCATAACTTCTTCCTAAAATCAGAGGGAGATGAAGTAGAAGCACTTACCCCTGGTTGTAAGCCTAACCTTGACATAAACTGTAAACTTGTCCCTCAAATCTGATTGGTTGATTGGAATGTTTTTCCAGAATCAACAAAGATGTTGATCCTGGAACATGTTGTATTTGGTGAAATCAGGTTCACCTGCTTTCGTGCCAACTCTGAGCAGCATTAAACCATCTGTGTAACAGATCTAACTGCCACTTCAGATGCAGCTTGATGAATTTTGTTTATACTCATTTTGTTTGATTGGTAACAACTGGATGGTGTCTTATTCTAACTTAATTTATTGTTTAAACAATATAATATAAAACATGTTTATTATTATTCATGTGTTTTGTGTTGTGTGGCATGACACAAAGCAGAAAAAAGCAGAAAATAAACCAATAATCAATAAAGAATTACATTTATTGATATTAATCACAAAATCTACCAAGTAATAATCTTTCAGGTTCATTGGACTATTCATTAGCCTGATTTTAGGCTTTTTACAGTTGTCTGTGGGCTGTTCAGACTTCTGAGCCCAAACTATCCACTTAAAGGAATAGTTCACCCAAAAAAGAAAACGTTTCAATAATGTACTCACCCTCAAGCCATCCTAGGTGACTTTTTTCAGCCGAACAAAATCAGAGTTATATTAAATAATATGCTGGCTCTTCCCAGCTTTGTAATGGCATTGAATAGAATTTTTGAAGCTCCAAAAAGTGCATCCATCCATCATAAAACTAATCCATACGACTCCAGTGGGTTAATAAATACCTTCTGAAGTGAAGCAATGGGTTTTGTAAGAAAAATATTCATATTTAAAACTTTATAAACTATAATCACTGGCTTCTGGCAACAGCTGTACGCAGTTTAGGCGGAAGGGTGACCTCTGACCCGATGTATGACGTAGGCGTAGCGTAAGCTTTGGTGAGAATTTACGAACACGGAAGCACAGAGAATGAGCAAAACAAAACGCCGGTCACAAATTAGTAGTCAAAAACAAGAAGTTTTAAAGAAAAATGTTGGGGGATATAAGAGAAGAGGAGCTACGTCATACTTCGGAAACCATTATAGTTTCTAAAGTTTTAAATATGGATATTTTTCTTACAAAAACCCATCGCTTCACTTCAGAAGGCATTTTTTAATTCACTTGAGTCGTATGGATTACTTTTATTATGGATGGATGCACTTTTTGGAGCTTCAAAAACTATGCAATGCCATTACAAAGCTGGGAAGAGCCAGGATATTATTTAATATAACTCTGATTGTGTTCGGCTGAAAGAAGAAAGTCATATACACCTAGGATGGCTGGAGGGTGAGTAAATTATGGGATCATTTTTATTTTTGGCTGAACTTTTCCTTTAATATTCGTAACAATAACTTGACTGTATAGGTAACTAAGTAGAATGCAGTATGAGGCACTCACCATTGGTTTGTGTTTGCCACACAGCGTCTGCCAATCCCCAGAGGGCCGGAAACACAAAGAACACCGGCAGCTGGTCTGGATGAGGCTCCCAGTACAAAAGACCCACAAAACAGCCCAGGTTTGTCACTGCAGCTGTGAAAGTGTAGTAAGACAGAATGAGCATGAATTCTAGAGACCATATTAAACCTTAAACCATATATCAACCAGTTTAAGTATTACCCAAGCAAAAGAGGGCGATTCTTCCAGTGTATTCAGCCAGTCTCCCAAACGCAAATGAGCACAGAGAGTTAGCAGCACCGAAGCAGATCATCACAAAGCCAACGTAATGTATTCCTAACGCACAAGTCACATAGTTCTGAGGGGAAGAGGATCACAAACACATTACGCTCATATTTCATGAGAATGAATTAGAAGTTAACTTTTCCATTATGGGGCAATATTTGCTCCCTTATTTCTTATTCATCATCTTTTATGCCAAATTCTGTAAATATTTAAACAATAAATTCAATAAGGATAAGACACAATCAAGCTCAATCAAACAAAATGAGTATAAAGTGGCATTTACTGTTGATGTATTTTCACAGACTGTTTAATGCAGCTCAGAGGAGGCATGAATGCATTTACATTGTACTTACTCAATTAAGTACTGAGTAATATTAATTAACTACATGTACTTAGTATAGAGTTACGGTTAGGGTTTGGTTTAGGGTTAGTTACTTGTAATTATGCATAATTTACTGTTATTACTATAGTAAGTACACGTGTAACCTTAAAATAAAGTGTTACCCCAAATAATGCTATGAGATATTAATGTTTTAAATATAAAAATTTTCCATCTAAACCCTCTGGCCCCCGGAAAGTGATTTCAACTGAGGAGGTAACTGAAGTTCTGAGTAGGGCATCCGTTTGCTTAACTGTATCATATGTTCTAAATATTAAAAACAAAAACACATACAGGGGCATTTTTTGACCCCATATCTCAAATTCTGGGGGCATTTTTGTCCCAAGCCCCCTTTAATTTTTGACCCTGTCCCAGTCTGTATTTGGTCAGGTACCTTTGTGTATTCGCCAGAGAGGAAGCTTTGCTCGAACCCACTGTACATGGTCAATGGGATGAGCAGCAACAATCTGGGATCTCTCAAGAGCTTGAAGGTAGCCAGAAAGGTGCTGCAAAATGATACGTTGCCCTTGGTCTTCCGAAAATCTCTGGCCAGATCTCTGTCTATGTCGTCCAAGAATATTGCCACAAAAATCATGGCCAGAACCCCCACACCTGCATAGATCAAGAAAACACTAGGTTAGACAGTCTTACTGGACCTTTGTAGAATAATGAAAACTAAATTTGTATATTTTTTGGTGGTGCTTGCCCATGTAAAAAGATGGCACCACAATGCAAAGGGGTTCTGATAGATTTCTGATAGGTTTCTAATGTGTTCAGGGTAGTTCTAGGGCATTGCTATGTGGCTGCTAGAGTGTTTTGGTGGTTCTATTTCATTGCTAGTGTGTTCTGACTAGTTCTAGTTGCCTACACAAAGTGCTGGACATTCTAAGCTAGACATTTTGTCATATTTTTCAGGGGATAATATAAATGAAGTCATATTTCAACAGCTCACTATACAAACATACACAAAACATATGTGATGTTACATTCGTACACAAATATGACCTACCAATGTAGCAGCCTAGTAGTGTGTTCACTAAGTGTTTTGCTGGACGGGTTGTGTTTCCAACGATGGTGAAATTGTCAAGGCATGTTGCCACACCACAGAACTTCAGGTTCTCTTCAGGGACTTCGACTAGAAATGGATAAATGCTCAGTGCATGTACAATCACCAAAATACAGAGATGCTGGCAAAGTATTTAATTAAACTGTACCTATGTTAGAGTCCTGGCCAAATATGAGAGATGACATGAGGTTTCCCCATACCGCAGAAGATTGAAAAATGAAGAAAAAGATGCCAAAATATTGGTTTATGAGATCCTGGCCTTTCTTGTTGGCTTTCTGGCTATGCCTGTTTCCACTTATTGTGAGATAAGTGCATTTTGCAGACCACAGCGGTGAACCTCCCATACCCAGAATGGCAGAGGTGGTCATCAGACTTGCCCTGCAGAAACAAAATCATTTCAGAGACTTCAGTAACTGCAGATTTTTTTCTAACTTAACTGAACTAACAAAACCTTCAGCTCTTTCACTTTGAAATGTTTGGGGTTAGTAAAATTTGTTTATTTATTTTTTATTTATTTTGAAAGAAATTAATAGTTTTATTCAGCAAGGATTTGATAAATCGATCAAAAATGACAGTAAAGACATTTATAATGGCACAAAAATGGTCTATTTAGAATAAATGCTGTTCTTTTGAATTTTTATTCATTAAAGTGTATCAATATGTATCACGGTTTATACAAAAATATTAAGCAGCACAACTGTTTCCAACATTGGAAATAGTTGTGCTGCTTAATATTAGAATGATTTCTGAAGGATCATGTGACACTGAAGACTGGAGTAATGATGCTGAAAATTCAGCTTTACATCACAGGAATAAATTACATTTTAAAATATATTCAAATAGTTATTTTAAATTGTAATAAATTTTCACGATATTACTGTTTTACTGTATTTCTGATCACTCAAAAAACAATTTAAGCTCTTTTTTTAAAGATTTATGCATTCCAATTAATAGTAAAATTCCATCAAATTGAATTGTGTAAAAATATGTAAGGATTATTCAATTATTCAATTAAAATATGTAAGGATTATTCAATTCAATTTGATGGAATTTTAATATTAATTGAAATGCGTAAATCTTGAATTGATAATCTTGATTTTTTTAGATACTTTTTCAAAAACAATCAAAATCCTACTGACCCCAAACTTCTGAACAGTATAAATATAATATATTTTTTCATATAGTTGTGCTAGCTACCATAACCCTTCCATAACAAGTCATATGGACCACTTTTATGATGCTTTTACAGATCTATCCCTTTGAAGGGTTAGTTCACCCAAAAATGAAAATAATGTAATTTATTACTCACTCTCATGTTGTTCTACACCCGTAAGACCTTCATTCATCTTCGGAACTCAAATTAAGATATTTTTGCTGAAATCCGATGGCTCAGTGAGGCCTCTATTGCCAGCAATGTCACCGAACCTCTCAATATCCAGAAAGGTACTCAAAACATATTTAAAACAGTTCATGTGAGTACAGTGGTTCTACCTTAATATTATAAAGCAACGAGAATACTTTTTGTGCACCAGAAAACCCCAAAATAATGACTTTTCAACAATATCTAGTGATGGGCGATTTCAAAACAAAACACTGCTTCGAAGCTTTACAAATCTTTTGTTTTGAATCATTGATTCGGATCGCGTATCAAACTGCTGAAATCACGTGACTTTGGCGCCCCGAACAACTGATTCGAAATAAAAGATTCGTAAAGCTTCAAAGCAGTGTTTCGAAATCGGCCATCAGTAGATATTGCTGAAAAGTTGTTATTTTGTTTTTTTTGGCGCACAAAAAGTATTCTCGTCACTTTATAATATTAAGGTAGAACCACTGTACTCACATGAACTGTTTTAAATATGTTTTGAGTACCTTTCTGGTAGGGATGGGTGGATCGATATGAAGTATCGATATATCGATACTGACGTTGAGCATTGAAAGTATCGATACTCAAAAATATCGATACCAAGGTGTGTTTTTTTTTTTTTTTTTTTACCAGTGATTTTGTTTATTTAACAATAAATTTAATGCATACAATATGCATTGAATTGGACAAATAACCTATGTTGGCGATTTGTAGTAGAAGTACTTTCCTGCTCATCTGAACACACGCAAATGCTGCAAGTCAGAACCAATCAATCACAGAGAGCGTTCGCTACATTCAAACAGGACTGCCTTTAGTATCGTAAGAAACCATTGATGCTTTTGGGAAACTCAGCCCAGAACAATGCTTAACAGAAGACAGAAAAACATAATATTAATATTATTATTATTAGTTATTTCACAATAAACAAAATGAAATAGTAGTTTGTGTAATTACATTTATTTAAATTGAACGTTAAAAGTTCATATTGATGTTATATTTTGTAATTAATGTTGATACACTGTCAGAATACAAATGTTGCATTTTATGGGTGCAACAGCCTGTCACTGGCAGTCCCTTATGAAAACCATGTTTTTACTACAGTGACCATAGTTCAGCTAGGCATAGTAGGCTTATTTGTAGATTTCCATGGTTACCACTACAAGTAAACATTTTAACCATGTGTAAACAAAAATATAATCTAATAAATTGCAATTAAGGCATATTTAATGTTAAAATGCCTTTCAAATATTAGTGGTATCGTATCGATATCGGCGATATTGGCCTTGAAAGTATCGGTATTTTATCGAAAAAAAAAAAAAGTATCGCCCATCCCTACTTTCTGGATCTTGAGAAGTTCGGTGACATTGCTGGCAATAGAGGCCTCACTGAGCCATCGAATTTCATCAAAAATATCTTAATTTGTGTTCTGAAGATGAACGAAGGTCTTATGGGTGTGGAACAACATGTGGGTGAGTAATAATGACAGAAATTTCATTTTTGGGTGAACTAACCCTTTAAGCTCTGTCTTATATTTCACACATAATAGTCCTTTCATGCCTGGGATTTGAAACTATGTGTCACATTTCCACAATGTTTTAGCTTAAAAATCAATGCTTACATATTTGTTTATATTGTTCAACAAATCATCAAGTACAAAAGGCGGAGAAATACACGCACCAGCCTGGCGCAAGGTTTCCAAAGGAATATGCCACATAGCAACCCATAGAAATGACGATAGTCCATTTACAGCCCAGATTTTTTATCATTATTGGAGGTAGAAACATTGAGGACAAAATAATGGCTCCATAGATGACACTGAGCGATATAACGCCCATTCCTTCCTCAGCATTGAGACTGCTCTGTAACATACAAACATGCTTCTGTCAATATAAATACACCCACAAATCAATACCAGTGATACACTCATTTATTTAACAAAGCAATGTCACAATGTTTCTTTAGCTGGGTAACTGTTCTGTCCTCTCCAGTGATTTTAAAGATAAAAAATGCTTTAAATCAATCATAAATTGTTTTCATAAATTATTTGTGTAAGGGGATTTTTTAAAAATGTACTGTAATTTCACTATTATGAATCTTATTTCCCAACCAAACTTCCTCTCTATAGTAGATGTGTAGGCACAGTTTCTACAAATAATATATTTCAATTATATTTATGAGTACATATTTATGTAGAAATATGCTGAATTTTATTTATTTTATATTATTTTTTTATAATCATATGCTGTCATCATGCTAAGCAATTTAGAGATCAATTTCTATTTGGTTAAGAAAGTTACACTGAAGCTCTAGAGGGCTCTGCAAGAGTTTGACTATAAGAAATGTCAACAAAAAGATTTTTACATCATTATTTATTAGGCATCATTATCAAATGCAGACATACAAATGAGGAATGAGGAATCTACGATCTCTGATTTATATTTGTTACCTGTAAACTCTGCAGCCCTCCATATGCTGTGAATAAAAACAAAAATCCAAAAGAAACCACAAGGACATTTTTGGTGGTTCGGCTTGTAAGTTTTTTCATTTTGAGATCCTATGAATGTTTCAAGAGGAAGGAATTCCTTTAGTGAATGTGTCCCATTGAAACAAAACAGATAAACTGATTTGGAATTCGCACTGAACTAATATAGCAAGGCTGAACATGCACTAAGACAAAGTTCAGTGTAATGCAGTCATAAAAGCATCAAGTATTTAGATGACTAAAGCTGAGTCAATGAAAGACAGACTGCTGATCTCTTACAAAAAGTGTTTTTAACAAGTTTTCCACTGTTTTTTTTTTCCATGGGATTTTAGGTTGGAAAAGCACACGTTCCTGTTCTCAAAACATTGACCTAAGATAAAAAGTCTAGTACTTGTCACTCAAAATTGTGCCTTAGTCTTTCATGCACTTGTCAAATAGAATGTTTTTATGATGTCACTGCGATGATTGCTTTATTGTTTTAACATTGCACATGTATTCTAATGTGTGTAAATGTAGTCAGCCAAGACATTTTAACAGTAATATAATTAAATGACAGATTTTATTGCATAGTTTGTCCTCTCTGAATCTGCAAACATGACACTGATTAACAGGCAACGATGCTCCTTGTGTGGTGGTTAAAGATGACAGTTTGTTTATTTCAATGAAATGAATGTACTATATTTTAGTTTGATAATGTTTTTTATTAAACATTTTGTATTTTTAAGGGATTTTATAGTACTAAATTATATTTATGCAGTAGTTATAATGCATTTATTACCTGTTAACCACTTTTTGAGCATAGACCTGAAAATGAAATTTCCAACTGTCATAAATCTTGAATGCTTTGGAGACTTAAGTTTGGTCTCTTTTTAAAGAAGACACTTGGCAGATAAAAAAAAAGAGAAACTTGAAAAAAAGTTTAGGTTTATTGTTATGAAAAATGCACAAAAAAAACTATTTTAAATTTTTATATGAAATAGGCCTATATATTTTCCAAAACATGTTTTGCTCTAAAACTGAGAGAAAATTAAAGCCATAAATCTTAAGTTGTGTTCCAAATTTGAGGTTGATATCTCGAAAAATTAGCTTTCAGTAGGATTTTGTTTGGGCGCAGTACCAAACGTTTCCACTAGATGAAATTTGTTTCCTGCTAGTTTCCTGTTTGACCACGAAGAGTACAAGTGTGACTATTTTTTTTTCAGGACCATTTAACCTTTTCGAATCATGTCCACGATTTTGTGTGTGTGTTCACATACGTAGCAAGTGCCAAAACCTTTACAAAGTTTCATACCATCCGATCATGAAGTAAAAAATTCTAAAAAACCAAAACATAAAATTTTTCAGTCAAAAATGACCAAAGAGCACCAGAAGGTTAAATGGTTGTAACTATTTATCACATGCTCGAGGAGAGAAACACTTTTTCTACAAACTTCAATGCACAATGTTTCCTGCAGAACTAATTTGGGATTTAAACCTGGTAACACGTTACAATAAGGAATCATTAGTTAACATGAATGCATTAACTAACATGAAATAACAATGAGCAAACTATATTTACAGCATTTATTAACTGTTCATAATGTTAGTTAATAAAAATGTTCATGTTTAAATTAGTTCACATGCATTAACTAATGTTAACAGATGCAAGTTTTGATCTTAAATATTTATTAATAATATGTAAATGCTGAGATTTACATTAACTAAGATTAATGAATGCTGTAAGAAGTACTGTTCATTGTTAGTTCATGTTAACTAATGTACAGGTAGTTAACAAATGAAACCTTATTGTAAAGTGTTACCTTAAACTAAATAAAAGGTTAAGTAATGCATAGTTTGAACCTGACCTTTCAGGTACCAGCCCAGATCTTTAACCAGAAGCCAACTACACACTTCCTTATGCTTCCTTACTTCCTTAAGCTCAGTTACCATGATAACACAATGAACAAACTTTCAAAAACATCATAAACCATTTTCTTGGTGTAGATTTGCTACAGCCTTTATTTGCAGAGTTTAATCCATGCACACCCTTATGTATTATGCAATGAAATCCTATTCATTTATATATGAGGTTGTATTCTTTATTTATATACAAACCTTGAACTTTTGTTGCTGTCATAAAAAATATGTTGGACTGTTTACTATCAGAAAAAAGGTCATGCTATATTGTGAATGTAGTGACGGCTAAAGGCCGTCGATAGACATGATACGTGGTGGTGTACAGCTTTATCTTTTTCTAAACTATTAGAAAAATAAAGGTTCAGGGTTCTATAGGGTTTCTAGACTCAATTTTAAAGAACCCATTATGCCAAAAAGGTTCTATATAAGAAGAAATATCTTAAACGAATGGGTTAATGGATTATTATTTCCATTTTCTTTCTAGTGATAACGCATGTTTACAGGCTAAGGGTTATTTACTATGACCTAAATATTATTAAAAATAGAGCAAGTCTGATAATTTATCAGGAATATATGCCAGATGTAGTAATCATCGTATCTTTATTTAAATTATCTTGATTATCAATCATCTTTGCACAAGTAGAATTTCAAGATTATTATTGAATTGCAAGAACATGTATCATAACTAAACATCAAAGCATCATGAAGCTACACCAAATGTATTTTATTTTATTTATTAATGTGTTTTTTAATGTACTTTTGTAAATATTCATGAAAACTACACATGTATGTCTTAGTTTACACAAGACTTAGTATAATGATTTAGATTTATTGACTATGATAGCCAGAAGGGTTTTTATTTATTTTTATCGTGACATGCCCTTGCAGACACACCTTTTACAGTCAACACTAGATAATGTTTTAGCAGCTGGATTAGGGTTTGTGATGCATATGATGTGATAAACTGATGTAATCACTTCTTGACACCTGGGAGGTGAAAGTCGCAATTACACATCAGTGACTCCACCCAGCTTTATCTGTGCGTTTCACTCATTTCCTCAGGATTTATTTGAGGCCATATCATTTAAAGTAAGTAGTGTAGAAGAAAATTTCATTTTATTAATACATATGCTTTTTATTAATATGTTATTATGCTTATGGAACATTGTGCTATGTTTGCATTACTTGCTTAGAGGGATAGTAAATGGGGAAAATAAGATGTAGTTTAGGGTGTTGAGACCTAAAGAAAAGATGTATGTGACAAGAAAAGAGCAAGGTATAGAATGTGGTAAACATGTTCCTAATAAGGTAAAGGAAATTATAATTGGACTGTTACGACCTGCGTTCTTGTATTTGGTATGTGTCTGTTTTCTTTTCCTTTTTGTTTTGTTAGTGTTCTAATAGGTTGTCCAATGATGATTTCCACTCTTTTTATTGGCTGTTCAGAAGAGGCGTGGTCTTTATAAGGAAGCTGTCGGCGTTCAACATGGAGCTCATTCTTGGTTCGGCCGCGTTTGGGTTGGGAGCTCCTGGATCCCTCCTCCGGTCGATGATCAAACTTGCTACCTTCTAGTGAAAGTGTGCCTTTTATACAGCCTGTTGATCATGTTCAACTGTTCTTAAAGTTATCTTTCAAGAACGGGGAGCGTAGGGGTGTCCTGCCTATTTATTTTGATAACTTGGTTTGTACTTTGTTTTTCGTTAGGGAGTTAGGGAAGGTAAATGTATTTTATTTTTATGTTCACTTAGATTATTTAATCCCTCCCTCCTTTCCTTTCTAGATTTGTTTTGTTTGTTATTTTGGCCTTTGGACACCCCGAAGAGATTCCCTCTTTCACTTGTTATATTTATCCTTAATAAATTTAATTCCTTTCATTAATTAGTTTTGTGCATTTGTTTGAATATCGACCGGAGTGATTTGAAACTGGGATTCCATTACCACAACTCTGTTTTTTTTATTATGCCCGCTTGGCGTTTTCGATTTCCCCTAGACGCGGGGCGTAATATGGACAGAGGCTTTGACTCTGAATGTTAGAGAGATATAAAAGTAGGAGGAAAAGCTCTCCCTTCGTTGTCACATATAGCAGCAACTCAGAATGACTGTATGACTGTTTGACCTTTTCTTGCCAGAAAATAAAACATTTGAAAGACAATTGGATGTGTTTGTCTCTTATACAGTGATATTATTTTATTTGCCATGACAATTGTCACTTTATCTAGTCGCTTACAGTACTCAGTAAGAAGGTTAAGTGGGGTTACTGTAAGTGCCTTGCTCAGGAGCACAATGGGTCATTTGCTCAACCTTTGTGAGAATCGAACCAGCAACCTCCTGTTTACCAGCCTTGGGCTTTATCACACCATGCAGCCGATAAGAGCAAAGGTGGGACACACAATTTAGTGTGCTAAATTTGTTGATGTCTCAAAAAATGAGCTTTCAGTAAGATTTTGTTTGGGCGCAGTACCAAACATTTCCACTAGATGAAGTTTGTTTCCCATTCATTTCCAATACGTTCATTTTTGAGGAGCACAAGTATGACTTTTTCATGCAGGACCATTTAACCTGTGCTATAGCTAGTTAACACAGCCTTTTATTGGTCTAAATATGTAGCTGATGGCTAAACCTTTATTTACCTTAATTTATATAGCGCTTTATACAATAGAGAATGTTTCAAAGCAGCTTTACAGTGATAACAGGAAAATTATGCATTTCAGCTGTTCAGCTGAAGTCAGTTCAGTGTTGATTCAGTTGTTATAAAGATAATCAATTATTAAATTAGTTAATTTAATCTATAAGCAGTTCTGCAGAAAACACTGATTTCATCGTCCAGCTCAGTTCAGTTCTCATACAACAGTGTCAGGACAGTCAGATTGTCACAGTTCCCTCGTTTCCCGGACTCCATTTCCCAAGATCCTCTTGTCTCCACACCTGCACTCACTTCCCTCGTCATCTCCCTATCTTCACTCATCACCTGCACCTGGACTTCATCATCAGCACTCCCTTTAAGTTGGACTCACTCCCTGCACTCCTTGTCAGTTCTAATGTTAGTCTAAACGTGTATGGTTGTGTTTCCTGCTCCTTCGTTGATTAAAATACCCTTATTATTGTGGATTTCCGTATTCGCCTCGTCTCTACAACACCATCACGTAACAGAAGAACTGACCTTACCTTTGGAAATCTACAAAAGATGGGATCGTTCCTTGTTCCCGAGGTTTCTGCTCCTCCCGTGCCTCCCACGCCGGTTTCTGCCGCGGATCGCCTCATCGGGCTCTTGCAGGAAGGACGTTCACGGGAGAGGTATGTGGAGGAGTTTGTTGAGTTGGCTTATGTGACGAATTGGTCAGATGCTTGTTTAAACGCCCTTTTTCTGGAGGGGCTGGACGAGAGCACGATCCGTTTTGATGAACCTGCCGATCATTTATCCTTAGAAGATACCATTAATTTGATTTTGTATTTAAATGGTTCTAAGTTTGTTATCGAAGAGGTTCCGGATAGTGTGTGCAATTCTCGTCCAATTCCCCCAGAAACACGGGCGGCCTGGCCAGTTCGTCCATCTCCATCTTCCTCCGCATGCCCCTCCAGTGAGCTTTTCCCCTGTGTCCTGCCGGACCCACAACCCTCTGCTGGGTCCAGACGGCCAAAGAGAAGGAGGAAGACCAAGCAGCCCAAGTTCCCTGAGTTTTCTGCCTCCGAGCAGCCCAAGTTCCCTGAGTTTTCTGCCCCCGTGCAGCCCAAGTTCCCTGAGTTTTCTGCCTCCGAGCAGCCCAAGTTTCCTGCTAAGACCTGCTAAGACTCCTGACCCGCCGTGGCCCTCCCGGGCCCCTGGCCCGCCGTGGCCCGCCTGGACCCATGGACCCGTCCTGGAGACCTCCGCTCCTGTCCGCACCTCTCCCTGCACCAGCGTGAGGTCTCCAGGGCGCCCACCCCCCCTCCCCGGTTGTTCCATCTACGGCGCGAGGCCGCGCCTACCGGGAGGGGGAGGTACTGTCACAGTTCCCTCGTTTCCCGGACTCCATTTCCCAAGATCCTCTTGTCTCCACACCTGCACTCACTTCCCTCGTCATCTCCCTATCTTCACTCATCACCTGCACCTGGACTTCATCATCAGCACTCCCTTTAAGTTGGACTCATTCCCTGCACTCCTTGTCAGTTCTAATGTTAGTCTAAACGTGTATGGTTGTTTGCTGCTCCTTCGTTGATTAAAATACCCTTATTATTGTGGATTTCCGTATTCGCCTCGTCTCTACCATACCAACACGTAACACAGATCAATAATATTATTAAAATTTAAACAAAATAACTTGCATTACAAGAACAGTCTTTGAATAAGTAACTGATTTAGAAGTAACTCACCAAACACACACTTTTTATATTATTTATATGTTATATTACCTCTTATTGATGCCTCTTGTTGTTAAATTATGGTAATTATAACAGACTAAACTTTGGCCATTTCTACAACTGAAATAAGATGTTATTTAGTCCTATTACAAAATCCTTTTTCCTTGTGTACATTAGGGGTCCCCACAATATAGGCTTTTAGAGTGTTTTAATATAGATTTTATATCCTATCAAATCCAGATTTTATCAGATAGCATAACCTGACATTTTAACATTTTAAAGACATTCTGTATACTAGGCAAATTAGCTGGAAATTAAACCCACAACCTGCTATAATTATGCTCAGAAGAGGGTTTTTGATTTTTAGAGCATTGTAAGGCTTCATTTTCAATTTTTCATTGATCGATTTTGTTCCCAAAAGTTAGATGAGGCAAGATAAACAAGCCAATTTGGGAGTTTTTCTTAAAATGAGAAAAAAAAAACAATTAAAAAAAAAAATATTGCACATTTTATCTCTCAAATGATTCTTCGACAGGGTGCTTGGAACCAAGAATATTTTAAATAGCTTACTTTTATGACATTTTTAATATTTTCAATTCATTTTTATTTTTATATTTTCAGCTTTCATTTTAATTTAAGTTTTAGTAATGCTGTTATGAGATTTTGTCATTTTTATTAGGTTTTTTTTTATATTTCTATTTGGCTTTAATTTATATCTATTTCAGTTTCAGTTTTAGTCATTTTAGTACTTCAACTTAAAATTATTTCAACTAAAATTCATTTAATTGCCAAGGCAACATTTCGAATTGTTAGTTCATCCAAAAATGAAAATTCTGTCATTAATTATTCACCCTCATGTTGTTCCAAACTCACAAGACATTCGTTCATCTTCGAAACACAAATGAAGATCTTTTTATGACACCATTATCAGCCTACGCAACTACCTCTTTCAAGCCCCAGAAAGGTAGTAAAGACATCATTAAAGTAATCCATTATGTGACTCCAGTGTTTTAACTTCAGTTTTATGAAGCTATGTGAGTGCTTTGGTGGCACAAAAAACATAATTTACCACTTTATTTACAAAATATTAATCTCCAAGGCGTTCACACAAAAACGTCTGCTCTCTTCAATACAACACACATGCGTGGTGCTCTCCTGAACACATGCGCATGCATGTTGTGTTGACACACAAGACTGCCAGAGCGATTCAACATAACACGCATGTGTACTGGTGCTCTCGTGAACGCGCGTTGGATATTAATATTTTGTAAATAAAGTTATTATTTGAAATATATATTATTTTGAATAAAATATATTATTTGAATAAAGTATATTCAAAAATATTTTTTTGGATTACTTGAGTTTGAAAGTGGTAGTAGCCAATGGATTCACAGAAAGCTCTCAGATTTCATTAAAAAGATCTTTAATAGTGTTTTGAAGATGAACGAAGATCTTACGGTTTTGGAATGACATAAGGGTGAGTAATTAATGACAGAAATTTCATTTTTGGGTGAACTAACCCTTTAAAAGTTTAAGTTTTTCATCTAATATTTATATTTGTTTTATTTCAGCTTTATTTCAATAAACACAAAATATTCTTTAATAGTTTTAACAACACTGCTCAGCGTGTGCCCTTTTGTTTGTGGTCTAATGACAGCACCTAACCATGATCAACATACAGCACAAGTATGGAACTCTTGCAAGCATAAACACGGGCAACAGCACCTCCTGCCTCTCAGTTAGTGTTAATGAAACTGGCTGACAGACCTCCTGCCCCCTCTCTTACATTGCTTTATTAAAATGGCCATTGCTTTATTAAATGGCCTTATAACATAATATGCATACTATATTATACCGAATAATAAAAGTAGTGTGTTAGTATACTATTCTAACAGCCAAAGTCGTTCTGGATGTTCCGTCTACCGGTTCTACCACTAGAGGTCAGTGTTTAACAAATCCTGGGCAGAGGACCTTTTATGTAGAGTGGTGTTTTTGGTGATTTCTAGTGGCTGTATAAAGTCAGTTCCCCTCAGGTTCACACAGGTGCCCTAGCAAAGTAACCACATTTATCACATTAACTACTATATGAACATGTTCCAATGACTTTTGACACCGAGAAAGTGTCCAAATAATTCATTTTGACCAGTATATCCGTTGTTTTATCATTTCAGCCCTGCCAAACTTTAAAAGTTTGGCATTAAACCATTCTTTTTCTTCATAATAAATGACAATTAGTTTGTCAATTTCATTTGTTATCAAATGCAATGACTTTTATATATTTAGATAATGACAAAGACAAGGTCATTGGAATGATTCCCAGGAAATGCATGAACTGAAAGAAAAAAAAATGTGTGCAGTGTTGGACAAAATTGTCTGCCAATGCATACATGTAAATGTATTCTCAAGTTCTCAGACCAGGTTAAAATACCTGAGGGAGATATTGTCTACACACTCTCTAACTTTGCAGTGCCTCTGTGGGAGTCTAGTTTTTCCCCCTTTCTCAAGCCTCCTGTTCTTGTGCAAATCCCTTAAGGAATGCCAGACATTCATGCAGCAGTGTAGCCGTCTTATCCTCCGGGAAGTTAAAACACTCTCCATGGGCCGACCAACTGAGAGACTGAAATATAAATACATAAAACTGCAACCATGCCAAGGAGAATACACTTGCTTACCTGGAGGAATTTTTATTGCTCAGAAGTTGCTCATTCACAGCTTTCATCTACGTATCAGATTATCTTCTAAAATTCCTTTGGAGAAATAAAAATAGACACAATGTTATTGACAGTATAGATTTAAAAAAAAAAAAAAAAAAACTGCGCAGACTTTGGGGTCTTGACATAGCTAAGCACAGTTTGAGACTTTGATGAGATCTCTTGAAAATCAGGGGACGTGAGATTGCTGGAGTAAAGTTTTCTCAGGAGAAAAATCTAAGATCTTAAAAAAATTGGTTTCCTCTAATTTAATCTCGTTCCTGTCTAGAATGGACAACTGAGATATTAAAGTCAATGTGGAACTACTTTTACATTTGTAATGTGATATATTTCTAATGAAGCAGGGTATTTAATGAGAAAAAAATGCTATTTTATCAATTGTGAATTAAAACTGGATCAAAGACATTTTTAAAATTTGTAAAAAAAAAACAACAAAAAAAACCATCCAGGAATCTGTTTTATTCACAATAAAAAATTGCAACTGCAATAATAATGTAAATAGTCTCTCATGTTGACTTTAAAGACATCTTTACTGTAGTACTGATTCATAAACTTCCTACTGGAGTCATTGGGACTGGAGACATTCATCCGAAAGCATGTACTGTAAACAGGGAGTAACGCATTACAAAAGTAATTATATTACAGTAATACATTACTTTTTGCTGTAACGCAGTAATATAACACATTACTAATACAATTTGGGTAATATTATACTCGTTACAATCTCAGTAATGCACGTTACAACAACACATTTTAACTCGAAATTAAAGGTGCAATATGTAATATTTTCTGTCCGCTAGAGGTCGCTAGAGGCCTATTCAAAACAAAGGCGTAGCTTGATGACGCCAAGTTTGAGCGCGGAATCTTGGGACATGTGGTCTTCACCTTAACGGCCGGTGGAAAAGAATTGGGATAGGACTCGGGAAGAAATCATGTTCATGGATGCAATTATTAATGTTACTGTAGTATGAAGCAGAGCAGGACCGAGTGTTGTGGGAGCTGAACGAGGAGCGATTGTTAACAAAAGACAAATGCAACACACGCCGCGAGTAGCAGAACTTTTATTATGCCACAGTCGCCGGCACCGCTTCCGCTTTTCCGGTCATGAGTATGAGGTAACACAGCTCTGTTTATCATATTAGATACATTTGAGTGTGTTGAAAATGTTATGACGTTACTCTGTGCGTTCGCTCGGCGGCTGCTGTGAGACACTTGTTGCACACTGCAGTAAGCTAGATCAATTTTAGAATATCATATTAAATGCTGGATGGCTTGTGTTGATAAATGGCATGCAATTAATTTTAAAATGTATTGTACAGGTGCTGGTCATATAATTAGAATATCATCAAAAAGTTGATTTATTTCACTAATTCCATTCAAAAAGTGAAACTTGTACATTATATTCATTCATTACACACAGACTGATATATTTCAGATGTTTATTTCTTTTAATTTTGATGATTATAACTGACAACTAATGAAAATCCCAAATTCAGTATCTCACAAAATTAGAATTTTCCTTAAACCAGGTACTGACAAAATAGTATTTTTCTCTGAGGCATGGTAAAGCATGGTACTCGCAAAAAATCAAGAAAATTAGATTTAAACAATAAGACTAAACGTGTTGAGCTATATAACAATAATTTGTTTTCTGTCTATAAATATATCAAAACAGTTGTTCCCTTGCCTATTAAAACATGTAAATATTAAAGCGTCTTTGGTGTTTCCATGGTTTCTACAAAATAAAACTAGAAACTGAGGGTAATGCGGGTATGACGCAATTGACAGGCGACTCCTCACACGTCCCGGAGCCTTGGTTAAAATTGCAATTTTCTCACGATTTACAAATAGTTGCAAACATTTGGGATATTGTAAGTACTCAAGTGAACAATATTTATAACACTGGCCTAGTGGTTTTTGGATATTTTACATATTGCACCTTTAAGTGGTGTTAGTTTTATTTTTTACCAACACCGCAAGACATTCCAGCACTTTTCCAGCAACTTTCTAAGAACAGCACTTGAAAAAAAAAACCCCACCTGGACCGGTGCCCCTCTAACACTAAGATAACAGAGAGAGCTTCAGGGTCGGACTCGGAGAAGAGAATACGCCGGACGAGAGCGCGGGCAAGACAAAGCAACAGATGCATAAATATCAGTGAGCCGCGAGCGCACATGCACGGTTTGTTTGCGCATCAATAATAACGGACTCGCGCATGCCTAATGTACGACTCCTGTATGTCACTGTAAACGTCTTTACCTTTATTACAATCCGTTCAGTCTGTATTTCACACAGCGCGATGAGAATCGGCGTGGGCTGCTCCGAAACAATCGGAGAATACGCAGAGAGGTGTTTGTTAATATTTAATTTAACGTATTAATAATACTATTATATTAATATATTTAAATAAATTTTAAGTTAGGCCTATCTCCAACCCCCCCTGGAGGATCACTGGCTTACACAGTCATTATGCGATACCACACCGCCCTCCACTGGCTGTATAATAAGCAGCGATAAACTACATTTTAGCATTGAATGCCGTCATACACTACCGGACAAAAGTTTTTGAACGGTAAGATTTTTTAATGTTTTTAAAAGAAGTCTCTTCTGCTCACCAAGACTTAATTTATTTGATCCAAAATACAGCAAAAACAGTAATGCTGTGAAATAATTTTACAATTTAAAATAACTGTTTTCTATTTGAATATATTTTAAAATGCATTTTTTTTCTGTGTTGGCAAAGCTGACTGTATACTGTATATGTGTTCATGTTATCTATCAACTTCATGTAAAGTGTCCTTGGGTTCTTGAAAGGCGCTATATAAATAAAACGTATTATCATTAAAGCTGAATTTTCAGCATCAGTCTTCAGTGTCACATGATCCTTCAGAAATCATTCTAATATGCCGATTTGATGCTCAAGAAACATTTATTATTATCATTGTTGAAAACAGGTTTTTTTCAGGATTATTTGATGAATAGAAAGTTCAAAAGAACAGCATTTATCTGAAATATAAAGCTTTTGTAACATTATAAATGTCTATATTGTCACTTTTGATCAATTTAATCATCCTTGCTGAATAAAAGTATTAATTTTTTTAATTTCTTTCCAAAACAAATTTTTTTTTTACTGACCCCCAAACTTTTGAATGGTAGTAATAATGTTACAAAAGCTTTCTGTTTCAGATAAATGCTGTTATTTTGAACTTTCTATTCATCAAATAATCCTGAAAAAATAAATGTACACAACTGTTACATCAATCATAAATTAACACAACAATCATAAATGTTTCTTGAGCAGCAAATCAGCATATTAGAATGATTTCTGAAGGATCATGAGACACTGAAGACTGGAGCAATGATGCTGAAAATTCAGCTTTGCCAACACAGAAAAAAAATTGCATTTTAAAATATATTCAAATAGAAAACAGTTATTTTAAATTGTACAAATATTTCACAATATTACTGTTTTACTGTATTTTGGATCAAATAAATGAAGCCTTGGGTGAGCAGAAGAGACTTCTTTTAATAACATTAAAAAATCTTACCATTTAAAAACTTTTGACCGGTAGTGTACTTCTGTGGTTATTTTGGTAAAAGTAACTCAAAAGTAACTCAAAAGTAGTGTAACGCATTACAGTTCAGAGACAGTAATATTGTAATGTAACTAATTACCTTCAAATGACAGTAATTACATTTTGGAAGTAACTTGCCCAACTCTGACTGTAAATAGATGAGTGCATGATGTGATTCTAATGCTAGGAGGCGCTGGTGCTTGTTACATTCAGGCATTTGCCACCAGGTTTCCATGATCCACACAACCTCATTTGTTTTCCTTTGTATATGTGTGATTCAGCAGGCCAGACGGGTTTTTCCTGCTGATAGCTACCGATGACAGGCGTGAGTCATTCGCAGGGTGCCCATTGTTTGCTGTTTGCTGATGTGGATGTAGATCTGGAGGGCATTTTCTGTTGCTGGTCCCAGCACAATGCACAATGGCAGAGAGATGCTGACACCCTACAAAAATGTCTTTATTTAGCAAAATTGAAATGGCTTACGATGACATGTGTGTGCTTCACCACCAGTCCTCCCTGTTTTCCCCTAACCTCATCTTCCCAAATGAGAGAAAGACAGGAAGGGAGAGGATGAGGGTTTCCATTTGTTGGGCTAAATCAGACTTCAAGCCTCGAAATGGTTTTGTTTTGTCTGTCCACAAATCAAGATAATTTTTAGTTAATTTTAGTTAGTTAAGTAAATTCCAGTTAATTCTTCTCAAGGAAACAAATCTCTCTCAACTAATGCTGTAAACATAGAGGGAAACCTGTCAGCTGGTATTATTATTAAAGGTTAAAATTAACAACTCATTCATATATAATTAATATAATGCGGTTTTATAATAGGCCTACTGTTATAACTTATATTTTTTAATGATATAAGAGTCAAAATATAATAAATATGTAATACAGTGCAAATATTTAGCAAAATTATCTTCTCTAGAGTTTTTTCTAGCTAACTAACATGCTATATGGTCATTGATTGGTTTTATGTGACATATTGGTCACAAGCTTGTTTTATTCACGTCTTTTGGCGGTTGGAACACTCATTGAATGATTACATGAGACATGATACATTTCGGTAAGCTGTACTATATCTTTCAACATACCTTCTGATGTTCATTAATGTTTAGTTTAGCCTATTTGGTGCTAACTAGTAATAAATAGAAAGACAGATCGGTTCACGTGCCGCTTGAACTGAGGTGCTACAGCAATCTGTCACACCACATTAAAGAGCGCCAAAATGACATTTATTGTTTGAATTTTATTATAAAATTGACAGAATTTGAAAGCTGGGACTGTTTCAAATCAAAAGCAACCTGCTCTGTCTTGTCTGTTGGCGCGTTGTCGGTGTCCTCTTTGCTACGTCACGTGATGTTTTTTCACTGCGTGATAAAATGGATGGTGTTGCGTGAGAGCGTGAGAACAGTGTGAAATACATAAAGTATATTTGTGTAATTTAATATTTAATTATTGCAGGTTTGAGTAATATTCTGAGTTTGCGTTTCACTGTTTTTATTAATTTTGAGGAATTATGAATCTGCTTTTGTGCAAGTGAGAGAAAATGCTCACATTTAGTAAAAATAAGCATCATGTTCACACAGCGCACACAACGCCTCTGCCTATTAACTCCCTTCTTAAGCTTCGAAGCTTTACAAATCTTTTGTTTCGAATCAGTGGTTCGAAGCGTGTATCAAACTGCCAAAGTCACGTGATTTCAGTAAACGAGGCTTCGTTACGTCACAAGTGTTTTGAAATTTCAATGGTTCTCCACTGGGGGGTGTGATGTTGGCAGTTTGATACACGCTCCGAACCACTGATTCGAAACAAAAGATTCGTAAAGCTTCGAAGCTTCATGAAGCAGTATTTTGAAATCGCCCATCACTAGATATTGTTGAATAAAGTCGTTATTTAGTTTTTTTTGGCGCACAAAAAGTATTCTCGTCGCTTCATAACATTAAGGTTGAACCACTGTAGTCACATGAACTTTGTTTTAAATACATCTTTAGTAGCTTTCTGGGCATTGAAAGTGTTAATTGTCTTGCTGGTAATGCAGGCCTCACTGAGCCATCGGATTTTATGAAAAATATCTTAATTTGTGTTTTCCGAAGATGAACGAAGGTCTTACAGGTGTGGAACAACATGAGGGTGAGTAATTAATGACAGAATTTTCATTTTTGGGTGAACTAACCTTTTAAGTGTAGGTTTACCCCTGCCTTTAGGTTTCCTAAAGAAAACGAATGCATTGCTATCTCTATCATAATTTGGAACATATCAAAAGGCCTGAAATAAGGTAATATCTTACTGGATAAATTGGAATTATAATTAGATAATAATTTAAAAATAATTTTCAGTGTAATTTAATTCTAATGTAATTCTTTATACCATTTAGTTCCAAATTATGAATGAAATTCCATGAGCATTCATTCGAATGAGTGAATATCTCTCATCTGCTTAGATACAAAACCCATTGTCTCAAACACCTTATCATACCTGTGATAGTGATGATGAGACAAAGTTACAATGGCTGTTTCTGTTCATGTGTGATTCAGACTTGAGTCAGATAGGGGGCCTGCATGAATGACACAGACAGAAGACATATTAGCGATCATGTGCGAGGCGTTAAATACAGGATTTTCTGCTGAATGAGTGGTGTCAAGGTCAGGAAGAAAGAAATAAGACAGAAAAGGAGTTTAACTGTGACAAAAAACTAGCATGAATTATTCATTTCCCCCTTTTTCTTACGCTCCTCTTCACAGCACACAGTCCTGACAGCTTTATTTCAGCTCGGTGTAGAGAAAAGAGAGTGGCTTTCTGCACCTTCTTACTTCCCAAAATGGCCTTTTAATTGGGCTGACAAATTACAGTCGACGCTCGCTGCAGCTATTGGGAAAAGGAACTGTGGGAAATTTGTGTTCCTCAAGCTTTCTTTTGTCTGCTGACTGTAAAGAGAAGTAGCAGCCGGTGGGAACCTATTATTGAAGCAAAAATTCAAAGCACTACCATTAGCATCTTCTAAAAGTATCTCTCTTTTACCCTGAATATTTTATCATGCACAGATTTTATATTCACAGCATTTGTAATGTGTTATTTCTTTTATAATGTATGATGTTTCGTAATGTATTGATTAACAGTTCTAATCCCACAGATAAAAATAATTCAAATTTTGTCTATAGTAGTTGCCTATAGATTACTTTCTGTTGCAGGTTTTAATTTTGTTCTCTGTATATCTTTTTATTTTCAGAAGTCTGTTTTTCAAAAAAAAAAAATCTATTTTTTTTTTGCAGTGTCAGGACAGCAATTGTGGACCGTGAGGCCATGAAGACAAAATACAAATGCTACATTCCAGAGCAGCGCAGTGACAGAGGAATTTGAGGGTTTGTAAAAGATTTAATCTGCCAGCCTTTGACCTCTGATGGAAAAAACAAAGAGTTGTGAGTAACTGCATGGACTTGTCAGTGGGATGCCCTATTTTGGTTATAAATAAAAAACACACTTTCTCTTAAAGTGATAGTTCACCCAAAAATTTTGTCATCATTTACTTAAACTGTGTGACTTTCTTCTATGGAAAAGGAACAGGAATGAATATACTGTATTTTCACAAATGCCTCAGTGTTTGTTTGTTTGTTTTTTTTTCCATAAAATGAAAGTTGTATACAATGTTCTTTGGACTCCAGTGTTCTTCAATATATATATTTATGTTCCACAGAAGAACGAAAGTCATAAAGGTTTGGAACAACATGAAGGTGAGTAAATGATTACAGAATAAAGTTCTTATTCATTGAAAATCTTGACATCTGCTCTAGCTCTTTTTGAGAGTTCACGAAAGAAGGAGCAATCTCTTATTTGTGAATGGATGAATCATTTATTTGAATCATATCTTTTCAATGAATTGGTTCGTCCAGTTCACAAAACCAGTCTGAATGATTCATTTATGAATTTGGCTCATTTGATGCTTGAGTTCAACTCACTGATTCAATAATTCAGTTCAAGGCCCTGTTTTCACCTGGTATTAAGATGCGTTTTGGTCGATCGGATCACAAGTGGACGATGCTAAATACAGGTGTAAATGGGATCTAAAAAGTTTTGATCCACTTTCAACCACTTGCAGAGATAGTCGAAGGCCTTGTTTCCACCTAGTATTAAGATGCGTTTTGGTCGATCGGATCACAAGTGGACGAAGGAGACACTTACCTGTTTACACCTGGTATTTTAATCCGTATCTTTTGTCCACTTTGTGTCCTGATTTCTTTGAGGGAAGGGTCTATGGGTGGGTAAATGTAAGCTTTTTTTTTTTTCAGATCTTTCGATCTAATGGATAAAAATAAGCTTGCGCAGTTTACACATGAACACTACCGGAGACAACGGAAAAACATACGGAGAACATCAGCTTTCATTTCTGCTCAGACAGCCGCAAGAAATCAGGAACGGTGAGAGAACATTGTGCTTGGTACGTTTTTCATTTTCAAACCAAATAGGGTCTTCAGTCGACAAAGTTTAAAGCCCATCTGGCTAGTGCGCTTCCCATAATGTTTACGCATTAGTTCAGTAGGCGGAGAGTAGGCGGTCTTTAGTGCCTGTTCGAACACATTTGACCACATGAGCGTTTACACTGCGAAAGCAATCCAGTCGAATGCGTTTTCGACTATCTCTGGAAGTGGTTATAAGTAGACAAGCTCAAAACCTTTTACACCCCGTTTACACTGTATTTAGCGTCGTCCACTTGTGATCTGATCGACCAAAACGCATCTTAATACCAGGTGGAAACAGGGCTGAAAATGCATTTGTCAAAAACCGGATTGCTTTCGTATTGTAGACATTCATGTGGTCAAATGCATTCGAACAGCCACTAAAGACTGCCTATTTTCTCTGCCTACTGACCTAATGCGTATACCTTATGGGAAGCGTGCTAACCAGACGGGATTTAAACTTTAAAGACCTAAGTTTGGTTTATGAAAAACGTACGAAAGATTGGAGAGGCTGTTGCTCTCTGTATGTTTTTCTTTCATCTCTGGTCGCGTTTATATATAAATTGCGCAAGCTTATTTTGTCCATTAGATCGATAGGAAAAAAATCTGGAAAAAACCCACACATTTACCCACCCATAGACCTTCCTCTCGAAGAAATCAGGACAGAAGTGGTTGAAAGTGGACAAAAGAGACAAATTAAAACACTAGGTGTAAACTGGTATGTCTCCCTCATCTACTTGTGATCCGATTGACCAAAATGCATCTTAATCCCAGGTGGAAACAGGGCTGAAAATGCATTTGTCAAAAACCGGATTGCTTTCGTATTGTAGACATTCATGTGGTCAAATGCATTCGAACAGCCACTAAAGACTGCCTGTTTTCTCTGCCTACTGACCTAATGCGTATACATTATGGGAAGCGCGCTAACCAGACGGGATTTAAACTTTAAAGACCTAAGTTTGGTTTATGAAAAACGTACGAAAGATTGGAGAGGCTGTTGCTCTCTGTATGTTTTTCTTTCATCTCCGGCCGTGTTTCTATATAAATTGCGCAAGCTTATTTTGTCCATTAGATCGATAGGAAAAAGATCTGGAAAAAACCCATACATTTATCCACCCATAGACCTTCCTCTCGAAGAAATCAGGACAGAAGTGGTTGAAAGTGGACAAAAGAGACAAATTAAAACACTAGGCGTAAACTGGTATGTCTCCCTCGTCTACTTGTGATCCGATCGACCAAAATGCATCTTAATCCCAGGTGGAAACAGGTATAGAGCTAAAAGTGATCAGTTAATAATAAAATCTGGTGTGTTCACATGACTTAGAATATAGTGCATTAGTCATACTGATATGGTGCTTTTGTATCATTTTTGAAGCTTGAAAGCATCAATCCCTGGTTTGGCTGAATAAATGATGACAGAATTTAAATTTTTGGCTCCTTTAATCTTCAATCATACATTCTGAATGCGAGATTCCCTCGTGTATCTGAAAACTGTATACTCTAGACAGTCTGCATTATCAGACTAATTCTTTTGATATGCAACATACTGCACTTTTTCTACTTCCACTCCAGACAAATTAGCTCAAAATTAGCTTGTCTCAGATGGAAAAGCCTGAAATAGGAATTCAATATGCCAAATGAGTAAAACCTTAATGTTTGTGGCTGTTTCAGTAAACTAATCAGATGCTAAAATGTAAACCCTTTGCAAGTTGCTGGTTTGCTAGATGGATTTCTTTCAGCTGTGCTTGAGTGTGTGCGTGTGGGTGGTAACTCTCTCTTATACACCACCACAGATGCAAAAGTTGCACCGGTTGCTATGGTAAATGCAATTAACAGGTGCAACTTCAAGGCATCTCTTATTCACTTGCTCATGAATCGTCCCCCATCATGTTTTATGGTTCTGTTTAAACTGCTGGTCCTCTTCAGACCGATTCGACAGACATCAGTTGAATGCAAGATAGAGGGACTTATTGTTTGTCCCATGTAAACTGAATTATATCAGCGTGGAGCAGCCTCTCATAAAAGCGCACTAGCAGGGTTCTCTGTTTTTGTGTAGACGGCTAAGCAGATGCGGAGACGTCTGCCACTTGACAAGCACCGAGGCTCAATGAGGTGAAGCTTTCCCCATTGCCAAGCCATCGCCACGGAAACGGCATTCCGTGCCAGAGCGCATCCTCAGGGACTGGAGGCGACTGCCCACCGCCTCTATCTGCACTAAATAAGTGGGTTGAAAAGGAGCTGTAGAGAGCAGACTCTTCCCCTGAAGACTTCCTCTGGCTCTGTGGGCGCCGAGGCCTCTGCTGTCTCACTGTAAAGCCACACTAATATCAAACACAGCTGTGCCGGCAGAACGCTATATCACAGGCCAAGAGCTGGCAATTTGTGTCAGTTACTGGAGTGCTGCTCCAATTTGGCGACCATTTGGTTGTTAGCTTAGGAAGTCTGTGCTACCTTACCTCAACACTGAAGGTTTTTACATTCAATCAGCCTTGAAAATTTGATCGGGCACTACCACGGAACTGACAAATGAGTCCATGGCTTTTAAAGTCTTGGAAAGTCATTGGTTAAAAAGGGGTTGGAAACTACCCAAAAACAAAAGTAGAAAGTTACTTACTATATATGGAAATTAAAATATATGTGTGGTAACCTTATATTAATTATATTAATGCCTAAAATAGCTTTACAGTTAGTTTTAGTTCTTATCATTGTCTTTGTGTTGATATATTTGGAAAATGAAGAAAATAGAAACAGAAAACGATCAGTAAACTGCCACATTCTAGCTGTAATTTCCCCCTTAATAATGTATTTTGTTTGTGAGTGTGATTATCTCTTATTTTAACACCCGCTAAAAACAAACAAGTACAAGAATCTATTCAGACTATTATTGTATTGCTAAAGTTGGATTTGCCCCTAAACAGCACTAAAGGAACAACTGAAACCAGTTTCCAGTGTGATGGAAATATTCATCATCATTAGGATGTGTGGGACAGCTGTGTAAACTGCATGTTTTCCCAACAGGCCTTGTGGGCCACTCCTAAAAATGAAGGTGAATTCTGTGTTAGAAACAAAACATTGTTTTGGTGCTATGTGTTACCAAGCATGCTTTGCGACTGGGGTCAAATCAGAGTAATTGATCTGATTCCTTGCTAGGACTAAAAGTCAAACTGATTTGGGTATTTAAAGTTGATTATATTTCACTGTAAATTTGCATGTTGTGTATGTGTGTTCCCAGCTAACAAATATAAGATTTTTCTACCACTCCCATTAGGTTATTAAAATGTTATTTATGAAAGTTCTTCGAACGTTATGGGAATGTTACTTTTGAACATTCTGTAACATTTTGAGAACAGTATTAAAGGCCGGTTAACTCAAATTAAATAACTAGATAGCTTGAACATTCAATTAACATTACTGGAAGAATTTGCTCATAACTTTGAGAGAACCTTGCCAGAACATTCTGATAATGTTCCCTGTTAGCTGGGTTACTATAGTTGATTTGTACTGTCCAAAAAGTGCATTGTTAATTTCCATTTGACTTTGTATGTGCTGTTGTTTGCTGCTGGCTGTATTTTTTGTGCATTTTTGTAACATGTAGCAATCAAATTATCTTGATATTATGTTAAGGCATATCACATTATGGCCCAGTTTCACAGACAGGGCTTAGATTAAGCCAGGATTAGGCCTTGGTTCAATTAGGGCATCTAAGTAGCTTTTATGAACGTGCCCTAGAAAAAAAACATTACTGGTGTGCATCTTGAAACAAAACAATGGCTCTAACATATTTTAAGATATGTCAGTGCAAGTTACTTTCAGTTAAAACAGCTCAAACATGCATCTAGGACTAGATTAAGCCTTGTCTGTGAAACCAGGGGTATATGTTAAATGACAAAGTGTAGAGAAGTACAGAGCTTAAGTTTACAATAGCCAAATAATTTGACTTAGAACTACACAAATATTGCACTCTGCCAACTAAAGCAGGATGAACCTGTAATTATAGTTCTATAGAATATGCTGACTGTGTCAAATGCTTCAACACATTCCTCCGCACTGTTAAATACATAAACTTTGACTCCACTGCATGGACACCAAGTATGAATTAAGTTTTATTCCAGATCTGTCTTTTTTTTTTTTTTAAGGCCTCGAAGTAGAGCTTGATGTCTTATGTGAGATTCAGTGAAAATGTGATGTACGTGAGCAGAAGATGGTGGATAATTAGTCTCATTGGGTTTGAGCTCAATGACTTACATATGGACTGGGTGGATCAGTGAGACAAAGCAGAGATGTTTCTGTGTTGTCCATTTAGACACTTTTGGCTCTGGGTAAGTCATGTGTAACTTTAAGCGCCTGGAGGTAAAATACAAATGTCTCGTGTTATTGTAAATGAGTCATTGACAACATCATTGATACAATGATGGCTATGGATTAATGTTTTTGGTTTTTTAGCAGTTAAAGGGATAGTTCACCCAAAAATGAACATTTTGTCATTACTTACTCACCCTCAAGTTGTTCCAAACCTGTATGAGTTTCTTTCTTCTGTTGAACACAAAAGAAGGCATTTTGAAGAATGTTGGTAACCAGACAGTTGACGGCACCCATTGACTTCCATAGTAGGAAAAAAATGACTATGGAAGTCAATGGGTGCCGTCAATTGTCTGGTTACCAACATTCTTTAAAACTATCTTCTTTTGTGTTCAGATTTCAAGAAAGAAACTCATAGAGGTTTGGAACAACATGAGGGTGAGTAGATGAAAAAAATTCATTTTGGGGTGAACTATCCCTTTGAAGAAGATGAATGCATTTATACTTTTACTCTTTTTACTTAAAATGCACAATATGTTTTTCCGGTCCCATTAAATATTTAATGTGGAAATGTGATGCATTACCATTGTGCGCAAGCTGATATAAAAAGAGATGGAGTTTATTAAATCATGGATGATATTCCAGAGAAGCTCAGGGTGTGTCATATTTAGTAACAGCTGCTTTCATTTTTTGTCCCTAAAGAGTAACTTTCTCAAGACGCTGAGTTCCTAACTTCTTATTCACCACTTTGTATTTTGCCTGGGTTTACAAGAAAAGCACCACACATTTACAGTAATATCAGCATGTCACAACCAGTTTTACTGCAGTGAAATATTCAGTTGGGGAATAAAATGTAGAGCAATTATCCATTGAGCAAAACTCTATTACTACTTATATATAGTATTTATATTTAGCCTATATTTTTGGAGTAGTTTTGCTCAATATAGAAATTTTAATATATACAGCAGTGGCCAAAAGTGATGTCCAGAGGGGATATTTGTTTTTTATGACCCTACAAGTTCGATTAAACTATATATATATATTATATATGTAAGCAATAAGGTACGAGAGGCTGTGCTGTATTGTGAATAAGTCACGGCTGAAGGGCATTGTTAGGCACGATATTCACGATACAGCACTAGCCTCGAGTACCTTATCGCTTTTATAAAACGGTTACCACACAATACAAATATTAAAGCCAAAAATATGTATCAATGCAACTTTCATGAAGTAAACTTTCACTAAAAGCCTTCCTTCCGCCGGAAAAAATAGTCCCTGACCGTGAACAACAACAGAAGTTACATTATTACGCCATTAGATGGCAGTAAAGACTGTCTTTATGAGTGTGTCAGTCAGTAGTGAAGACTTTTACATTGAAAAGACTGAATTGTTGTGAACACGGAACAAGACGCGACTGACAAATGCTTTGACTAGTGCTGTCAGTCACGGGAAAACCCCTTAACTGTTAAAAGGACAGGATAATACATCGGACATTTAAACAGATTTTTTATTATGAACATAGGACTGACCTGAAGGAAAATGCTAAATCTGAATGCAGAATTTGAATATGAAGGAAAAACAAAACATTAAACTTGGTTAAGGTATTTATTTGACAGCATACATTTTGCAAAAAGCATACATTTACTAACATAATCGGTTATTAATATCTCATTGGTTCTCTCTTGTTTTTGCATGTATTCATAATTTCTTTATATGACAGCCTGGACAAAAATTATGTCCGCACAATTTGGCATGTTTCATTGCATTATCACAAAGAAAACAATTGACTCTAAGCACAATTATGTAATATGATTACAAAATCTTCAACAAATCTTTAATAATATTTAAATAAAGGGTAAAGATATACATTTTCCTAGGTCGGACATCAGTTTTGGCCACTACTGTGTATATATATATATATATATATATATATATATATATAGTTATATTAATTAATATAATAATATATCACATTTGTTATCCCTTGTGCAATATATAACTTCCAATTAGAGATCTGGCATGACAACATACTGTATCGTCTTTCTGATGTCAGTGATGCTTAATTGTCTACATGAATATAATGAGATAATATATGCGAGGCAGCAGGAGGGATCAGGATGCAGGATGTCGCCCTTGTTGCACCTTCCTTCCCCCTCCACCCTGCAGCATGAACATTCCTCTGCTTTTATTGCAAGAGCACAGATCATGAGCTTTCTTTTCTGAACAGTATAATACCTATTCTTATCACAGAAGAAGGCTGCAGATATAAGGATCCTCTAAGTGCTTTCAGATGTCTGTAGAAGAACATTTCTGAGTTCAAAGTTCAGCCTTAAACTTCAGCTTTAAAGTAAGTGTGTGTATCTACATGCGTGGAAGAGGGAGATAAAATAAAACTGGTGTTAAAAAGAGGCTCTGCAAACCGCAGCAGGAAACCATATTGCTTTGGCTCCCACAAGCTTCCTGTTTCTACCACAGATATTGCAGCTTGAGACACTGAGATTTGCTTATTGTTACCCTTGACCTCACCATATCACCGCATATCACCACTAAAATAGAGGCAGGGAAATTATTTACAGGATGCAAGATCATGATAAGCAACAGAGGAAATAAAAACCTTTTTACGAAATTAATTATAAGCGCAACTGCACTTTAAAAAATTATTTTCATGATTTGTTATCACAACATTTTTCTTTTGCCAAATCAACTTAATTAATGTGGTTCAGATAAACATAATATTTTGAGTTTCTGTTGATTAAACCAATCACCTTCATTGTATTAACTCAAATTTTTAATTTCAATGAACTCCAAATTTTAATGCAACCAGGTAACTTACTTTTTTTAAGTTAAACCAACAGTTCTTTTTTTACAGTGTGTTGCTTGGGCGACAATAGGTAGAAAATGCACTAACAAATTATTATTATTATTAATTTTTTTTTTTTTTTTTTTTTTTTAAAAACTGCAATTCATTTATTTGTTTTACTTATTTATATAATTATTTAATTTTCCATATCTCTACATTATAATGGATATTTTGCCTGAAATAATAGGGAGAGAGGCTAGTTTTCTGATTACTTTATGATTATTTTCACTGTCACAGAGACAGTTGTGATTTCCCAGGACACATTTTTCAGTGATATTTGTCAGGTATATTCTATGTATGATACTCAAAAGAATCACTTACAGCACTTTTAATAAGATCTTTCCATTTGTGCTTTGTCAGTTTCTGCCCCAGGATCTGCATCAATATGAAATAGATTGAGGTGAAGAAAGCTGTCACAAAGAAAGCTGACTCACAAAGCACGTATCAGTTAGATAGCAAATCATGATTTATTTGCCACTCTATCTTCTCTTTAATTTGCCCTTCAAATGGACAATTGATGTCTAGCTCTCCAGACCACCAAAGTGCAGCGCTAGACAGAATCTTCCAGCATTGTAAAACTGAGACCAGACAAAATGTAAATGAGAGATGCTTTTTGTATCGGTTTTGTCTGGCCTTTTATTTTGGGTCCTTGTGCTGTGTTAACATGTTACCCACATTTAGTTTACTAACCAAAGTATTTCACATCATCTGAAGAATGTGAGTAGGTAAGTCACTCAGACTAGCCACATGGTTCAGAATGAGTTACATAATGTTTAATACTTTGGGCCAAGGGGTTTGAAAAACCATATCTTGGAAAGCACCACTAATTTAAAAAGGTCTTTGCAAACTTAAGATTTTTAGTGTATTGTATTGAAATGAGTACTTTTTGGGTGCACAAAGGAACAGAGCTCTGTGGTGATGTAACAGGCTCATATTGAATTAGTTTTATATGGTGGATCATCCTGCTTCATTGAGCTGATTGCTTTGCAGATGTGCACAGCTGGTCATGTCAGGTCCATCATGATGCTGTTTGACTGAGCAACCTTGTGGCTTCCAAATGCATAAACTATTTTTATAGTTTTATTTTTTTTTTTTATTTAAATCTTTTTTTTTTTTTTAAATATACACTAAAAATGCTGGGTTAAAAACAACCCAAGTTGGGTTGAAAATGGACAAACCCAGCGATTGGGTTGTTTTAACCCAACAGTTGAGTTAAATGTTTACCCAACGTGCTGGGCAATTTTATTTAACCCAACTATTGTTTAAAAATTACTATATGTCTGGCTTAAAATGAACCCAAAAAAGGTTGGAAATTAAAAATCAGACACATAATTACTAGAGACAACAATAATAATCAAAATGTGAACATTTATTAATAAGCAATTTAATAAATATTTATTGTTTAATTATTATTCATTAAACTTAATAAATGTTAATTTATTAAACATGTTAGCCTAATAAATGTTAATTTCCAACATACTTTGGGTTCAATTTAAGCAAGCAATACAGTAATTTTTAAATAATAGTTTTATTAAAAAATAGTTCAAATAAAACTACCCAGCAGGTTTCGCAAACATTTAACCCAACCGCTGGGATTGTCTATTTTCAACCCAACCTGGGTTGTTTTTAACCCAGCATTTTTTTTAGAGTGTATAATTTAATCAAACGACATCCGCGTACACAATAAAGTACTTTGAATGGAGAGAAAAGTAAGTGCCTGGCACTATTTGTTTCTATGCGCGTACCCGTCAGCGTTCCTCGTGAAATTTGTGTGGAGTATAGGGGGCGCGCGCACAGCTCCAGTCAGTCCCATCGCTTTGCCATAGGGAGCGCGCACGGAGCGCGATAAGACAAACGAGAGCAGGGAACGCGGAAACAGTAGAAGCGGTTGACGATAGAGCTGAGGTGCATTAACCGGCGACTGCGGGAAAGAGCGACACTCACCACAGAAACCGCTTTTGAAAGCCCAGATTCTGGGTGTAACAGATTTACTTTTATTTCAGGTCGTCGGATTAGAAGCCCGTTTGAGTGGATAAAACCGAACCAGCGAGGAAATAGGCAGATTGTTTCTCTCTCTGACTAGAATTAGTCGGGATTTGAGAATGGGGAGCCGAGAGGAGGAGCGGCGGAAACTCGCCGACATCATCAACCACTGGAACGCCAACCGGCTCGACCTGTTCGAGATCAGCCAACCGACTGAGGTGAGTCCGCGGAGCCGCGAGCGAGCACAGGCCGCACGAGCTTCTGGCTGTCCGTGCCGCGAGATTCATTCCCCCAGCACGCGAGATTGTTATAGTGAAGAAACGTGCGCTTGATATGTCATATATTATCTTTTTTAATGACTAAGTGGGGACAGGAGATTTATTATGATTTATTTAATGTATTTTGAGTCAGTTAATGACAGGTTATGCCTGTTATAAAGGTGAAGTAAAGCATAAATAGTCTGGTATGAATACGACGCGAGCACTTTTAGCTGGGTCCCTGTTGCTGTTCAACATTGCATTGGCCTTTTGTACGTTAAAACGTTTCTTACCGTGCACGAGACGGTGTTCATTTACAGGGATAAAATCGGTGCTTGCAGTTTGTAGCAGAGCTGCATGCCAAACTGTCAGATTAGATCATACCAGCTGCATAATAGAGCTGGATGATGTTGCTTGAGGTTGTAGATGGTACGTGAATGTAATAAACATATATCTGTAGATGTGTCGGTGGTCAACATAGCGGTCAGAAACTAGCCATATAAATGATGTAACCTGAAATGCACCGGTGGTTGTGCATTTATTTGCATGTTGTCACTCTGGTGCATGAGAATGCATGACTATTTTTGCTTAAATATTAGATCAGCGTGTTGTAGATGCATCTAGCAAACAATCGCGCGCGATCAATGGGGCGTTTAACACGCATTGGTTATCTTGCGTAGATTCTTGTACTTCGGCACCTGCAGATGCATTGGATTGCAAGCCACTTTTGGTAGGGAATTAGTGTTTTTAGGCGGGCAGTGCATGAATGCATTGATTGAAGGGGGTTGGGGGTAAAGCATCAGGTCGGGGGTCTCTCCTGCTGATTTACTGGAAACCCCCATAGGCTCTGAGAATATTCTTTGGCCCTTAATAATTCATGCATAAGTGATATTGAGCCCCCGGAGCACCTGCTGATGTGACATAATAAAAGCCCAGATTAGGTTTGTTTTGGTCTGTATAGGGTGATTAGGAAGAAGTGGACAATGCATAACAGAACCCCTCCGAGAACCCCCTTTAAGAGCGCAAACTCGTAAGATCAGCAGGAGTGTTGAAGAGCAAATGATGACGTAATCGTCTAGTCCTCCAACCAATTGTGACAGCCGATTTTTGCAAGCCTGCTTCTATTGTCATATTTTATTCACTGGCACAATGTATAGTAACTAGATCGCCTAATATTATAATTGTTTTACAGCCAGTACTGATTATTCTTTCACATAACTAATGTGTAGATCTTCTATTGAGAATTTCTGTTTTGCAAAACATAAATATAATGAAAATTTTGTGTTTATTAATATGTAGATATTCAGCTTATATATATATATATATATATATATATATATATATATATATATTATATATATATATATATAATGCATTTTCTGATAATAATAATAATAATTATTATTATTGGTTCTGCCATGACATACTCTATGCAATGTTGTTTTGCAATCTAAATGGTTGCATATTTATTTTTATCTTTTCGTTTTGGGCTGTGGCTAGGGATGTTAAGTGTAAAATGCTTTGCATTTCTCACTTGAGAATGAGTTGCTGTTATGTAAGGAGTAATTTATGTAAACAACCCATTAAATAAGTAGGTTGCTTTACCTTTGAAACATTGTTGTTTACTGTAGAATGTGCAGTGGTATAATTGAAGGGTGCTGGTGCTACTGTATATTTTGGAGACACAAATGATGTCATAAATCAGTAGACCAGACATTAAAACGGAGAGATTCTGATTATCAGTCTGTTTCTCTTAACATCACCTCATTTTAAAGCATATTAGCACAGCACAATAGAAGCATGCATGAAAATATGCATTTTGTAATGCTAACATGTATGCTTGTCCACTTGGATATTCTAAGTTTTATAGAGAAGGAGCTTAAATGCCTGCATTGGGACTGCATTTGCATTCATGTAAGGATGGACTCTGCTGTTCTTTCATTGTCAGTTTTAATATCACAGTCATTTGGGATTGCAGTGTGTTTACAGATCATATTTGGAGATTCTGGGCAGACATTAAAAGTGCCTTGTTATACATTAAATAAGTAAGCAGCAAGTGTGTTTAACTAGCTTAGTCATTTATTGCATGCATAATTTATCAGCTTGGTTTTCTGGGATTGTAGTAGGGATGGTTTTGGATGTGGCATCTTCCTGTTATGCACAATGTTTCATGTTAAAATATGTGTGGATAGTGTGCTCGCTTCCTTTTAGTTCACTTCGTTTATTAAAAATTGCTTGCGATGTTGTTTGTTTGTAATTTGCGTTTGGATAAAGCACCTACTAAGTGATTAAATGGAAATGTAACATCGCTTTTTATATGATAAATTAAAAAGTTATAAGATGATTAAAAGATGACACTTTTCATAATCTTTTATAAGATTATTTGAGCTTTAAGAGAAGATGCATAAGGTAATTGTTTGAAATGGATGGTTTAATGAAATTAATTTGATTCCAAAATGCAAAACAAAGCATTTTACCCGTCAGCGCCGTGGTTTTAAGAGAATGGAGGAACAAAATGATGCATGCCATCATTTCCTGTATTTGCATCTGTATCATGTCCACCAGAAACAGTTGCATGACCCTCACTGTCCCCACCCTACTGAATCCTTGTGATTCCATTCCCATGTGTCTCACACTGGCTAAGACTGGCTCTGTGACATCCGCTTTGGCAATTGTTGGATGCCCATTCCGTTGCGGAAAAGGCAAGAAAAGATTATGGAAATGATTAGCTAGCAAAGCAAACTAAGTTTTGTTGTTGCTAGAGATTGACCCATAATATTTTAAATTGATATTTACAATTCTTTAATATAGGGTTCAGCGCTAAATTTAGACATGCTACAAAACATAGATGAACAGGGTGCTGCGATGTGATATTGAGATTCCAGAATAATTATTTTAAGCAGCATTAATTAAATTAAGAGTCTTGGACAGGTGTATAGTACCAATAAAACTGGTTAAATTAATTCTTGGTTGCATAGGGTTGTCAAATGTACAGGTACTACTGGTACCAGTCGGTACTTATTAAATTGACTGTATTACCATTTCTGTAGTGCCGCTAGTACCGAGTACCGGGTATATTTAGTAAATGCTGATAGATTCTGCTTTCAAATGCTCTCGTTCATGTTTGTTTGAGTGCTCTCTGAGCGCCGAGGTTTTCTTTTTACAGCGTGTTTTTACAAGCGTTTTTATAAGCATTATAGCCAATCACAATCATATCAGTTGAGCATGTGAATGCAGTGGCCTATCAGAGGTTCTAGTAAAGAAGTTAAGCCCAAAGTATACTTCAGTTTATATATGTACGTGAGGGTCTGCGCACAAATTTCATCACTATAATAGAATGCGTGTACTGTACTTTGTACGCACAGGTCGCACATGCGCATTGAATTTGGTTTGCACTAATCAGTTGTTCCACAAGGTGGCAACACTGGCCCGGGCCGGTGTTTCATGGTAGAAAATGAAACTAAAGAGACGGAACAAAATACCGGAGACCTCAACAACAACAGACACCCACATGGTCAAGATAGCTGCAACTTTAGTTTAAAAGAATACAAAGATATTTGTATTGGTCATAACTTCTGGAGAAAAATAGCACAGACACTAAAAGAAGATGAAACATCCTAGAGCAAATGTCAACCGCCTGTGTTTGCGCATTCTCTCAAATGGAGTATACTTTGAAAGGCTACGTGTTTAACCGTACGCATATGCTAGTGGACACGTAAAAAAAAAAAAAAACATATATACTTTGGGCTTTAGTCAGAATCCACTTAACACTGTTGAAAATGCATAATGTTTTGTTTTGTTCAATGCGAGTCGCACACTAATGAATCCTTTCATTATGACCAACAAAGTGTAAACACGTTGTAAATAAGAGATTTATTGTACAGTTAAGACAGCTTTTTAATGGGAGTTTTCAGGGAGATTCAGTGAGCTTGTGCTTTAGAGATTGCAGCCTTAGTGATTATAAAGAGAGGCTCTTCTCTTGCTTTCTGTTTATTACCCATTCACAATCTGAATACAAGTTTTGTGTTTCATGCTGCTAGGTACACTGCAGTTTCTGGATTGACAACCGTATTTAAATGCGAAATTAATTCGGACATCGAGATGATTGACAGTGATAACCAACGGACAAGACAAAAACGAGACAACAATTTATTTTAAAAGTTCTTAATTTAACAGTTTTTGCTCTGCTACTGAAATTGGTATTGAAAACCGCAAATTTTTACTGGTATTGGTACAGACAACTGAAAATTTTAGACCGTGAAAACCCTAATGCAAAGTATTAGTCAAGTAAAGCAGAAGCTAATGATGAATGATTTGGATATTAGTGCCTAAAAGCAGAAATGATTAAATATCAGTTCTGCATGTTGTTTATCGGACAATTAAGCATAAAACAAATCAATATTCATCAATCTCTAGTTTTTGTGCATCAAAATTGGATTGAAGAGATTGAAGAGTAGGATTGTGACGCAGTCAGCATATTCTACTAAGAATGTGTAGCTCAGGGTAAAGGTGATGTGAAACAGTAATCAAATCAGGTTTCCCATGCTAGTATTATCTTCGCTTAACCTGATTGGCCGTTCCCAGCAGGTGATGGTTCAGTGTCACTTGTGGACATGAGAAAATATTTGCGTATACAGACTTGCTCTCTCTCTCTTGCTTTATCATGGTTGAAGCGTTTTAACTGAATATATTTAATTTATAATACCAGTGCTAATGTGGTCACCATTTACACTTGTTGACAGTATTTTTTATGCACAATTGCTGATAAATAACTGTTAATGGAGGCAGTGGCTATGTAGCATTTGTAAGCATAATAGTGTTCTTGTGTACAAACCGTCATCTTGTGTAATTTTAAACTCTGTAATATTAGAGAACATTAGATGTGACCTCTTTACAGAACAAGCTCTGCATTAGGACACAGTGCTGCTTACTTGCATACTGCATTATATGAACTTTAATTCTGATTTCTCAGTTCATCGGAGACTCAAGTCTTTGTGTTTAATGAGGTTCACAAGCTAAAAGATGCAACTTTTTGTTGGGTATGAAAATGTCGTATTAGAAATTATGAGGCTTGTCACCTCAACAGCGTGTGGCTCTCTGGGAAATCATCTCCATGGTGATTTTCGTGCCTTTTAAATGTGCACAATCTGAGCCTGCATTTTCTTTTTTTGTGGAAAAAAAAAAAAAAAAAAATACTGCGGTCTGCACTGTAATTGTGTAGGTATAAAACTCACAAGGTTTCCCTCAGCAGTAATTTAAAAATCCTAATCCATAGTTCCCTAATCTGAGGGGATTATAATGCACTTTTGGGGACATCATCAAGAGTATCTGTGCTTTTTCCGTCTTTTATTTTTTGTCTTTGAACTGTCTCTTATCTCAACACAAAAACTCCCATAAAATGGTTAGAGCTCTCTTTTTCCCCCTGTGTTGGCGTATTTCCTGTTAAAACAGGAAAGTAAGTGTGAGATATTTTTGTTTAAAATTGCCAATGGCATTTAGTTTAAAACATTACAAAAATCACATTTGACAACTTGTACCATAAATGAAAGAGATGAAGACACTTTTAAAATGTGTAAATTCAATCAACTTCCTTTGCAAACAATTGATGAATGGGAAAGGAAGTAAAGCGTTAAAATGTCAAAATGTGATATTTTTGGTCCATTTTGCCAGAACAAAATTAATATAGACTTGTCTTTTTGTCAACTTTTAGGAATTCACTAAGCTAACAGACGTGGAATAAAAGCTACAAGATTTCATGAGGTTGTTAAAATATCCATGTTTAGCAATTCCCTAGATATACTGCGAGTTCTGATCCGTTCTAAAGTCATTTGGCGTTCATTTATTATTCAGAATCTTTTTATGAAGAAATCAGGGTTTATAAATCTCTGTGATTTCCTGCAGAAACTACAGTAAGTTCTGTGACAGGTTCAGGTTTTGTTGAGCTTTTTGTCGACTGTGGCTGGTGTTTTTCTCTGAACCTGCAGCCGTTGACTGAACTCGTGTGCAAAGGCTGTGTGTTGAATCATAACAAGTGGCCTCACGTGGTGCAGAGGGTGGGGTTCCTATCGGAATCATTGTATTCCACTCTCATGCTTTTCCTCCTCGTACAGCGACTGCATTCCACTCGCACACACATGTGCTTCACCCTCCCTCCTGCAGGACAGCTTTTCATTTCCCAGCTACGTACTGAAAACAGCTAATCGGCTCTGTTGTGCAAGTTCAGCATGAGAGGTTGTCAACAGAGAATTAGAATGGGTGTCAACTTTATGAAGTAGGGCTGCAGCTATTTTGATAATTGATTTATAAATGAGTATTCTTTAATTTTTCAGTAATCACATTAAAGTTATTGTTTATATAAAAATATCAGTACTACATGCATTGTTTTTAGGTTTCAGTTATGGTTAATTTAAAGGGTTAATTCACCCAAAAATAAAAATTCTGTCATTAAGTACTCACCCTCATGTCGTTCCAAACCCGTAAGATCTTCGTTCATCTTCGGAACACAAGTTAAGATGTTTTTGATGAAATCCGAGAAGTTTTTTTTTAATCCCCCATAGAAAGCAATGCAAGTACCACATTCAAGGCCCAAGAAAGGTAGTAAAGACATCATTAAAATAATCCATGTGAAGCGACGAGAATACATTTTGTGCGCAAAAACAAAACAAAACAAAAATAACGACTTATTCAACAATTTCTTCTCTCCCGTCATTCTTCTTTGCTGTTTACGTTCAGCCCTTCCAGGTTCTACGGCAGAACGCCGACTTGCGTTGTGCTGCTCATGTGTACAGCGTCGGCCAATACTGAGTTCTGATGTAGAATCTGGAAGCGCTAAACATAAACATCAACATCCTTTTGACTTCTCTGTTGAAGTCACGTGAGTTGACTTTAGTATTCAGGAAATGTATCCATCCAAAATGATCCACGCATAGGTTTTTTTCATGGGCATTTTTAGAATTTATGCGCATCTTGGTGTTTCCATCCAGCGTGTTTTTTTTATTTTTTTATTTTATTTATTTATTTATTTTTTATTATTTGATATCCAAAAAATTCACATAAAAATAAGTGGATGGAAACATAGCTATTGATTTAGTTAATTTCACAAATTTCAGGCCTAATTTTTTAAGCAAGCTTGTTACAAACATGAATTAGTGCATATCTTTTTGGATATAAAATGGACTACAAGTAGCAATGCATATAATGCGTTACCTATACACATAATCCAAGATCAAGGCACCCAGATTTCCTTCATCCACCCAGTGACTTTGATCCTGTTATTTTTGTGAGGTGGTTCTGTGGTTTGTGCACACAATCGCCTTATTGTCACAGTGCTGAATGGCTGTCGTTAGACTCGATGGATGTCCTGAGAATGGGAGGTCTGATCCCAGCCCTGGCCTTGGCCTGTCAGTCTCTATTAATCTCCCGGGAGGCCCCGATGGTCAGTCAGTGGCCGCTCCAGGGCTGACCTGATTGGCCATCGTTCCCTCCAACAAACACCCTTTGTGCGCAGACCCGCTGGCCTTGTGTGTTTGTGTGTATGCATGTGTAGTCACACACAGGTGACCTCACAGGATCAGACGGCTTTTCAGAGCTGTTGACTTGTCTGTTTGTGCTGTTCTTTCCAACATGCTTTATCATCAATTTACAACCACAGACAGACCCATTTATTTCAGTTCATTCTCTATTTATTTTTCCCAGACTCACTGATTATCCTAATTTTAGGTGTGAATATAAATTGTTTTTTGTTGCAGAATTTTTCTCAAATGAGAAGAAATGTTGAGAAATTTGACCCATCACACCCTCCTAAAGTCTGTTTCTAAAGTGCAAATGTTCCTCAAAGCTTAGCCAAATATTTTGTGGCATGTTGCACATTTTGGAATGCATCTTTTGTTGTTACACTACGCATGTGTCCTCCCATGAGTGTGAAACTCACTTTCAGTTGGCGAGCAGGCTGGAACGCCTTGTCCAAGTTCTCTTGACCGTTCATGAGGCCTGTTCTTGTTTTCGCCATTTTTTTTTTTTTAGTACTTACAGTTACAGAAAGTATTGTGGTGGTGACATGGTGCAGTTATGCATCAAATGGTAATGCTATTATTTTATTTTATTTTATTAAAAAACGTATATATATAAAAAAAAAAACAATAAAATGGTGCTGTTACTAATGTAAGCCATATCTAAATATATGATTTCTTAATATTATGTTCTCACTGTGCTGCCATGTCCTTGATGGAGATATTTTTATACAGATTAAAATTTAATCCAAATATAATTAAAGTAAAATTGAATGTTGGTGGGATTAGCCGTAATGTCAAATAAGTAGGTTGATGGGAATAAGCCTTTTTCTCTCATAATTAAGGACTCTCATAACTACGCAAGTGGAAATTCCATGTTTGAGGCACAAATTGGCCCATTTTTATTGTTCTGGAATGTTCCACACTTTCAGCTCATTCAGTGACATGCAGGGCCAGTTTTATTTTCTGTGTGGTCAAACAGAAAATAACAATTATGTAAATGAGTCGATTTCGATGGAATGCGTCGATTCGTTGCACGCTCTGTAAAACTGAAATGGCATACCACAGCACAGCAGCACAACTTCTATGCAGGAGCATCTGAAAAGAAAACATCCCAGGGTTCTCCTACCTCAAAACGATGAGTGTTTGGACTATAATAGTGAATTTTTTACACGGCACTAGAATACGGTTGTCAGTCCCATATTTTGTGCTCAATACGGCTGCGTTCACACAGCATTCAGTTTAATATGATCTGCAGTGGGTGTGATGCGCGTGGCTCAAACGTACTCTCTGCAACTAGTTACAAAGCATTTAATGCTGTGATTGGTTATTTAAAATGTCTAATGGATGAAATTGCACCTCGATTGGACTCATTTATTTAATAACGCATTGCCAATCATTGTAAAACTTCAGTTAAATTTACACCGCCATGTTTGACACGGTCACTATAGTTAGTTAGAATGCAGTTGCGACTTTAGCTGTTTGATCACACAGCTGAATGAACATATTCAAGCAGCTACTTTAATCTTCTAAATGAACAAATCATTTCAGGACTCACATTTATAAGCAGTTGTTGCTTGAAATCCCAAAAAATGACTGAACTCAGCCATAGAAAACACCTTTCCTAATTAGGCCTACACTGCATAAACCTTATCTTTTGTCATAAATAGTATCATTAGGTAAAAGTTCAGACATAGATTAGTTAGTTATTTATTAATACATTAACCAAAGGATTAATAGGCTATTCAGTAAATAAACAATAGATTATCCAGAAAAAGTAATCAATAGAAAAAATTAGTTCCAGCCTTAGGTCAAACTCAGTGTCTAAACATCATCACTCAGTCGAAATAGGGTGTTCATTCACTATACATTGTGTTGGTTCATTCGCGCTCCCCGTACGGCCGTGATTGTATATTATCTTGGAAACTGTGAGGTATAGTGTTCCTGTCCTTAGTTCAGCACAATAGAGCTTTACATTTGGTTGGACTGAGGAATGTTGCATCATAGAATGTGTGGCTATGACATCATTACAGCTCGTTAAAAGGTTCATGGTACAGCGCGGTGGCTGCATTATTACTTCAGATTTCTCAGAGCACAATCGGGCCGTATCATACAGGCTGATATCACTGTTGTTGTAATGCGTGTTGCACTGAAAATGGCCATTGTGCAATTTTGATAGCTGATCCTATATGACCTCGTTCTGCAGCAAATTTACTAATACTAAAACAAAACACTTGAGTTTTGAAAGTTTTGCGGATGCAAGAATGTTTACATTAATATTATTTATTCAGTATTTTGTCTTGCATTAGGTTGCAGATTTTTATTAAATATTCAATACTTTTTATTAATGTAAACCTAATTTAAGGATGCTTTTGGCTAAGAATAAGTTTGTAGTATTGCTCTGTTTATTGTATTTAAATCCATTTCACTATATCTTATAGGATTTTCGTCAAAATTAGTGCATACAAACATCTAATGATTAAGTCGACCATGCATATGGGTAAAAAACCCATGCTTGGAACTCGGCGCTCGTAATCTCTGCTGAATTATGGGGGCCGAGCTCGGCTGCTGAGAGGGGTTGAGGGAAAATGACCACAGCGTCAGCTCTCTGTTTGTGTTGGACAGAGGAGATAAGCACAGCCATCCTGTGAGTGTGTGTGTGCTGTCCTTAAGATAACACTGGAATGAGAGTTCAACCACAGCAGAAAGGCCTCCTGCTCTCATGGGACGAAGAACGGGGACGGCCCTGTCAGCTACTTGCTGTCTGAAAGTGCTCAGCTAAATCACAGCCCAGGAAACGCCTAATGACTGATGGTCCAGACTAGTGTGGAAGAACCACAGGGCTTAGAGAGGATGTTCTGTTTCCCGAATCTACTCGATCTCACTGAGGAAAAATGTACTAACTTTTTGTGACGCAAGTTTCCAGTGGCAACTATATGTAGGGCTGCGCGAAGCTGATTAATCAAAATGAGTTCTTTTACACTCGAGCAGTCAATGATCCAGTCATGATTTCAGTGTCTCAGAGCGGCTCGGTTCGCAGTAAATGTTGCTCCACATAAGCTCATCTCTGCATGTGCTTTGTTTGGGTCACTTATAGTGTATATATGGGAATGCAACATGCATCAACCATATTCCCAAACTTGTAATGAGAATGAAATATTAGTATTGTAATTTAGATGTAGTGTAAAATATAATAATTATTATTATATTATTTTTCTTAAATATTCCAATTTTATTTTACAGTGAAATATTACAATACTATTACAATAATTTAATACTTTTTTTATATGATGATAATAACTATTTTTTATTATTAATTATTTTATTGTCACATTGATATATAATCCCAAACTTTTGACCAAATTAAGCAACCCTACAAACAAGAACAGCAGACCTGAAGCTTTTACAGGAAATTTATTTTTTTAGAAAAATCACTATTAGATTTTTCCCCATATCCTGCAGCCCTAACGATGTGAATTTTTTTTTTTTTTTTTTTTTTTTTTTTAAGCTTAAAGAATGTTTGTAATTAAGCAGATCTCGCCCCCTATTAACTACCATATTAGGAAAAAAATACTATGGTAGTCAATGGGGGGCGAGATCTGCTTGGTTACAAACATTCTTCCAAATTTAAAAAATTTATACAGGTTTGGAACAACTTGAGGGGGAGTAAATGATGACAGGATTTTCATTTTTGGGTGAACTATCCCTTTAAGTATTCACCCTCATGTCGTCCCAAACCTGTAAGACCTTCGTTCATCTTCGGAACACAAAAAATTAAGATATTTTTGATGAAATCTGAGGTTTTCTGAACCACACATAGGCGGCAACTTTATAGCACCTTTTGAGGTCCAGAAAAATAGTAAAGATATCGTTAAAATAGTCAGCGTGACTACAGTGGTTCAACCTTAATGTTATGAAGCGATGAGAATACTTTTTGTGCACAAAAACAAAACAAAAATAACGGCTTTATTTAACAATTTGAACTGTAGTCATACGCAATTGACGTAGTGAATGCAGTGCAGGCTTTCGTGTTTACGCCCGAACGCCGACTCGTTATTGGCCGGCTCCTGCGTCAGCATCACATGAATGCGTCGTGTTGCTCACATGTTCAGTTTAGGTCAATACTGAGCCGGCGTTCGGACGTAAACAAAGAAACCTGCACTGAGTATGACAACGTATGACAACAGTTCAAATTGTTGAATAAAGTCGTTATTTTTGTTTTGTTTTTGCGTACAAAATGTATTCTCTAACATTAAGGTTGAACCACTGTAGTCACAGGACTATTTTAACGATGTCTTTACTACTTTTCTGGACCTCAAAAGGTGCAATGTCATTGCTGCTTATGTGTGCTTCAGAAAAGCTCAGATTTCATCAAAAATATCGTAATTTTTTTTTTTCCGAAGATGATCAAGGTCTTACGGGTTTGGAGCGACATGAGGGTGAGTAATTAATGACAGAAATTTCATTTAACATTTACTAACCCTTTAACATTTAATGTGTTACGATGTTATTCATATAATGTGGAACGTTCTGGAGGTCTGACTAAAGAGCATATTGTATTTTTCATTTAAAGCGCTCTGTGAAATGAAAATCATTTTGTGGCTTTTAGTCGTTTAGTGTAGTTGTTTTAGTGTGTTAGGCAAGTTTTTTTAAAAAAGTATACACTTTTAAAAAGTACTTCTCTCCAAAAGTACTTCCAACACCATCTACAACCAACTGGCAATAGCAAGTAGCAAATTGAGCTGATGTCAGGCTGTGACATAGTCTATTATTGGCTAGTTAATAATGAGGACAATCCTTTTGATCAGTTCTGCCTTAATTTCCTGCGTTTGTTCCATGCAGACCACCATAAGGCCAATAAACAATCTTAGCTTGTTTTATTCCATTAACATTTTTTGAATGTTAAATCCAGCCTGAATTTGCAGATCTTTTTCTCTGCATTGTAACAGTCGTACCTGAGCGGAGCAAGTGCTTTGTTTGGCAGTCATTCGGGCCTTTCCGTTGTAGCTCTCCACCCCGCCAGAGCCCCGAGGCGGGGGGGACATTACCTACCGAGAGCAATAATATTGTAACAAGTAGACAATGCATGTATGGGAGATGACCTCTGCAGGAGAGAGTTTCCAAGTACAACACCGCCCCTCAGATGTTTATTGAACTAGACAGCGTTCTCGACCCCAGAGAACGTCTTTCGACATGAAAGGCAGCTCCTCCCTGCACAGATGTCTTCACTTCATCTGTTTCTGTTTATGAAACCTGCTCTGCCCAATCTGAAATCACACGTATGGATGTTACAAGCATGACGTGAGCATCGTCTCGGGCTGCAGATGCAGGGACGGATGAGGTTTACGGTCGGTCTGGGTGGTTTTGCGGTTATAGGTGTGGGGGTGCGGTCGGCTCGGTATCTGATGGTCCTCTGTACGCTGTCTGGTTCTGGTGGGTGGCGTAGTGCTTGGCGTGAACTTTGGGGAAATCATGCTTGAAAAAATCACTTCCATATGGAACGAGCAGTCTGGCTTCCATGGACAAGCAGGGAAGGAGCTGTTTTGATTTGGTTTGGCTTTTGAGAGGCATTTATGAACAGTGTTGTTTGTTTATAAACTATTTAAAGTGAACGGCAGGCACACCCTCGTTGTGTGGCTTGAATTCCCCTGTTTAGTCATTGCATCTATTCACTGTAGGAGTAGCTCATCGCCCCAGTGTGTGGCCGTAATGAAAGTTTAAACGAGGCTAGAGTTTCACCTCTTTGCAAAGTTTCACTGTTTAGTCACATACTGATGTGTTGCTAAAGCACGCCTTCGAAATGAAAATATGGATGCGATCTGAACGATAATCATTGCTTCCTGATGAATTGTGAATTAATCAGGCATAATTGGATGCTTCAGCAAAATTTTTTTTTCCTACCGTATAAGTCCGCTCAAGGCAGATGTAATTGGACTGTACGCTGTTGCATAATTTAGAGGCCTTGGTGTGTGTCTGTTTGTCACTGGTTCAACCCGATACTGTTGTTTGCATGCACTCACACACGCACACACAGTCACACAGAACCACACACACACACACACTGTTTTGGATCTGTCAAACCTATGCACATGTCCCATAGGTTTTCCAAAATGCAAAAAGAATTTGTGTTTTCAAAATTCCTAATCTTAAATGTTAAAGGAAGAGTCAAGTGGAGCTATTTTTCTTCTGTGAAACACAAAATGAGTTTAAGGTTAAACATTTTTTTTTTTTTTTTTTTTTTGAAAGAAGTCTCACCAAGCCTCCATTTATTTGATCAAAAATACAGTAAAAACAGTAATATTATGGAATATTATTACAGTTTAAAATAACAATTTTCTATTTGAGTATATAAGAAAATGTAATTTATTCCTGTGATGGCAAAGCTGAATTTTCAGCATCATTACTCCAGTCTTCAGTGTCACATGATCCTTCAGAAATAATTTTCATATACCGATTTACAAGAAACATTTATTATCGATGTTGAAAAGAATTGTGCTGCTTGATAAGTTTGTGGAAACTGTGATACATTTTTTTTTTTTTTTCAGGATTCTTTGATGAATAGAAAGTTCAAAAGAACAGCATTTATTAAAAAAAAAATAAAAATAAAATAAATTAAAATATATTATATTATTCTTTTAAACAGACATATAACTCTTTCCACCCTGTTTCTGCAAAGGATTGATTGATACCTCGAATCATGCAGCTTATTGAAGAGAAGAGTTTTATATCTTATCTAAGCAATCAGACTTTCACTTTGCACTTGATGGATAATAGCGCATCTGAAAAAAATCCCATAGACTTGCATTGAATGAGGAACCCAAGCCAAATCTGGAAACTTGTGGGTGGGCTCTTTTGACTTGAACCAATAAGCAATCACCTAGAAACCACCCAGACCCCATTGGGATGTATTCCACCAGTGAAGGCTGGTTTAGAAAGCACGTTTTGTGCCTGACTTGTCTATACAGTTAGGATAGAGAGTGTTTGTCCCAGTTGGCTGTCATTTGCTTGGGCTATTAGACCGAACTGAATGTTGTCCTGTGAAAAACAATCACTGGTTTCTGTCAGGCCCTGTTGTTCTCGCTGTGCACCATTTAGATAGATGGCAACATTCTTTGGCATGGTCCTCTCTAGTTGGTATTTTGGGAGAGAATTTAAATGCTTTTTAGTATTTGCTAAGGCTAGCACTATTACTATGGCTTGTACTTGGAGTTAAGAGTTTGATTAAGTATTAAACCTTTTAATGTTTAAATTAATCTTCAAAAAGTCTCACAAACTGGTTTGAATCAGTCTCACGAATCCTTCACTGAATGAACTGAATCCATCAGAGTGGTCGCTGATTCAGACTCACTGAACTGCAAGTTATCATTATCATTATGATGTCTTATTTATGCGTGATTCATCAATGCATGGTATTCTAATGATAAATCTAAATATAAGAATGTAATAATTTTCTAAAGCTTTAAAGCAACTTTTCTGCTGATTTATATACAAATAATGTCACATACACACTCTACCATTCAAAATGTTGGGGTTGATAAGATTTAATGTTTTTGAAAGAAGTCTCTTATGCTCACCAAAGCTGTATTTATTTGATCAAAATGCAGTTACAGCAGTAATACTGTGAAATATTATTACAATTTAAAATAACTGTTTTCTATTGGAATGTATATTAAAATGGAATTTATTCCTCAGACGGCAAAGCTAAATTTTCAGAAGCTATTATTCCAGTCTTCAGTGTCACATGATCCTTAAGGGTTTGTTCAAATCCCCAGGAATTAAACCTTTCATCTTTATTGAATCTTCAAAAACACTGGTTTGAATCAGTCTGATGAATCCTTCAATGAATCTATCAGAGTGGTCACTGAATCAGACTCACTGAACTGCAAGTTTTCATTACTTTAAGTGATGTCTGTCTCAAAACAAAGCAAGTTTTGTGTATTTAAAGTTAACCTTTAATTAGTGTGATTACTGACTAGTTGTTCATATGATGACATGTAGTTTTTGTTTTTTGTTGTTGTAGATGATATTTTTATAAAAGACATTAAGATAAATAGTATATGTATATGTGACCTTTTGTTTAAAGGTTAGAACCATCTAGACAGCTACACCTTGTTTTATGACTGCGTTTACATGACGTAACGCCCATTATTTCACGTTGACTGTATTCTGGAGTGTGTCATTTTCTTGTCTGATTATCCCTTGTCCTGTCGCACCACAGGTTTGTGTTTTTTCAGCTGTAATGACACGGTGTGTCCACGATGAAGGGAGAGATCCTTGTAACCTCCCATGACTCATGGTTGAATTGCAAGTGTCAAGGGAAAAAAATTCCTCCCACTCTGTGATCGGTAGAGCATTTAAATCTTCTTCCACTTAACCACTGGATTTTATTTAACTGCCCAGGACTATTTCCTCCCCTCAATTTACTGCCAGTCTGAGCTGAAGGGGCAGTTCTCATCAGGCCCAGTGGCCTTGTGGGAAGATTTCAGGACCGAGGTAAATTACTCCAGCTCAGGAGACAGTAAATGGAGCGGCACCTTCGTGATCGCTCCGGTTACAATGCTACTACTGTAATGCCGTGGCCTAACCTTGGTCCTCCCATTTATTAACGCACCTGTCATCGCAGTTAAGTATTTGCCATGCTTGATTTGTGACATTGCAGTTGTTGGGGTAATAAATAACACCTTCCCGCTCTGTTTCATATCTGGTAACTCCACCAATGCAGACTGAAAATGAAAGAGCAAACACTAACGGCAGATTCATGCATACGTTTCATGTTAAAATAAAAGAGGAAGATATTAGAATTGTGTTCCTATACTGTTATCTTTTGATTCGTGGGTTATTAATAGGTTTGGTTGTTTTGGTTTCTCTTAAGTGTACAGTGTACTTGCAGGAAGTTTCTGACATAATTTGACACAGTTCTCTGTATGTAGTCATGCATTGATCACCCTCAGCAAATATTTACTCAGAAAGGAGATGCTTTCGCTCAGCTGTTCTACTCCTGCTGAGCTCTCAGTGATGGGAGGGGCGGGTGTGACGAAGGACATGAATCCACAAGAGATGACAACTTGCATCTGGCATTCATTACCGATACTGATGTGGAACAGGCCCTTTATCGGAAAGACTGTCATCGGCTTTGAGTTCTTTAAAACTGCTTTACAGTTGTTGTTGTTTTTACTCTGGAGACACCATGCCAGGTCAAGTAGTGTTGGGCCTTCTCCGAAACTACACATTTCTGTATAAACTTAGTATCCGGATAGGTAGTTGTCTGGAAAAGTAGTTGTCTAGTTGTCTCTACACCATCCAAGTTTTTTTCCTAAAAATCAAAATCAACCCTATTTTGTTTAAGACAAATTTAGACATCAGAATGCATTTATTTGATTGAAATACAGTAAAAACAGTAATATTATTACAATTTGAAATGACTGATTTCTATATTTTAAAATGTCATTTTAATCTTGATGCAAAGCTGAATTTTCAGCATCATTACTCCAGTCTTCAGTGTCACATGATCCTTCAGAAATCAATCTAATATACTGATTTGCTGCTTAAGAAACATTTCTTATTATTATCAATATTGAAAACAGTTGTGCTGCTAATATTTTTTTGTGGAAACTGTGATGCATTTTTTCATGATTCTTTTCATGATGATGAAAGTTCAAAAGAACAGTGTTTATTTGAAATAGAAATCTTTTGTAACATTATAAATGACTTTGCTGTCACCATTATTGGTCATACAGATAAGAGTAATACATCATTCGAAATCATTGAAAGGGTCTTTTATTTTTGTAAACTCACAATAACAACAAAATGTTGTGCTTTTCGAAAATAAAGAAAACAAACAGGATGCGCTTTCTGCCATCTTGGTCTCTGTTAACTAGAGCGCGTCAAAAACGAAACTCGGCATATACTTGCCTCGCTATATAGGCTATTACGCCTATATGCAGGCTCATTATAGTTTATTTTTAAGTATTTCAATTAATATAAACATGTGATTAGTTGACTAATGGCTTGAATGAAAGATGACTAGTTGACTAGAAAAATCTTTAGTCTGGGGCAGCTCTAGAAATGTGCCACATTACGGGAGCCAAACCTGCTGCAAATGTCATTTTATATTGTCTTAAAAGTCCCCCTGTAGTCAATAATTTTATCCCTTAAAACTCATCTTTTATCACCAAAATGACATATTTAAACACTTTTTCCTGTGTAAAAAAAAAAAAAAAAAAAAAAAAAATGTATTTGTGCTTTAAAATAGCTTGAATGTAACTCTACACCCTTGCTTCATTTAGTATACACGGGTCTATGAATATGCTAATTAGCCCTGCCTCCTCGAACAAGCTCAGAGATCCACTCGGTCAACTTACTGAGGTAAACGCTGCACAATGGTATCATTTTTTTTTACAACGTCGGACACATGACTGTAATTAATATGATTAGCCTTTTGCGTGACTACATTATCAAACAGCTGCTAATAATGTGTTGCTAATGTTACACAAACCATGTTCCCGTTCGCCATCTGAGTCTGCCTTCTAAAAATCAGTATCCTTAAAAAAGGCTTTGAACAACTCAGAACGTCAGTGGAGAAAGGCATATGCTATAGTTCATCATAACATAGTAATATACATCATACACCCACTATATTGCTAAATCTACCAGATTTTTTTTATATCAACAGAAAAATATACCAGGATAACCTGGCTTCTTGAGACTCTCCTGCTTCAGAGCGGTCATGGTTAATGATATGCTAAAGCCTGCTGGCACAATGATGTGATTGGTTACAAGGTAGTGTGTGACGTCACAAACACCAGCGATTTCAAACCGTGTTTTTCAAAACTGTCTTTAGATCACTGCAGTTTTAAACAGAAAATACTCAGCAATGGTGTTGGACTTATGAATTTGGACATGGTTTGTCTTAAAGTATATTAAAAACACCACATAGACATATAAACAACATTAAAAACTTGATTTTCACCACAGGGGGACTTTAAGAGGTTGTCTTTGAAAAAGCGCAGGGTATTAAAGCACTGAATTAAAAATTTCCAAAACACGTCACTATGATTTGGTTAACGTTTTTTCTTTCCCTCTCTGACTTTGTAGTAAGTGAGATCAAAGTCTCCTTTGTACCTTTTGAAATTCACGCTTCGCAACCTTGATTTTAAAAACATGGTGCAAAAAGAGCAAGGTGGAGGCCTGTGTCTGTCTGCTAATGCCATGACGGGGACACTAACACTGATTAGCCTGTACATTTTTCCCACTTTTTTCCTCTGTATTTTGATCACCTCAGTGAACACAAATGGCCACTGGGGAGCTCAGGCAGGTGTGCAGCTCCCCACAAGCTCTGCTTAAACATGTTTAAGCTTTTTTTTTTTTTTTTTTAACCATAAGATCTGAGTGGGTTTTTATAAAACATAATAAAGAGCAGACCTTCATTTCCCCAAAATTACAAGGCAGGACTTATTCAAAACAAGTCATGTATAAGAAGATAAGGAAGAACACATTGCAACTTGATGCTTTTAATGCAGATGTACACTACTGTTCAAGAGTCTAGAGTCAGTAAGATAAATTGCGTTTTAAATATATTCAAATAGAAATTTATTTTAAATTTTATGACAGTTATTTTAAATTGTAACAGCATTTCACAATATTACAGTTTTTACTGTATTTTTATTAAATAAATGCAGCATTGGTGTGCAAAGACTTGCTCAAAAATATTAAAATGTTTTACTTTTGAACAGATAGTTCTTACTAAACTATATACAATATACACTGCTATAGATACACTGCTTTTATATTTTAAATTTTGATTCATTAAAATTATTAAACTCAAATTTGCCATAATTTGAAGCTGTTTTTGTTAACGAATATAACTGTTGGTTTATAAAATAACTAAATTTAAGATGTGTTAAGATGCAGTGTTGAATGTCTTCTAATATCTATGGAAGCTTGTTTCCACCACTGAAAATAAAAGGTATAATTGCGACCTTTTTATCTCACAATTCTGACTTTTCTCAGAATTGCGAGAAATAAACTCAGAGTTGCGTGATATAAACTCGCAATTCTGACTTTTTTTCTCCAAATTGTTAGTTTATATCTCGCAATTCTGACTTCATAACATAGAATTGTGAGATATAAACTCGCAATTTTAAGAAAAAGTCTTTTTCCTCAGAATTGGCATCTGAGTTTATATCTTGCAATTCTGACATCATAACTCGCAATTGCGAGATGTAAACTCAATTGTGAGGGGGAAAAAAGTCAAAATTGTGAGATAAAAAGTCACAATTACCTTTTATTTTTTATTTAGTGGCGGTCCATAAGCTTCCATAAATATCTGATAATCATTATGTTGACATCTTAGGTGATCAGCTGAAACCTGTTGTCTGTCTTGCTCTTTTTGCCAAATCATCTCAGGGGCAGCGGTCCAGCACAGCTGTGAATCTGTCTTCTATGACCTGGGCGAGGATGTCTCTTTGTTTAACAAAGCACACTGAGCTAATGGCATTACAAGCTGCTGTGGTTAATGGTCTCTCAGCAAATGGGCTGGCTTTTCCTCTAGTGAATGTCTGGCAGAGCTGTGCTTCATTTGTCAGGATGTTGAAGGGTGATGGGCAGTGCTTGTAGCAAAACCATGTGGATAGACTTCATATGTGTTTTTGTTCTGTTAAAAGTCCGCTGCGGCCCATCAAATGGACCACACCAGCTGTTTAGGTTTGTTAAGCAGGTCCGCCCCGGATGAGCCTCGTGAAGTAGGACTAGACATTGTCGTCATGTGCAAGGAGATGTTGTTTCTGGTTCTGAGGAGTTTGATGTTTTGATTTTGGAGAACTGTAAATCCAGCTCTGTTGAGAGGCGTGGTTGGAAAAGTCTTGGGGTCTGACAGATTTATCTCTGCTTTATTAGGCCACAAAAATTCATGCTGTTACAGAGAGAACTTCTGGTTAGTGTAGTTCACAAACTGTCTCAGTTCAGTGATAGTGAGTCATGATAGCGGCGCTCTCTGCGAGAGGTGGCAGATGTTATGCTAATCTCTAAATGATAAGCGAAGATCTTTTGGTTGTGCTGGAATTTCTTCAGAGCTGTAGGCCTAGTTGGAGATCAGCACCACTTGAAGATAAGACCCTTAAATAGATTGAGAGTCTTATCGTGTCTAAATTGGTTTAACCGTCTCATTCAAGATTTCACCTTAACACAGTGTCCTAACCAGCCGTGACCACAACAAAACGTTTTGTTGGTCATTTTTGGCCTGTTGTAGTGAAATTTCATTGGTCTAAAAAAGATAAGGATGTCTGCACTACCATTCAGTTCTGATTCACAGATTGTCAATTTGATTCAATGAATCATATTCAATTTGATTTCAATTTTGTTTCCAATTCATTGGCGAATGTTTTAGAATGTCTATTTGCTTTTATATGAAAGAAATTCCCAATCAGCTAATGCTGTAAATTATACAAGGAACCATCTAGCATGGTAAATTTAGTGATTAATCAATCAAACTGTTTCAAACGGTAACTTTGTTTGAGTCTTTTTCACTGATTCATTGAAAGGACTGCTCAGAAGACTCGCTTGTTCATAATTCAAATGTTAACTTCTGAGTTTGAGACTTTTTGAAGGATACGGCTCATAAAAGTCACTTGTTTGTGATTCAAAAGGTAACGTGTGTTTGAGTCTTTTTGAATGATTAATTGAAAGGATTGTTTCTTGAGAGTCACCAATTGAATTATAAACAAGTGACTTCTGTGTTTGTGTCTTTTTGAATGATTCATTCAAAGGATTGGCTCATAAGAATCACTTGTTCTTGATTCATACATTAACTTTTGAGTTCATGAGTCTTTATGAATGATTTATTCAAAGGATCGACTGGTTTGTGAATTGTGAATGTGACTACACTGGTTTCAATCGGTTTTTGATTCACTAAAAAGGAACTGACTATACTTGTTGTTTATTGTCAGGGAACAGTTGATCTTGGGATTTTAAGAATTAATATAGATATCATTCAAATGAATATTTGGGTCATTGACGAATAGGGTTTTTAACAGTGTAAAAAAACATAATGTAGATATAATTAATTTTGAAGTTTTATTAAGTGTTAACAATGAGATTATGTGGTTTTTATAATCAATCAACACTGCTTTTGTAATTTTTTACAAGATGGACAAAATTTGTCAAAAAAAAGTCATTCGGTTTAACCAAAATTTCGATTTTACCGAATGACACTTTTGGTTACACCGAATGACGATATTTTCAAATGCTAACAGGCTGATAGCTAGCTAGCAAAAGGACAATCAAACATTTTATATTAAGTACAAGTTTTTAAAATATAACAACATTTTCCATGATTTATAGCGGTTGTATTGAATGACATGATGTTTCAGAACAGGTGTATGAGCAAGTGAAATCATGAATTTTTCAAATAGTTAAGAGAGTTAGTTACTTTGCTTCACGACCATGTGGTCCTTTGCAGGTGTCTGAATGATGTCACATCCTGTCACATGATATTGATTGCATGACTTGATCCAAAATGGTCCCTTTACATGGTTACTCCGAATGACATAAATGAAATTAGTTTTTCCGGACATTCTTTCTCATAACAAAGCAACGACTTCTACACATAATTTTAATACCTTTTTGCACTGTTGATATATGATTTTATAAAATTATGCCAGAATAAAAAATATATACATTTATTACATTTTAAGATATTTTATTCATAAAGGAAATGGCTGTATTGGCCTTTAGACGGTTAAACCGAATGACCTTTGACATCTTTAAAATACCTTTTATATGTAGCAAAATATAACTAAAACCTTTTGGATCCAATAAAAGAGATCTAATTGTACTACCTTACATACTTTGAATGTCATATCTTTGTTTTTTATTAAGGCCTTTGGACAAAAAAAAAAAGACCCGTCACGTCATTGACCCATTTATATTAATCGGAAAATTGATATTATGTGTATGTATGTATGTATGTATGGTGTTTTGTTTTTTTTTTGTTTTTTTTTTTCAAATACACAGTCCTATTCCTATCATTCAATTGATCTGTCAGTTTTCACAATTGTGTAAATGCCCTAAGCCAACCCCAACCTTATGGGGTTTCATGGTTGTTTTTTGTCAGCAGAAGCGTGCTCATGTCATCCCCAGAGCTGACCCACTGCAGTCTGCAGACACGTCCTTTCCTTTGCAAGCTCGGCCCCTTGTGGTCTCCATCTTGCCCTTGACCGACCCAGCCTCAGTCTGACTCAGTTCTGCAGAGCATCTGCCTCAGCTAAACCTCTGATGACGTACATGTTATTTCAGCAAGTATACTGCAATATATCAGCAGAAAAACCTTGTGAAAGTCCATTAATGTCATTTTCATAGTCGAGTCTCACCGATGAAGAACAGTCTCTCGTTCCTTAAGTATATCCTTTCATTATTTTTTCCCCTGTTGTCCTGCTGAGCACTTTGGCTTGTCTTGCAGGAATTGCTGAATTAAGGAGTCATTATTTGACCTGGGTTACAGCAGGCATGACAGAAAGAACACGTCCCTGCGGTCTCCTGCTGCCGTCATGGCCCACCCATGATTGATTCGGGGCTTGTGGCCTGGCAGCAGCCGGTCTGAATGGGAATACCTCTTTATCAGAGATATTACAATAAACGGTGTTCAGTGTAGTTAACTATTACTTGTTTAATTTTCACTGTATTATTCATTCAGTTTCTAGGTAACCAAAATAGTACCATCTAAATAGAGGTGGAGGGAAAAAAATCAGTATGTCATCTCATAATAATGAATAGTTAAGATTGCCAAGAATCAATATTTTTAATTTAGGTTCACTTCGTTAGAAACCCTGTATATTAATCAGTGTTGTGGTACTTTTTGTTTTGTATTTGAAGTTTGTAAGATGTGTGTGTGTGTGTGTATATATATATTATATAAACATAATACACACACATAATATTTAAAATTATATAATTTTTTTAAAATTTGTTTAAATGCACTTTTGTATTTATAATGTAGCCTCAGAGATTGCTACTTTTGGTTTTGCATCAGTCTTGTACATTGACTCGATAATTTCATTCTTGTACAGATATGAAAATGAATGCTTCAATGTAATAACCTTCAGGGAAGAGTCCTGGCATCACAATCCACAGTGATTTGCACAAACCAATGCAGCCGCTGGCTAAGACCTCACAGAAGTGCTCTAGGGAAAAAGCAAATACTACATGGAGAGAGAGAGAGACCTTGATGTTGTTCCTGTATGCCGCACATATCTGGACCCGCAGGCTGACCCGTCTCATTGCTCTGTGCATTTGTGCAGATGATTAACAAATGAACTCAGCCTCACCCCTGTTGTTAACCAGGGATGTGGAGAGCGAGCATAATTCCATGATTCATCATCTTTAAATTTATCTTTTCTCACACCTTTGCATATCAGTTTGGACGTCAGGGTTTTTTCCCAATCACCTTTTCTATTTAAAGCATATGAATGTTGAGGTAACGGTTCGTCTTTGCTGTGCTTCGTAAAACAACCTTTTTGGGCTTATTTCATTGCTGGTATGGATTGTATACATCAGCAGGTGACGCTTTTTGTAAGTTTCTAGGAATGTGCAGTACGTTAACTTTTAAGAACCATAAAAATCAGGATCTGGACCAACTACTGTATTGACTAATTTCATGTACAGCTGTTACTGTAGATTTATCACCATTTTTCTGCTTAGACATGTAATAGTTGTGGATAGTTATTAAACATTAATATTGACTGGGTTTGTACAGTCATGGAAAAACCTGGAAAAGTCATGGAATTTTAAAATAGCAATTTCCAGGCCTGGAAAAGTTTTAGAAAAATAAATGAACCCAGATGGTTTTAGAAAAGTCATGGAGATTTGTTTTACAAATAACTGTATAATAGAATGTGTTTAATTGATCATTTTGGTTAAACAAATTCCAATACTTAATGTTCGGACAATCCGTCATGTGACATTATGTTCTCTGCAAGGGGGAACGTCTGGCAAAGTTGCAGCTTTTGTACTTATTTTGTATTAATCCACGTAGCTTAATTTTAGTTAAGATATCCTGTGGTAAATTTGAACATGGATTTTTATTCCTATTTTATGTGTGGACCTACCGTTTCATGGAACAGTAGGTCATGAATATTTGCCTCAAATGTCATGGAAATTTATTGGTAAAAATGTGTATGAACCCTGTATTTAGAACCAGCTTGTTCTATAACTTTACAACAACAACAAAAAAGACTTTTACTTAAGATTTGAATTTTTGTTCGAATTTTTGATGTCAGAATGTAAATAGATATGCTCAAATGTTCACGTTGAAGAAACTGCCAGGACGTTTGCTAAAGGTGTCTACATGCAGAGCAAAATCAGGTTAATGGGCAAAAAATCTAGGTTTGCCCTTCTTTTTTTTTTTTTTTTTTTTTTTTGCATAAACTGTTGTTATCCTGCTAATGGCTTAAGCATGCACAAAATTATGAATATCATTGCATAAGAGTGACATATAAGAGAGTTTTAACAGCATTTTGGGGTGGTTTAGGAATTGTAGTGATAGTGGTGGTTTGTATGAAACACAGAAATCTGTGTAAATAACAGATACTATTTATGCACCGTTTTTTTTTTTTTTTTTTTGGTAATATAACAGATTTCATTTTTTTAAGTGGCTTTTGACGCTGTAGATTTTATTAAAGAATTCATGAAATCTTAAACTGATATGCTATAGTTATTTTAGAAAAACTCTAGTTTGAAATGTTCCTGTTTGACTCAAATGATCATTAACCAAACACTAAAGCTCAGAGAGGAGTCTTTCATAGCTAGTAGTTAAACTACAACTTTTTGGGTTGTTGTGATCACCTTGATGGTTTTATTTTTCTGTTTCATGTAGGTGGATTAATCTTTTAACTGACCATTGCATGGTTTTCCTCCCAGCAGGGTCAAAGTAGCACATTATCGGACTGTTCCTGAATGTCTGGAGTGCCAATTTGCTTTTAGAGAGTCATTGTGAGATGATTGCCTTCATACTCATCTGATATAATCTGTAAATATTGCCTCCATCAAGCTGGGAGAACTACATGCAGTGATTGCTGAGCTTGCAGTAGTTTAGTTTATAGTTCAATTTGACAAGCAGGTGCTAATGGATTGCCTTTTCAGATATGTTATTCTAAATGGCGTTTAGTTTTATTCCTGTTTCTGCTGAACTACGTGCTTATCTGCATCTTATTTTCCTCCTCCAGTCTCATTTTTTCTCTCCATATTTTTCTGTCAGTGCTGAGTGCCTTTTCCTCACACATTGGCAGCATTACTTCATCTAATGAGCTGTGTGAAACCATAAAGCTGGAAAAGACAAAGTTCAATCCTAGTAAACGGTCAACTAGATCAGATTCAGGACTGAAGAAACAAGTGCAACTGACCATTTTAGGGTGTTTTCACACTTTCTGTTTGACGTCAGAGTTTGGTTCATTTAAAAGCTGTTTGGAAAACAGACATCTGTCGTATGGTTCATGTGGTCTGCAAATGACAACAATCCGGCCTAATTTGTGAAAGAGAACTGCTATTAATCTGTTAATCTCATTGACGCCCATGTTTGAACCGGACTCCGGTCTTTTCCCCCCCAGATGGGCTTGTCGGCAATGATAAAACGTGCCTGGCTGGACTCGTGGTGGTCTCAGGTGTCTTGTCTCATGGGCGTCTTCGTCTGCCAGTGTTGCTCCACTAATTAAAGCCACCAGGGCTCAGAGGATGTTCTCACTGACAAGGAAAATTACAGTCACTACAAACTCCTGCTGCGTTCGCATGGAGACTCTGGCATTAATGTCAGCCTGTGAACACGAGCTGCTAGTGGGGAGGTGGATTATTATTTATCATTTATTTATTTAGCCAAGACAAGACTTTTATAAAAAGACAGACTGGCACTTTACATTTAGAAGGCTGTCAGGGCGCAGCTTCAGAAGGTCCTAATTGGTCTCTCTCGACTCTCGAAAGTGAAAATAGACTTTCTTTGTTATTGAGATGAAGACGGAGAGGATGGTTTATTCATTTTTATCTGCTTTTTCAGAGTTGGGATGAGTCATGATGGGCGAGTATTCATCCAAGAGCTAGCTGTTCGATAATATTGACTAGTTTACACTAACGTTTGATAAGATTTTTTGAATGTTTTTGAAAGAAATCTCTTATGTTCACTAAGACAGTGTTTATTTGATCAAAAATACAGTAAAACAGTAATATTGTAAAATATTATTACATATTAAAATAATTATTATAAATTGTTTTAAAAATGTATTTCTGTGATTGCAAAGCTGAATTTTTAGCATCATTACTCCGGTCTGCAGTGTCACATGATCCTTCAGAAGTCATTCTAATATGCTGATTTGGTGCTCAAGAAATATTTCTTATTATCAATGTTAAAAACAGGTGTGTTGCTTAAAATTTTCTGGAAACTGATCCTTTTTTCAGGCTCCTTTTGATAAATTTAATGCATCTCGTTTTTTGGTTGATGATGATTATGGCTGGGCGATATGGCCAAAAATATTATCACAATATTTTTCCCATATCATACAGTATTGATATTTATCACATTTTTCCCATATATTTGGTAGTCCTTGAGAATGAATCTAAACATAACTTGTTTGTTCACAATTAAACTCCACAGATGAGCTACCTTTTAATTTAGGGCCCCATGAAATCCATTTTATTTTTCCTTAAATTCTGTTTTCCGTTTTATTTTTTCTGGATCCTGATTTATGGTTTAATACAAATCTATCATGAAAAAATGTGTCTAATTAAATAAATTATTAAATCTTTAACAATTTAGTCAATCTTTTAAAATGTAATCAAATGAAAATATAACAATTCATTTACAACAAAACCTTGAGTTTTTGTTTTTTATCAAATAAGATACTGCACAACAGAACTGTATAAATTGAAACATGGGTGAAAAAATATCTTGGTTGTATGATATTTTTAAAAAATAATAATATAGTTATCATCATCACTTTAAGAATTACATTTTAGAATACAATAGTACAATAGTTAAACCGGACTTTTATTTGGACGGTTTGTCATGAATATCTTTTAGTTTCAGTTTCAGCGTGTATTTGGTGGTATTTTTTTCTCAAATAAAACAGTAAAAAGCTTGTGAAATGACTCTCAGAAGCAGCTCTGGAGATGAAGTTCATGTGTTCATGTCTTCATATATTGAGACGCAGATGCTGAAAACACTGTGCGTCACGCGTGTTTGAGTTTGCGTAGTAGACGAAACTACGGCACTCCTTCACACAGAGACATGCGGAACATGCAGATTTATTAGCGAATGCACTGACTGGCTGTTGTTGCGTTTATTTCTGTTGTGGGATAAGCTGATAGATTAATCCATGTCCTTTTTTATATTTATCTCGGCACTCATTTGTGCACGTTTGAGGGTTGTTCATGCAACCAAACTTATGTGGTTTCATGTCTATTTACATTTTAATGCATTTAAGTGAAACTATCGAGTGTTATATCGAACATTTTTTTTCTATCATTATCTATTAAAAGTATACCGTCAATACCGATACCTTTTTATCGCTCAGGCCTAATGATGATTTTGATCTGATTTTGCATAGTAAAAACCATAGCTATTCATCCCCTTCAAAGCACTGCTGCTACAGCTGTACACAGTCATATAGACATCTTTGGCTGTTGCATCATTTCTCGTGCTGTTTTTGCACTTCTCATTTACACGGATCGAACACAAGCAGTTGAAGGCTTATTTTAGATGCTTTTTGTAACAGTAGGCGCTCAGCATGGGACTGGATTTAAAGGGTTTAGCTCTGACTTCATTGGTTTGCTTAATGGTTATTCCAGCTGGAGATTTAAAAATACTGAGTTTAACAATTTCTGCTAGCTTTTAAGTCGCCCATTTACGCAAAGCGATCCCTCAATCTCAGGACTTTAAATTGCCCACCTGCCATTGCCAATAACCTCAGAGAGGTGAGATGGGCGGCCTGTGCTGTAAATCAGCTCAGACTTGACACTTCCTTAGTCATGGTGAGTGTTCCTCTTGTTCCCTCTGGCCCACTATTAGCCCTTTTCTATCAAATTGAGCTGGTGCTGTTGGATCTGTTGAGCTCTTTTAGAAGCGTCCTGCGGTTCTACTGACATGAGAGCAGAACGACAAACCTGCTGTATCATGATCTTTGTTTAAATGTCACATCCACTTTTTTCTATTTCTTTTTTCATTGGTTAAAATAAATTTTAATAATCAAAAAGCATGTCTAATTAAAGGATTAGTTCACTTTAAAATGAAAATGACCCCAAGCTTTACTCACCCTCAAGCCATCCTAGGTGTATATGACTTTCTTCTTTCTGATAAACACAATCTGAGTTATATTAATAAATATCCTGACGCATCCAAGCTTTATAATGGCCGTGAACATGACCAACGAGCATGATGCTCAAGAAAGTGCATCCATCCATCAAAAATGTACTCCACATGAAACAACAATTTATTAAAAGTTTACAGAAATTACCCTTCTAAATGTGAAATTCTATGTTTTCTGTTTTAATGGTTTAATTTTAAAAATAAAAAAGCATGTTTAATTAATTGAATTCAAATGAAATGGTTTATTTTTTTCAGAAATTCTGTGTTGTCTGCATTAATTTAGCTGAATTTATGTTTTAATACACATTGATTATCAAAATCCTATTGTAAAAATCATAGGGCCCTACTTTTAAACACATTTTAACACATTTTAAGTAATTTAATCTAGTGTCTTTTTGCTGTCAGGAGTGGGTGATTTATAAAATTCATCTAAGATCTATTAATTTCTATCAGACAAACAAGAACAATAAATGAATAAAAATAGCTTTGCAGCGCCTTCCATTTGCAGACAGATTTGTTGATGTATCTACTTTTTATTTCAGATTTAAAGGGATAATTCACCCCAAAATTAAAATGATCATAATTTACTCTTCCTCATGTCATGCCAAAACTTGTATGACTTTCTTTTGTGGAACACAAATTAATATGTTTTGAAAATATTTTTTGTTCATTCATTGGGATCCATTGTTGTTTGGACCTCATCAATATTCTTCAAAATGTCTTTTATGTTCTGCAGAAGAAAGTCAAATGGGTTTGGAATGACATGAGGGAAAGTAAATTATTTTTATTTTTGTGTGTACTATCCTTTTAAGAGGCCCACCTGTGTTTTTTTTTTTTTGGTGGAAATTGCAGAATGGGCCCAGATTGGACCTCCTAGGTTCTGCTGGGATTGCTTAAACTGGCGTATATCTCCAACAATAACTTGCTACCGTAGAGAAGAAATGTCCTATTATGGTGTTTGCTCTCTGATGTTCTACCTGAATCAGGGATGAACGGTTTGCTTTTTCTGCCCATATGTGGTCATTGGTCAGTTTGGGTCTTTTTTTGGGAGTATTATGTTTTATCAAGTGCTGAACATGTTTGATCTCTTTAGCTTGGAGATTTAGGGTATTCTGAACCGTGAACCGAAAGCTTTTCGAAAGTATTCTTGTTATATTGCATTTCTCAGCACCAGGGAAGGTTAGGAATAAGCTGTTTGCTTTTAATGACATGTAATTTTCCACAGTGACACAAGGAAGTGGCCAGTAAGAGAGTGCTTTGAATTCTCAGAAAAAGGCGTAGCTGTTGTTTGTTACCATTACTTAGGTGTCAAATCGCATGGATTGATCCATCACAATGCAGCGAAACTAGAGAGTTTGCCAACACAATCTCACAGTCACACTCCCAAATGTCAAAAGAAAGAGCCAAGAAGTGATGCAGTGAGTGTACTGAAATTATTTCTGCATGATCAAAGTATTTTCCATTGTGCAAATTAACCCTCCCAAATTCCAGAGGGTTTGTCTCAGACGATTTCTCGAGAGGCTGAAGGTTTTGGCTGTATCATCCGTGCTCTCTCTGCATGTGGTGGTCTTTTGTGAAAGGAAAAGTCAGGTCCCAGTCAGCGCATACCTCAGTGGTCCCGTCTCGGCCTGGTACGAGGAGGGGATAAGCTCCTCTACTCATCCTGTGAGAAGATGCAGAAATTACTTGTGAGGTGCAGAAAAAATCTCTCTGCTTTTTTGTTGTCATTTCTTCCTCCGTTGTATTACAGCCAGGGATAAGTTATACACTCATGAATATCATTACAAATCATCAAGGGTTAATGATTATATGTGCCAGTGCTGGTGTGAAAGAATGTGTGCTACTTGTTCCTGAAACCAGTTTTTTTTTTGGTATCAGAAAGTGTTTGGAACATTTAGATGGTTTCTGGAATGACAAATGTGTCAGGTTTTTGATGTTGTAATCAGATGTGATCTGAGACACAGTGATTGTGAATTTACTCTGGCTTAAAATTCACAGCAGTCACACTGCAATGTCGTGATCAAGAGATGCAATCTGTGCATGCAGAATTCAGAAGAAAGCTCAGCAGATTTCTGTGGAATTGAAAGATGCAACATTTAAAAAATTCTGCACATTTCCCACTTGTTGCAGTTTTTTTTCTTCTTAATTAGTGATAGATTGATATATCAGCCAGGCTATTTGAGGATTTTTGACCATTCTGAGATTGTGTATAAAATGATTATTTTTCCGATTCAATAATACTTTGTTTCGTTAAACCGGACTGAGCGCACAACACTTAACACATTTTACCAAATGCGTCTTTAGATTTTCCCTGTAGTGCATAAAATGTGAAATTTTTGCAGATACAATGTGTATCTTGAAATGAGGTCAAAATGAACTCAAATTGCAGAAGTTTAACTCTTTCCCCACCAGCATTTTTTAAAGTTGGCTGTTCACCACCAGCATTTTTGATCTTTTTCACAAAAATTTCATGGCTCCCATAATACAGTAGTCAACATTTGAAGAGGATCAAAAAAGTTCATCAAAGTTGTCCTAAGAAGAAGAATCTTTGATGAAAGGTTCTGATCCACTTTAAATGTTGACTACTGTATTTCTGTGTTTGTCTGCTTAAAAAAAAAAAAAAAAAAAATGTTTTATTCTAGCTTCATGCATTCTTTTTTTATCAACACTTGAATATGGGTAAGTTTCTTAAAAAAAGCAACATTCTGAGCAAAAAGCTAAGAAAATCGCATTTTTTGTCAAAAACTATGTCTGGATCAGATTAAGAACCATGATCAAAACATGGATGGAGTAGATCGAGACCATAAACACCCCCAAATCTTGCACAGTCCTAAAGCTCGTCCTGGGTCGACGTTTCATTCAACAGCGTTAGGCAGTTTTAGTTTATATGCTTATATTTATATTTAATGTTGATGATTACATATGCTATCGCTTGTTTCTGCATCTTATTCGCATGTGTTTTGATCAGGAGATTCGGTACTCTTTCAGAAGATATGTAATAGCGCCCCCTACCTTATAACAGTGAAAACACGGAAAGCTGTAAAATATCGTCTTTGGTGGGGAAGAGCTTTCTCATAAGACAAGATAACTCGTCAATGGCGGGGAAAGAGTTAATACCAACAACTGCAGAATAGGGGTGGGACGGTTCGCTGTAAAAAAATCGAGCCGTTCGGTTCTCCACCCACGGTTCGGCACGTGCTTGCACCGCGGTTCATCCCAAATCTGACGACGCATCTATAATATGGTTTGTTGAAAACAACGTGCAAAACAGACAGGCAGATTCGGCTAATGTATGTTTCAGTCGATGGATATGCATTCTGGTTTCCCAATACGTTACAACAGCGATGATCAAAAGAACATGGACAAAACAGTCACTCTTTGTAAACAAATGTTCAATGACGTGCCAAAAGCTCTATGAGCAGTCATTTACGCCTTCATCACCCAGGTGAGACATGAACATGAACATCTCACGTTGCTATCTGTGTTTAAACTAAACTCATTTACACCTTGCCAATTTAAACATTCATCCGTAAGACGCGAAAGAGAACTCGCGCGCGCTGTGAGGAGATTTATGTGTGTGTGCGTACTCATCCGAAGTGCGTACATGAGCCGCGTCACAGCGCGCAAATTCTCTTTCAAGTCTTGCACCTAAACGGACAAATTCACACAAAAATTATGTCAACATGCCCAGCTTAGCGAGTATCCTAACAAATGTAGTAGGTTATGTCTACTACTACGAGACAAACGAGACAGACAACGCATGTGAATCAGTATCAGTGTACTGAGTCTTTGAATTATGTCTTAAAGGGACAGCAGTCTAATATTTCTGCTCTGCGTTTCTGCTCAAAGGACGAAGCAATCACTCTTGACTGAATAGCTTTTGTAACTTCAATAATGTTTCAACTTTAATTATTCAAAGAAGTTTATATGAAGTGTTATTTTATATTTGATTACTTTATTCAGTTTCTGTACCTGAAAGCTGTTAGATACTTGAAAAACCTGTTAAGCATTGTTTATTTCATTTGTATCTTAGCTCTCGTGTATTTATTTGTGCTGTTTCTTGTTGTTAGATTATTTGTTTTTATTTTCTTAATCTTTATTTGACAGTTGTCCTATTTTTTTTTTTTTTTTACTGAACATAGCAAATACCAAACTGTACCGAAACCGTGACACTAAAACCGTGAGAAATCTGAACCGTCCCACCCCTACTGCAGAAGCAGCAGTGCTCCTTGACCGCTGATGTTTCATCAGTAGTGAACAGAAGGCCATCAAAAGTTGTCATCATGTTGATTCTACTCAAAAACAATATGACCACAGCTGGTGTCGGGTACCGTTTGTCACACCCCTGCTTTAATTTGTCC
>CM077456.1:5836087-5906087 GCA_039654765.1 Mylopharyngodon piceus | reverse complement strand
TGGCCACCATTATTTTCCAGCATTGCCTTAACCCTCTTGGGCATGGAGTTCACCAGAGCTTCACAGGTTGCCACTGGAGTCCTCTTCCACTCCTCCATGACGACATCACGGAGCTGGTGGATGTTAGACCTTGCGCTCCTCCACCTTCCGTTTGAGGATGCCCCACAGATGCTCAATAGGGTTTAGGAGGGGATCATGCTCTGCTTCAGTATGTCACAGTACATGTTGGCATTCATGGTTCCCTCAATGAACTGTAGCTCCCCAGTGCCGGCAGCACTCATGCAGCCCCAGACCATGACACTCCCACCACCATGCTTGACTGTAGGCAAGACACACTTGTCTTTGTACTCCTCACCTGGTTGCCGCAACACACGCTTGACACCATCTGAACCAAATAAGTTTATCTTGGTCTCATCAGACCACAGGACATGGTTCCAGTAATCCATGTGCTTAGTCTGCTTGTCTTCAGCAAACTGTTTGCGGGCTTTGTTGTGCATCATCTTTAGAAGAGTCTTCCTTCTGGGACGACAGCCATGCAGACCAATTTGATGCAGTGTGCGGTGTATGGTCTGAGCACTGACAGGCTGACCCCCCACACCTTCAACCTCTGCAGCAATGCTGGCAGCACTCATACGTCTATTTCCCAAACACAACCTCTGGATATGACGCCGAGCACGTGCACTCAACTTCTTTGGTCGACCATGGCGAGGCCTGTTCTGAGTGGAACCTGTCCTGTTAAACCGCTGTATGGTCTTGGCCACCGTGCTGCAGCTCAGTTTCAGGGTCTTGGCAATCTTCTTATAGCCTACGCCATCTTTATGTAGAGCAACAATTCTTTTTTTCAGATCCTCAGAGAGTTCTTTGCCATGAGGTGCCATGTTGAACTTCCAGTGACCAGTATGAGAGAGTGAGAGCGATTAACACCAAATTTAACACACCTGCTCCCCATTCACACCTGAGACCTTGTAACAGTAACGAGTCACATGACACCGGGGAGAGAAAATGGCTAATTGGGCCCAATTTGGACATTTTTACTTGGGGGTGTACTCACTTTTGTGGCTAGCAGTTTAGACATTAATGGCTGTGTGTTGAGTTATTTTGAGGGGACAGCAAATTTACACTGTTATACAAGCTGTACACTCACTACTTTACATTGTACCAAAGTGTCATTTCTTCAGTGTTGTCACATGAAAAGATACAATAAAATATTTACAAAAACGTGAGGGGTGTACTCACTTCTGTGAGATACTGTGTGTGTGTGTGTGTCTGTGTGTGTGTGTGTGTGTGTGTGTGTGTGTGTGTGTGTGTGTGTGTGTGTGTATGTGTATATACAAGGAAACCAATCATGTGTCCATTTCAGGAGGTAGGGGGCAAAAGCTATATGACAGTTGTCTTCATGACACCACTGGCTATTATTCTTTCTGTCTCAAACAGGAAAAGGACAACAAGAGGCTGGTAAACCAGCTGAACCACAATCCCTTGTCAGTCTGCCTGTAGGAAACCGCCTGGATCCTCTGGTGGATTCAAAACAAAGCAGTCCACATTTATATGAATGAAATGCTCTGGGCTTATGAAGTAGTATGCAGCAAGCATGAGTACTAAAAAAAAACAGCACAAGCATTGGGGAAGAAGAAATGGATATGTTCTGTGGAAGATTTTTTTTTGTGGGTTTGGTTTCAGGTGTAGACTTACATTCCTGTTTTACAAATAGCTACAGAAAAGCCATTTGCTATTGATCAGAACAGGGTGAACTTTGTCTTAACCCAAAGTACTATTGAACTCGGTTGTTTTTAGGGATGCATGATATGTCAGTACCATATTGGTTATGTGATGTATGTATAATATACATTTGTTAATTTTAGTTTTTTTTAATAATTTTTTATTATATATATTTTTTTTATTTATAATTTATTTGTAATTTATCAGTTGATATTGGATATTTATTTGTACACAATTTTTTTTATTATTTGTGCATAGTTTTTGTTGTCATCTAATGCTCATCTACAATTTACAATAGCATTTAAACAATTGATTTTAGTGTTTTTATATATATAATATTTAAGCAAAGTAGTACCAGTACTCTTGATCGCAGAAGGTGGTTTTCACACAAATCAAACTGCCCAAAATGCATCGTCATTTGAACTGGGTTGTAACCAGAAAGTGAAATGTGAAACAGTGAAGTACCTGAGAAGTTTGGAGAAGTTTAGGAAAGGCTGCGGTCACATTAAAGATTATTTATACTATCAGAGCTTACTATCTGATAATCAGAACTGCTGAAGTGCTTGCTGGCAATGAGTATCCATCTCCCCCAAGCAAAGTCTGTATTTTATCTTGATTAACACGTTTGCTCTCTGCTGTCTCTGTTGTGCCTGTTCAAGAGAAGTTTGACTCAATGTGAGTGAAAAAACCTCTAATATCATTAATCCAGTCTTGTTTGTAAGTACTGAATTGTAGTGGCCTGGTTTCACATGATTACGGCCGTGTTGTTTGCCTGCGAGCAGACATTGATAGAGGGATTAATGTGCCTGCTGATGTGGCAGTATTTAAACAAGAGGTCAGCTGGCCTGGCTTCAAATTGATGGCAATGCTAATGCAAGACTACAGGATTCCAGGCCATAGTGTGCCCTTGAGGAAGGAATGCCTCTGGTTTGGCTTTCTGACAGCTGTGGGACCACATCGACCCCAAAGCACAACGTCCACCAGAGTGCCTCCAGTAACCAGAAATGCACTCTCCGTGTACCACCACTTGTGGTCCAATGTGTCACCAATGATAAATGAGCTGCACAAAAACTGACTGTCATGCTGTTTGTTGTTATAGGACTTTTTTAGCAGGAATACAATAAAGGTTCTCCATCATGGGATGATTATTTGAGCTGTAGATGCTTGAGTTGGGGGCTGCTGTCGCTGTGAAGGCCTCAATTCAACCAAGCAGATATTAGCTTTGGCTTCTCCATAGTGGTATTTGAGCCTGAGTTTTGGGTGTTGCCCGCTTGCCTCAGGACTGCTGAGTCAAAACTCTCCACGCAGAGGAAATTGTGGTTTGCTCTTGGTGATTAAAAGGTCAAGGATGGGCTTCCTCTTAAGTTGTTTTCCTTCTGCACACCTGTCTGTTTGCAGCACAGCATTCCATGGTTTTGATGGAAGCCAAATGGACTTCTGAGGCCTTCGGCGCTGTAACTTTATCCTGGAGGGGTTTGGAAACATAACAGCAAGGACTTTTTTGTTTTACTCTGAGGCTACATCTACATTATTCTGGATACATTTAAAAACAGCATTTTAGTTTCAGGAACATCTCTGTCCACACTACAGTGGATTTCGTCTATACAGAAATCGCTATTCCATATATTGTCTAAAATGCAATTGCCCATGTTTTGCTGCAAGTTTTACAGCAATAATCATCTTTGAAGGATGTCATCTCTGAGTGAATTTTCTATCATCTTTGCCGGAATATAATATGAAGATTGTACAAATTAACATTTATTTTTAACAACACTTTGAAAATGAATGACAGGCACAACAGTGCCGAAATAACCATATCTATGGGTACAATATGCATCACTTGACTAAACATGCGGCATCATTTCCAAATACCTCCGTTTTTAGTCCACACTACAATGTGAATATGCCATTTTCAATTTTAAAGATTGAATCAATTGAGAGAGCATATTTAAAAAGCTCAGTCTTCACAGAACAAAAATGATGTCTCCGTGCTGGCGGAAGGCCAAAAATGTAAAGGAAAAAGTTGCGTTTTCAAATGTATCCGGAATTAATCTAAACGTAGCCTGAGACTCATTACCGGATATTTGAATTCAGCTCGATGTTGTCCTCTGCAACATCCCGATTACATGTGGGCTCTCGCTCTCGGCAGGCCAAGGACGGCCGGAGCCTGATCCCTCTTTGTCGTTGAAGGATGTGTAGACGTGAGGGATAGTGGCCAGGCGCTTGTGTTCCTCTGGGAGAGTGGAGAGCTGACGATAGCGGACCCTTCTTCCCTTGCCTATTCCTGCTGTGTGGTGATGGAGAGATCCCCAGAGACCTGCCCTGCCCCCTTCACCTTCCGCCCTGATGGATGGGCCCTGGAGAGTGATGCTCAGCTTTTACACTTATCCTGTCTGAGACTATTTGCCTGCTTTGCTGCAGCTGTTTTCCATATAACTTCAAGAAACCTTGGCAATATTTTGTAACGGCAGATTGAGAGATTTCAGTTTGGTGTTCAGGTACAAAAAACATAGGGAGAGGTACAAAACATAACAGGGGCTGTGAGCACCAACAGGTCTGCCTGTCTCTAGCCTATCTAGACAACATTTTTAAGCATCTTGGGGTGTGTTCACATTTGGCAGGTTTGGTTTAATTAAACAAACTCTGGTGTGATTGCTCTGTTAGTGTGGTTCGTTTGAATAAGTGTGAACGCTGCCATCTGAACCCTGGTGCGCACCAAACAAGCCGACCAAGACTGAGGTGGGTCTTGATCTGCTTCCCGATGAACTGTAGTGTGGATCAACTGAAATATGAACTCAACACGGATCAAGGATATCTAAACCTAAAACAAGACGTAATGTCACTATATGTGACCCTAAAATGGACCGAATGCTCAAGCATACCAGTTTTTTCTTGTTATAAGAGCTACTTTGCCCATTACAGTTCGGTACAGGTCTGAATTGTTGCTGTAGAGCTGACATGCACTGCTATGGCTGATTGAGAGTCATTTGTAACGCCCTGCAAACATGCAGTGTTCATGCGGTAATCATGAGGGCTGGCTCTTGATTTTGCATACTGTTGTTTTCTCAAGTTCCTGTTCCGACATGAACATTCCCTAATCCACAGAGGTATTCGGGTTTTATCAGTTCCTATGGAGACCCAGTGAATTTAGACACACAGATGGAAACAAGCTTGAAATTTTGTTGTGCAAATTGGAAAGACGCCTCTGTGTAGTATTCAGAGAGCTCACAACTCACAAAAATACACTGTCAAAATACACTATCAAAATACACTACAGTTTTTGTTTTTTTTTTGAAAATTAATACTTTTGTTTAACAAAGACACATTACATTGATCACTGACAGTAAAGATATTTATAATGCTTCAAAGATTTCTATATCAAAGAAATGTTGTTCTTTTGAACTTTTTATGTGTCAATAAATGTTTTCTGAGCAGCATTAGAATGATTTCTGAATGGTCATGTGACACTGATGCTGAAAATTCAGCTTTGTCATCACAGGAATATGCTACATTTTAAAAGACATTAAAATAGAAAATATTTCTTTTAAATTGTAATAATATTTCACAATATTACAGTTGTTGTTTATGATCAAATAAATGCAACCTCGGTGAGCATAAGAGACTTCTTTCAGTAACATAAAAACAAATCTTATAGACCACAAACTTTTGAATGGTAGTGTTTATTATTATTATTATTATTATTATTATTATTATTATTAAAAAAAATTAAAGTTTAAAAACCGCTAGACCATTAATCAACTAGTTGTTTAGTCACTCGTTGTGACTTGCTCAACCCTTCTTAGCTGTGAGAAGATGATTTTGGGAGGTCTAAACTTCTGTGTTAAGGGTCATTTTAAGCAACTTTTTACTTCCAAAATGGGAAAAATGAGAGGCAAGTTGTTGGAATGTACAATCAATCTGTATACATCACTGTTGTGCTTGTCACATGCTTGCAGAACCACAGCCAAATACATGGATTCACTCATCAGACCCATAGGGTGGCGTCTGGGCCCTCAGGATGTGGCCATTCTGTGAACTTTCATCCATGTTTCCTGTGTGCTTTGTGTAGTCACACATGAGAAATGAGCTTGGCTTCGTTCTCACCTCTCAGTCATGACTCTGTGCCCCTCATTGAATTCAAGCGTTGAGCTTGGGCACAGGATCAGCGCCACTCTCTAGTATCCCAGCATGCACCAGGTCTTTTGTTTTTCTCCCCTTGCCATTTATCCTGCATGACTGTGCTAACCAGCACATAGCTGAATGCTGTCTCCAAGGAGGAATAGCTCTGCGGATAGGCTTGACTGACTCGCTCGGAGATGTGCAGCCCACATTCTTGTTGGTAAATCAGTGTCCCTTAAGTTTTTAATTTTCCTACACTCTTAAAAATAAAGGTTCTTTTTAGCATCAATGGTTCAATGAAGAAACTTCAACATCCATGGAATCTTTCCATAGTGCAAAACGTTCTTTCTTTACAGTGGAAAAAGGTTCTTTAGATGTTCTTCACACTAAGAAAAAATGGTTCTTTTAAGAACTGTTCACTGAAAGGTTCTTTGGGGAACCCAAAATGTTTCTTCTATGGAATCGCTGCGAAAACTCCCTTTTGGAATCTTTATTTTTAAGAGTGTCTGTCTCGCTTTATTTTCAATGTGGTTAAGAGTGACCCTTGACAAACCACTCCCAAACTGTAGACTGCGTGTATTGGGAAAGGAATGCGTAAGAGTTGGATTTACAACTATTCTTCCCTCTCTCGCTCTCTACTCTCTCTCGCTCTTTCTTTCCCTCTCTTTTGAGAGAGACCGAAACCACTCTCTATCTTGTTGAGGATTCGGGGAGGGGTTGACTCATACAGGGGGGGATTTGGCAAGAAAGCAACAAGTGTTCGGCTTGAAAGAACCTCATTGTTCCTCTCCGTGGAGAGACTGTCCCTAGGTCAGCAGCCGTCAGCACTCAGCCCATCACACTGGAACGACTGTAAGCCTACTAGACAGGCTCCAAATCACCCCACTGATAACAGCTGCTGGGTCCCCGCTGTAAATGAGGGCTGCGGCTCAACGACTAATGGTGGTCGTGCTCCTCGTGGGTGTATGTATTCAATGTCATCCGCTATCATTGGGTTTCGTTGAACGTTTGAGCTGACAGAGCCTGTTTTTGTGGTCAAACTTAAGCAAGTTTTTACTTTGATTCTTACTCTGCAGAAAATTGAGTGGATGTTTCCTGTCATTTTCTCTGAAAGGAGTTGATGGCGATAACAGTGACATAAATTAAATAGATGGGTGGATTTTTTTTTAACTCTTTCCCCACTATTGACAGAACTTTCCGTCATTTTTGAGATAACTCTTTCATGCCATTGATGTAATTTTTATGGCTTTCTGTGTTTTTACTGTTATACGGTTGGGGGTGCTATTATGTAACTTCTGAAAGAGTAGAGAATTTCTGGATCAAAACAGGCAAAAAAAGAAGCAGAAACAAGCAATAAAAGCACTGCTTATGCACATTGTATTTTATGTGTCACGTTGACTATTTTAACAATGTCTTTTAGTACTTTCCTGGAACTTAAATGACGGTAATTATGTTGCGAAAAAAAATGCAATTTTCTCAGCTTTTCGTTTAAAATGTTGCTTTTATTTGTGGAACATACCAGCATTCAAGTTTTGATTAAAAAAAAGAATGCATGAAGCTAGAATAAAATGTTTTTGTTTTGTTTAAAAGCAGAAGCTTTGTTCTTTCTTTGAATATCTGAACATGCAATATATCAATACAACAACATATTCTGGGGGCCATGAAAGTTGAAAATGAAAACAAAAAATGTTGGCAGTGGTTGGCATGAAAAGAGTTAATATATTTTAAAATGCCATTTATTCTTGTGATGGCAAAGAATCATTCTAATATGCTGAGTTGGTGCTTATTAGTTTTGAAAACTTGTGCTGCTTAATATTTTTGTGGAAAGCATGACACTTTTTTTCAGGTTTCTTTGAATAGAAAGTTCAGAAGAACAGCGTTTATTTGAAATAGAAATCTTTTGTAACATTTATAAATATCTTTACTGTCACTTTTGATCATGTCTTTATTAAATTAAAAAAAAAAATCTTAAAAATAAAAGAAACTTATGCCACACTTTTGAGCGGAAGTGTAATTTTTCCGCATCATTACTCAGTAAATGAATGCAATACTATTTTGCTACTTTTATTTGTATGCACAAATTTAAAGGGTTAGTTCACCCAAAAATGAAATTTCTGTCACAAATTAAGATATTTTTGATGAAATCCAAGAGTTTTTTTTAATCCCCAATAGAAAGCAACGTAATTACCATCATTTAAGGTCCAGGAAAGTACTAAAGACATTGTTAAAATAGTCAACGTGACTACAGTGGTTCAACTTTAATGTTATGAAGCGATGAGAATACTTTTTGTGCGCAAAAAACAAAACAAAAAAATAATGACTTTATTCAACAAATTCTTTACCAGACTCACATAAAATAAAAAAGCACATATTTTGAAATGATTTACTGAAACGGTTCACGGGTATTCACCTCAATATTGCCATTTTTACTAGTGAGGTTTAAACAGTAGAAACTATTAAAATATTTCCTTCTAAGTAGAGTCAAGTGGACACTGTCATAAAAATAATTGGGATTAACGATTTAACTGTTTTAAGATTACACAATGTACAATTAAATCACAATCTGGTGGTTATATAATCATGACAGGCCTATAGTCAACAAAATAATATTTTCATAAACATTTAACATGTTGCTCACCCCTGGTGTGTATATTCAAGTTTGTGTGGTAATGTCTGATGGGGTTGCGTCTAGATCCTGCTGAACTGAGTTAATGCTGTGCAAGCACTGTGTTTTATTGAACACGAGGGCAAGAGGCCATTATTGGATTCTTGTCGTTGGGGGGAAGGGATGCCCTGTTTCCAAAAATTGATAACTGGTAGTGAATGTCCACTGGTTAAAGATGCATCTCTCATCAAGCACTTTATCTTAAATGGATCACCTTCCTTTTTAGTAAGAATAGACAGCAAATTTAAATGGACACAAAGGAAAACAAGGCTGCGAAGGATAGACATACAGTTAAGTATGTCACAAATATGTTATCTTAAAGGATTAGTTCACTTCAGTATTAAAATTTCCTGATAATTTACTCACCACCATGTCATCCAAGATGTTATATAACAGATGTATATAACAGGTTGAAGGTCCAAATTGCAGTTTCAATGCAGCTTCAAAGGGCTCTACATGATCCCAGCTGAGGAATGTGTCTAGCTTGTCTAGCAAAACAATCAGTTAAAAAAAAAAAAAAAAAATTGATATACTTTTTAACCACAAATGCTCGTCTTGCACTGCTCTTAGATGCGCCACACATTATGTAATCACATTGGAAAGGTCACGCGTGGCGTAGGCAGAAGTACCGCGGTAGGGTGAAAAACTCCATCTCATTTTCTCCTCCAATTTCAAAATCATCTGACATTGTTGTTTTACCTTATTTTGTAAAGGGCGTTTGACTTAGTCTTTGCACGTTCACTTTGTAAACGCTTGTTCTGTACTTCCGCCTACGTCATGTGTGACCTTTCCAACATGATTGCGTAATGCGTGGCACATCGCAGAGCAGTGCAAGACGAGCATTTGTGGTTAAAAAGTATATACATTTTTATTTTCTTTAGAAAATGACCAATCGTTTCGCTAGATAAGACCCTTATTCCTCGTCTGGGATCGTGTAGAGCCCTTTGAAGCTGCACTGAAACTGCAATTTGGACCTTCAACCCATTGAACCCCAGTGAAGTCCAATATATGGAGAAAAACCTGGAATGTTTTCCTCAAAAACCTTAATTTCTTTTCAACTGAAGAAAGAAAGACACGAACATCTTGGATGACATGGGGGTGAGTAAATTATCAGGAAATTTTAATGTTCTTGGTTCCAACTCATATTTACAACTAATTTTTTCCAAATTTCACTTGATGTTTTTTGGCAATATAAAGAGAAGTCTTTATCGACTGAATGATCTGCACTAAGGTACAGAACACCACAACCTGTTAACCTTACTTCTTTCCCTCATTTGCATCAAATTTAATATGCCGTCTATGGTCCATTCCCAAACTTTTTGCCAGTTTGGATAAGCGCAGCCCTACCTTCCTCTCTGATTTTAACTAGACTACCATTTGGAAATCATGGGGGGAGGGTGTGGTCATTGTGCATTATTAATGCGTTTAACTCTTTATTCTCGCACGCGTCCTCAAGCTTTTAAACCGAACCGCGAGGAACGCTTGGGCCGCAAGGGCCAGACCACGAGGAACGCCTAATCCTGCTACACAAACAAGCTGCTAATCAGATTTAACAGGGCTGTGTTTGGCTCAAAGCCACTCCCTTCTCAAACAGCTAGACCTGGATGAGGTGAAGGGAAAAAGTACTGTATCCCAGTTGGCTGAGCAGGCTTGCAGCTCTGAGCTGATTGGCCAGGCAGGCCTGGCCTCATCTGCATGTAGTGTTGTCGTACTAGTCATGTGGTTGTTCTAAATCCTTTGTTAATAGAAAACGGCACACACACGCATGCTATATTTTAACCTGACCCCAGTGTGAATGGGTTACATGCATCTAGAAGTTTGTCCTAGGCAGAGTGTATGTGCATGTCCGTGTGTTTTCGGAGATTGGAGTGACAGATGGAGACCCAGATGTGTTATTCTGCTGCAAGAAAGTGTGACATTGGTCTTTCTAGCAGAGTTTTTAGCCCAGGCTAACACTGATGCACACACACACATACACACACACACAGTGTTTCACTATACGGAGGAACAGGTGGTCTCTGGTGTGCTGTCAGGACATGGGGCTGCTATTGAGTCAGGCTGATTTGATAGATTAAAAGATTTGCTTTTTACAGAGATTATCCAAATTAATTGGTTAGTTAGCCTGACGTTTTCATGTCCTGAAGAAACAAAACTAATTACCACTTAGTTGGATTGACCAGTACACAAAACATGCTTTATCTTGCACAAAATTAGATTTTGTCACATGTCCGTGCTCTGGGATATCAAGAGTGAGAATGCTTTTAAGAATTACATCACTTCCTTTGTAGGATTTTGTTTTCTTTCTCATTATTTTTTTTTTATTTGTCATTATTATTATTATTATTATTAATTATTGTTGTTATGGATTATTCATTATTATTAATATTAATTAGCAGTATTTCTTACATATTTATTATTATTATTATTATTATTATTATTATTAATCATTATAATTATCAATATTTGCTGATTTGGCTGATATTAGCAGATAATCTTGTGTGTAGTCTTTTCTATGCCATACTACAGAAGTACTAAACCTTTTTGTAATTACGTAAAAGTACTAACCTTTTCTAATTGTATAAAATAACAAAATAACCCACAAATTTGTCCACTCGTCCAACCCTAAAACCTGTCGTTGTTTTGAATGCACCTGTGTATTTGTTTGCATGGATAAACGCAAAAGAACATAAGACCCCATGGAAGACTGGTCATGTGACTGGTGTGCATTGGAGTGTGTCAGAAGGTGCACACACTCATGCTAACAGCAGCTCAGACAGCATCAGGATTAGTCTTCCCGCCTGAACGCTGGTCAGAACGAATGCTGGTCCAATCAGCAGGAGTCTGCTCATTTATAAATTCTTTCCCCACTACTGCTGTGAATGAAATTAGGTGGAAAACACTTCTGTAGTATTCTTAAAAACCTAATAATCTGCTATACATGACATTTATTTTATTCCACACAGCATATATAATATAGAGGCTGCGATTACGAGCGGTCCTAAAGTGATAATTCACAAAAGTTTTCTAGAGTTGTTCTGTCAGCTTTCTCTCTCAGTGACGGTGATATATAAGAGGTGTTGTTATCAGCAGCTCACTGTTCTGTAAGCGTCCCGTCCACCGCGGGGGGTTAACAGCATCTTCAGCACGAACTCCTGGCCAGATCTGCCAGCTGCCAGCAGGGCAAACCATGAGGATGCTTAAATATGTTTCTATTCTGGGATGCAAGCAGGCTGTTTATAGCTGGACATGGTCTATTTCCATCAGAAATTCACAGTCCTCTCTGGACCGAGCGGAGAGTCTCCTGTAGCTCAGCATTTTACTTTAAGATGTTTGGACATATAAAGAATTGATGGAGCTTGTAAAGTGTGAGGTTTAAAAATCTCAAGAAAGGTTGATGCTTTTACTGCGTCTGTAATTGAAGCTCTAGAACATTGAACGCAGGGTGATTTTAAACAAGCTACTTGGCTGCTTTTAGCATCATTGCTCATTTATACTGCATCTAACATTGCTTTTTTTATTGAATAATCTTACTTAACAGTGTCATTTTGTTGTGTATAGGGATATTAGTATGTGTTTATGTCTTAATGAATATTCATGTATGGCAAAAAAGATCTTTATGGTTCTACAACTGCTGTTACTGCAATAAAGCTTTGTAATCTCTGGCAGAAGCTGTATGGAGAAATGCTTGCATGGTACCATGGAAACTAGGGATACACCAATATTCAACTTTTTAGCTATACCTTTGTGTTATAATTAGGTTTATTAGGACTGATAACCAATATTTTAAATATGTAAACTGTTTCTGAGACATGAAAACATTTTAATCAGTTAAAAACAGTTTAAAAAGATAATTTAAAAGATCAAAACTGTTTAATAGCTTTGTGAATTGGAATTATAAACTAAATATGTTTAAATTATCAGTCGATTCAGACTGATACAATAATGATAATAATAAAAAGTAAAAATATTTGCTGATGCCAATAAAGTCACCTACACTGCCCGGCCAAAAAAGTCAGTCAATACAAGATCTTGACCAAAAATTGATGCACCTCTTGATGGAAATAAATGTTAAGCCCAAAGTATATTTTGGCCGACCGTGTGACAATTTTTGTCATCAGTAGGGTCTGCGGACGTCTGTGCACACAGTCCACGTGTAGCCCAATTTTTGTGTTCGCAAGGTGAATGTTGAGACCAAAGAGTCCACTAGGTGCAGTAGTCGAAGAAGAGTGCCGAAAGAGCAATACAAAACAAAGCTCCAAGAACAGTAAACAAAAAAGGAAATCATTCTCCATCGTTTTTGTCTTAGTTTTGATCCTTGCTCATCCGCGGTTGAAGCCTTCTGTTCGAACCGCCCGCTCTAAGCAGGACTCTAACCCGGGTCCGCCGGTATGAGAGTCGGGCGCTCTAACAAGGAGGCTAAAGACCGCAGTCTCTAGCATCATTCGCTAGAGTGCCAGTTGAGATCAGCTCTTACCGGCCTACATCTGTTACACTTATACTGAAAGCTGTGCGGATACAACCGTGCACATGGAAAATTAAGTCTTTCCTTTAGTTTTAAACGTGAAGTGATCAGTAAAAAGATAATCCCGATCCAAATGCACACCATTGGCTCCATTTGGTCTTTTTCTATTAGTGAATACTTACTGACTACTATAAACATAATTTTACATCAGTTTTTTACTAGTCAATAATTTTTGTATCTTTAGAATATGGAAGATCCTTTGAGTCTTTGAATATGATATTTTATTTAGAGCTGTGCGTAAAGAGGGAAGTTCACTCAGAGTTTAGTGTTAATCAGGACAGTCCCACAGGCTCAGGGCTTTGGAGAATGATAACACGCAAGCAGTGTCGGTTAAAACATGAAAGTAACAGAAGTCCTTACACTCTTTGTGACCCAACTTCACATACCAGCTGCTCTTTACCCTCTGTTCCCATTCGCTGTCCGTTTTTAATATATGGCTGTTCTCAAAGCAGCATCTTTCTGTTTCCTGCTCTCAGCTCTGTCACATTTGTTTAGGGCTCCTCAGAGAACTAAACAGTGCTGGTTTGATGTCGAATGGAACAGATGCTTTCATTGCCTCGCCGGCAGATGTGTCCACCTCGTCGTCCTCATTTTGTGTTGTTAGCCTTTGCATTTGACATTTGGTTCATGTTTTTCATGATTATTAGTTCAGACATTTTACTAACTGACTCTATACATTTTACTGACTATATAATATAATACTATTATTATTATTTTGGAAGTCAGAAACAGCTAATATCAAGGCTTTTTTTCCCATATCAATCTGTATATTAATCTTCTATACAAGGTTACAGGCTGAGCAGTAACCAGTTATTAATTTTTTCTTCTATACATTCATTTCAGTGACTAACTTTACAAAGTATGAACTCTGTATCTCTAAATCTGTGTTTCTCTAATAGTTTGTAGGCTCAGATGCTGCCTGTTTCTTCAGTTTCTTTAGTAAAATAGTAGATTTGCTGGGTTATTTTCCTCTAGGAATGTCAGTTTTGTTTTAAAAAACACTTTCTTCAGTCCTCTTACGCACAGAAGCTATGTTTTAAAAAGCACACTGTGATTAACCTACTTTTAAACCTGTGATTATAGATCTGTCGCTTCAGGCTGTGGTCCTGTGGTGTTTATCTTCCTATGATGTCACATGTTTTGCATTTCCACACGCTTACCTCATCCATGGCTCATTGTTTATCTGACAACTCTGTCACAGGCTTGTGAATAAACCCTGACCCAGCCTTTGTGGAGTACACGGTTACTACATCCACCACATTGAATGAAGCATTATGGGTGTGTGAATTATTTAACACTATACCAGAAACAGTGTTGTAATAGTTTCATAGATAGAAATGACTAATCATCAGGAGATGAATGTGGGTGGAGATGTTACTAATAAACTAAATTGAGGTGGCCCTGCCAGAATCGCACATTCTGTCTTTGTTTACTTGGAATAAAAAGTAACTTGTTAAATGGGCTACGTAGAATTCAGAAACCCTTGTTATTTGCGACACCAGTGGCCGTTAAGTGAACTGCAGCCAACAACGTGTTCCTCGTGCTTGCACATGTAACGGACAAGAGATTGAACGTGATTCAAGGCCCCGATATTCTCACAGCAAAGTTCGGTTTCATTCTTCGCTTAGAAATAAAAAGAAGTTGGAAATACCTTTGCAGCGATTATACTTTTAATAAACATCCCAGTACATTTAGATGACAAAATAAACACGCAACAAAAATGACAGCAGTGCGAAAGCAGCAGATCATAGCGATGTGGATATGTTTGCATGAGCTCTGCAATTCACCGGCATCATGTCAACAGATGATAATTAAAATGACACTCTGATAGTTTGATAATAAATTTTATTTGAGACTATAGATATACTATATAGATCTGCCGAGTCCCTTTTCTTTCCGTTACACAATGACATTATAGTACAGAACGGAGAGGCTCTGTGGAGCGCCTGTAAACTTCACATCCTTCTGATTTTCCTGGCAAAAACGTCTTGAGTCCTTCACATAAAAATCAGTCTACAGGCTTTGGCAGCATAGGAAGTCGGGAAAGGGCTTGTTTTTTTTTTCGTTACATAGTTTCGTTACAAGTTGTTCACACATTAGCAATGAAAAGGCAATTAATACATGAGAATTCTTACATATAGCCATTTTTGAATTGAGAAAGTATATATTATTTTAGTGTTAGCCAAAAAATGTCTTGTATAAAATTTATTTTATTGCTTAAATCATTTTATTTAATAATAATTTATTTAAATTTATTTTTTATACACTGCTTTGTTGATTGTACAGAAGCATGATCAATGTCCATCCTTCCTCCACCCTTCCTGTCACTTGTTCCTAAGAACAGTTGCCAACACTAAAAATGACGTGCAGTGCACATGCTTTGCCTGAAATTCCTGCTTTCACCTCTCAGGTTTTGAAATGAGATGGGGTGTGATATGACATTGGACAGCTCTCTTTCTCTCAGAGTCATAGAAGGAAGAGGACAAACCTGCTCTCTCTCTCTCTCTCTGCGGTCCAGTTTTTCCTCTTCCTGTTCACTCGTATTGGGTTGACATTCTTTAGCTTATCTCACTCTTCATCTCTCTCTGTCATTCCTCTCTCTCATTGTACAGTATGTGTATTTATAAGGCTTTAGAGTTTGTTTACGTAGTGTTTTTCTGCTTGTCTCATGTAAACTCAGATGTAATTAGATGTTCAACTTCTGCTTTGGTCTTTCCTCATCTGATTTAGGACAGCAAAACCAGCTGCTTCCTTTTTAACTCTAATTTCTTTTGTTAAAGAGCAAAAGTTTGAATCTAGTGCACTCTGTTATGACATTATTTCACTAGTTTCTTCTGCAGGCCCAGACATTTTCTGTGGGGGGTAAAATCAGCAAAACATTTGTCTGAGTTAATCATGTGGTGGGAATTTGCCCTCTGTCTCTGCGAGCGAGGTGTCCTGATGTGGGGTTAACGCCGCCCCTCTGAACAGCCCACTGCATTAATCCAGGTCACAGATCTGTTGAACACATTGATTTCCCCTGGGATCAGCCTCTGTCAGAGGTGAGAGGTGCATACGCAGGAATGTGCTTTCTCTGCTTAACTGCATTTTTAAACCAACTTAATATGGCCCCGCTGACCTCTCTAGTACTTTACTAGGTTTTAATTATGGGAACATTAAAGGGGACATATTGTATCCGGTTGTAACATTTTATATTTTTCTTTGAAGTCTACTTATAATGTTAGTCAAGGTTTCTTGCACCAAAAACATTGCAAGATTGATGACCATTTTTGACCCTCATACAGACCTTTAGAATTTAACATTGTTTGCTACTGTACTTTTAATACTTCTATATGTAAGTGTCCTCTGTTGTTTTTGGCAGAAACCTCTGCATAGATCACACTGTTGTTTATCAAGACACGGACAAGTTGCTAAAAACTAAATATGGAGTAATATTTAAATGTGGGTGGCCATATGTTAATTTGTTAGTGGTTAAGACTTTTTCTAAATTACCTATTTCTTTCTTTAATTTTTTAAATTATAGCCAATATTAAAAACCTATACTATTTTGTTAAAAATATCAATAAAATCAATTTCAAAACAATGTTGTGAAGCTAAACTATATTTAGGTATCACAGCATTTTAATGTACTATATGAAATATAGATGTTGAGATTATTTAATGCTATGCATTTAAGTTGATTTAACGAGAAAGTTGAATAGTTGAGATGAAGAAGTTCCTATAATCGAGGATGGAACATTTTTCCAGAAATGGTGCTCTTAAAGCAATAAAGGGGATAGTGCAAGATTATGGTATAGTTTTAAGTTACAGCTAAAGTAGTCTAAAATCTGAAAATAGGTTGCATTAAGTGTAAACATTTAGGCTAAATATCAACATCGAACATAAAAAGTCAGTAATATGGTCCCGATATATTGTGCATCCATACTTTTGTTTCAAAAGAGCAAGAAAAATATTGTTTTCCATGGTATGAGTCTTTTTAACTCATTGAGGTAGTTCTGATGAAGCAGAAGTTAAAGAATTAGTTCGCCCAAAATGAAATTTATTTTTTTCATCACTTAGTCATCCTCAAGTTGTTCCAAACCTGTATGAATTTGTCTTCTGCTAAACAAAAGAAGATATTTTGAAGAATATGGTTAACCAAACAGTTGATGGGCTTCATTGACTTCCATAGTATGGAAAAAAATACTATGGAAGTCAGTGAGGCCCATCAACTGTTTGGTTTCCGACATTCTTCAAAATGTCTTCTTTTGTGTTCAGCAGAAGAAAGAAATTCATACAGGTTTGGATTGAGGGTGAGTAAATGATGACAGAATTTTCAATTTTGGGTGAACTATCCCTTTAAACTGATCACTACAGCAGCCAACCGAGGCCTGCTGATGTTACAAGTGTTTGATTTTTGTTTCTCTTTATAGAGATTGATAGGCAGGAGACTGTTTGCACATCGGTGAGCCTGACAGTCAAGAACAGAGCTGGGCTATTAGTATGCTAATTGCGCTCGAGCAGAGATGAACACTGACCCTGTGGTCTTTAAGGCCATTCTTGTATGTAGACGCTGCAGATGGATGCAGGCCGAAGTTGTTGACTCAGTCCTATCTCAACTGTCAGAACTGTCGGTTTGGTACATGGAAATCTTTAGTCATACGCAATGTGTGGTGAGCAGATTAGCCTGTTTGCATTCTATGCTATTGTTTTGTACTGATGACTGCATTTTTTGGAACCTACTGGTGAAGACAAGTATCACTATTATTATTGCTTATACAGGCTGATTTGAACAAGGCATTTTAGGGGAGATAGCAGAATAGAATGGAACTAACAATGCCAAAATCATGTTTTTGATTCCCAGGGAATGCATAAACTGATAAACGATACCTTGAATAAAGTATCTTTGAATTATAGCCACATGTAAATATAACAAATTAGAAACAACCCAGAACATCATAACAACCACATATCACTCATATTTTTTTAATCTGAAAATGAAAAATCTTGTCTCTTTGTCACTAAACATCACTTTCAGGGAAGATAAAGGCTTTTAAAAATGCTTTCTGGTGTGTGAATTGGGAGGTGGCTGCAGTCCCATGTGTTTTGAGTTATCCTGGGAGTGATCGTCAGGTCGGGTCGCCACAAGCCTGACCGAAATTCTCCACTGACATGTTTTATTATGCTTTTCTCCACTTTGAGATAGACCTATGAGCTCATAAGCTTGTAGTTGTCAAACTGTCTGGTGATTTGCATGAAGGCTGTAATAACCTGTCATCGCCCCCTGCTGGTATGATTTAACCATTTCTTACATACATAGGCACTTCCTTGCAAATGTAATTTTTTTGACACTGTGCCTGAAAGGATCTTTCAAAGCATAGAGTGTACGGTTTATCAAATGTGCAGTTTCCACCTCTGGAAAACCGTAATGCATGAAAACTGGAGTTTAACCACCACCAAGGGACCCAGCTTCCCTGAATGTATCCGGTATCGTCAAGGTTTTTGAGAATTTTTCAAATTCCATCTCTGATATTTCTCCAGTTGCTCCACACGTGTTTTTCCATATGCCGAAAGCAGTGACAGTTGACATATTTATGGTCCTCAGCAGACGAGCGTGATGATAGCAGCCTGGATGGAAGGTTTGACTCGACTTCGGAATTCCTGAAATTCAAATGGATAAGAGATGAAAGGCCGCCACCCACCCCATAACTGATTTATGAGCTCCACGGCACAGTGCAGGGCTTCAGACTGTGTGTCTCTCTGAATGCAAGATGATAAAGCTGGGATGAGTTTTCTCCAGCAGGGTTTAGAGTTCCAAGGTCAAAGGTGGGACGGCGGGGGGCAAACAGTCAGCCGTAGCACTCATATGTCTCCTTTTCATCAGCAAACCCTCTTACCGTGCTTCAAAGACATTCTTGTGTGAAGCTGAAGAGTTTGTCCTGCCTTTCGAGCTGTCTTCTTGTGTCTGTGCGTGCTAGATAATTGAACTATAGTACAGTCCAGCATGGTAAACTGAACAGTTCTGGTTGTAAAATCTGATTAATTTATATAAAATTGGTGTTAAAGGGGGGGTCTAATGCTATGTCATGCATTCTGACTTATTTACACTGTTAAAGAGTTGCATTCTCATGCTAAATATGGCCAAAGTTTCAAAACACGAGTTGGACGTATGACGGAGTATTTCTGTGCCAAATACACTACTTCCGGTTTCGGACCGGATTTCAAAGAGTTTTTTTCGAGTATGGCCTGTATGATGTCAAAAGAGAGCGGAATTCCTTGTATAGGCACTTCTCCCTGATAAGCTTGCACACACACATCACCCAGAGCAAGAGCACGCCCATCAACGCGTTTCGTTCGGGATATGGAAGCCAAATCCAGATTTTTCAACAATGGCTGTGTCCTAATTCAGGGGCTGCACGCTTTGAAGGCTGCATACATCATCGAGGCAGTCTCATTTAAGAAAAATAAGCATTAGATTGCAACATAAGAAAGAAATTACAGTATTTCACACCTCACAATGAATATCAGTCAATTTTATTACGGTTACTTTTCTTAAATATGACATCCTTGAAGTATTCAGCCTTCAAATGCGATCTCCGAAGGACGCAGCCTCCGAAATGAGACGCAGCTCCTGTCACCGAAGGAGTGTGTTTTTGGTTGTGAGGGAAAGATTACCTTTTTCAGCTTCCCAAAGAACCCAGCGTTAAGGGAACAGTGGATGAAGTTTGTTTTTCCGGGGCAGCAACGGAGTTGTGCACGTATGTTTGTTTGTTCCCGGGATTTCGGTGATGAATACTTTGTAAACAAGTCCCAGTTCGGCGCTGGATTTGCAGATCGCGGGTGGTGAGTAAAGCTGCATCAGATGTCTGTGTTTTGTTGGCAATCGGCGCACAAGTGCATAAAATGTAAACAACACGAACGTTTTTGTTCCCTTTGTATTTATAATGATGTCGCAGCTAGCAGACGATCTCTACGCAAAACTGCGCGCGCTCGTGACTCTTTAGCTCCGCCCACGGCACTGACGGCAGGCACGCCTCCAGGAGCTCGGCTTTTTTCAGAAAGACTCGGTTTAGCGTATCTATCTTTTATAAATATGATAAAACTAAAGACTTTTCGGAGATATGAAGGATGCATTGTTACTCTAGATGTACTCAAGATTAACATGAGATTGGCAGAAACTGTGTGATTACCCCCCCTTTAAGTGATGCATTTTGTTATTTTTATTTACATTTTTGTTTCATTTTATTTCTATTATTCATTTTTTATATTTTATTTTATCGTGATTGTGTCTAGCAGCGGCCCATAACTGTGGTAAATTCACTGTAATGCTAGTTGATTATTTCTTTATTATGCCTTTTGTTACAGATCGAATCAAACAGGCCGAAGTTGGTGTACACACTATAGCTGACAGGAAATGGCCCTTTTGTGTTTTGAGGAAACACATGGTGACTCTCCTGACACTCATTGTTCTGGTTGCCATGGCGTTTGTTCTCTTGATGTTTGAAGTCACACCTCTCGCACACACATTCACATTTCAGGAATTAAAAACCCAAAATGTTTTCCCTTATCTGTGTTTCATGTATTTATTATGCTCAAAAATGAGCCTTTGTTTCCTTTGTTTCCCTCCACTGCATAGGAGTCTTTTTTCTTTGCTCATTGGGGGCTTTAAATACATCAATGCACTTTTTTTTTCTAAATCGGCTATTGAAGCAACATGGGTTGTGAAAAGTGCTATAAAAAATGATTTTCTTGTTAAAGGTTCTTGGTTTCATTTTTCAGTTTATTTATCAGTGCATATTTTTCCAAAAGAAAAATTCGACGATTGTAAAGATTTTGAAAAATTCAGGGAAATTCATTGGTCAAAAGGTGCAGCAGGCTCAAATCAAATCCTTTATGAATTCGTTGAAGTTCCTGGAGAATATTCTGTTTTAACTAAGAAGTGTTATATTATAGCAGTTAAATGCATTGCAACGGCTATTTCATGTAATTTTATCTACTTTTCCATTATGGTATAGATTAGGGGTGTGACAAAACAGCTCACTAGACGAGACGAGACAAAAGATTGAGTTCATGAGAACGAGACAAGATTTTTTACATTGTATTTTTAAGAAGTCCTCAATGACAAAATACATGACTAGGAAAAATAGTATGCAGGTGCATTTGATGTCATTTCAGTTCTACTTTCTGGGTATGAATTATCATATGAAGTAAAAGACAACAATACTGAAGCACTGTAAAAGGTTTTGCCACAAACTCAACTGACTGGCTTCTCTTTTTTTCTTCAAGCATGATAAAGAGCAAAGAGATGGTTACAACTACACAGCCCAGTCTAAGATAGCTTTCATATTGGGAGATATTTGCATGTATCAGGGAGCCACTCTGAAAATGCGGGGTCATGAAATCACGTTTGAATGCGCGGTCGCGTTTTACTTTTGCTTTTGCACGTACTGTATGAATATGGAGCGGCGGTGCTGAGCGTGCATTCTACAAGACAAGATATTTGTCAGACGCTTAGGCTCTGTTGTGCAATGAATCCTCCGCCATGGTCTTGTCAGTCACTTACTCATCACTTACTCTCATCATGTGATCAGTGAACTTTGATTCCTGCTGCACTACGTACGACTCTGCATCTCGTGTTGGATGAGCTGGATGGAATGGAAGCATTATCCAACTGAACCGTTATCCAACTGAATTAAACGGTTTTTATTTCTAGAAAAAGCAAAACGACAGTGGAGGCATAATGTAAACGCAGCGGTGGCATATTCTATCTTAATTTCACCCTCACATTCCGTCATGGCAATATTGTGAGAGCTTTTCAACTCGATGAGAAATCTCGTCACATTTTAATCTTGTGAGATCTCGTGGCACGACCTCTATGGCATCATTATAGTTTAATGATTATTATTATTAACATTCTTTTTAAAATATTCTGAAGAAAATTTGACTGGGGCTTGTCTGTTTAAAACTCATCTCACAAAAAAGTAGTAGCACACCTCATTCATGTCTGTGCTTGGCAATTTTAATTTTAAAGTGTTTTCGTAAGTGCCGCATCATGACCCTGAGGGTCCAGAAATCTCATCTGTAAGACACTGTGGCACACAAGCACGCGTGCGGTCGGGTGTGTCCGGAAACGACAGCATATAGTGTGAATGAGTTGTGTATATGTGGTGTGGTGTTACAGCCCATCGAGATGAGTGTAAAACACTCTTGATGCTCATATTGCTGTGGTATAATCAGACAATATCAGTGAATGCTGATAGCCTGCTCCTCTATTATACAGACACAAAGGCTTCTTCAAGCACGTCTTCGCTGTTGTCCTAAGGCTGCTGTCCTCTCGTCCCAGATACATCCTGCTCGGCCAGCTCAAATATCAGCCTCCGCTGCAGGTTACGAGTTTAATGTTGCCACACAGAGCTGCTCGTCTTTTCACACAACAGAGATGGTACAGATGTAGCCTACTGCTAGATTTAACCGCAGATGGGCAAGAGATGAACTTTTGCGGCAGGCTGAATGTGAATCTGAATGTTGCTCTTCAAAAGTGCATATACTGAGTGTAGAGGGATGAGGGTTGAAACCACATGAACTGATTGTTGTTGTATTCTTTTTCTTCTTTCAGGATTTGGAGTTCCATGGCGTGATGCGCTTTTACTTCCAGGACCGTGTGGCGGGGAACTTCGCCACAAAGTGTATCCGAGTGTCCAGCACGGCCACCACGCAGGATGTGATCGAGACGCTGGCAGAGAAGTTCAGACCCGACATGAGGATGCTGTCTTCTCCTAAATACTCCCTCTATGAGGTCCACGTCAGTGGCGGTGAGTCATAGGAACACAAAAAACACCCCATAAAAATGCAATTTTTTTTATTTTTTTTTTTTTACAGTTAATACTTTCAGAAGCAACAAGTTATAAAGAATTTGTCATGAAACATACACTACCATTCAAAAGTTTGGGGTCGGTAAGATTATGCTCGTCAGTGCTACATACATGCTGACACTTAGCAATACAATCTCGATTTCATGTTGTTGTCAAAATGTGGTTCATAATGAAACATTGCATGTATTTGCATACTTCCAGAGTATGATTCTGGTTTTAAGATTTACATTTTAGTTTATGTGGTTGCATTTGATGGCACGTTTCATATTTGCTCTTCCTTTTATTTTTAGAAAACTTTCTAATATCATTTTTGCATATGCGATATGTGAGGAAGGCCTCTTTTTTTGTTTTCACTTTCACTGATTAGTGACTAAAAAATAAGTATTGAATCTGATGTACTGGGTTGAGTTCTAGTCCATTCAATATATGTGACTTCAAGTTTCAAGTGGACAAAATTATCTGTAATTCACAAAATATCCATAAATAACACAACTTTTGGTCTCATTCACAAAACATGAGCAGAACAAATTTCTGTAAAAGTTTTTTTTTTTTTTTTTTTTTTTTCCTCTCTCGAGTAATATCACATTCAATTAAATGCAATAATTTAGAAAAGAATGAGACCCATTTGGACAGTAGCCTCATTTTTGTTTCAGTCTACTCTGATTAAAGTCTGAGAGAGGTGAATTTCTGACTGGCATAATCTGTCTCTGTGACAGAAGAGAGGAAACTGGACTTGGACGAGAAACCACTGGTCGTGCAGCTGAACTGGAACAAAGACGACAGAGAGGGCCGCTTCGTGCTCAAGAACGAGAACGACATCATGCCCAAGGTGAGGAAACGTGGATGAGAGACCAGACCAAAAGATCGAAAACAAACCCACCCCTCCAACTCACTTTCACAGAGCCTGATTCTGTGGTTTGTTCTGCTTGAATGCAGGAACTGTAGTTTTGTAATGATTTACTGAGGGTGTCTGTGTTTGTTCCTGTTGAGTTTTCTGCTCTTGGTTATGTTGGAACAGCTTTTTTAGTCCCCTGCTGTTCAGACGGCCCCTAAAACCATCTTCTCCGCAAGCCGGCCCATTGCACGTCAGTTAAAAACCCTCTCAGGACATACAAACACACAGGCATCAGCAGACACTTCATTTCCTCGCTTAACTGGAGCAGATCAATTCTTTTCTTTTTTTTTTTTTTTTTTTTTTTTTTCTCGTTTTACTCCGTCTGTCTCTCTCTCTCTTCACTTCAGTGGCTCTTAGTGTTGTGTGCAGCAATACTCCCCAAAGAGACATAAACTTAGAGCTAGGACTGTCTAAGTCTGCAAGAATGTGTGTTTAGGTGTGTGGGTGGTAGATCCCAACAATTTTCTGCATTTTAGGCTGTTTTCACACTTGGTTCGATTGCTCGTTATGAATTTAAGTTGGATACCACCCTCTGAATCGTGGTATGTTTGAATCATTAACATGAGTACTTGTGGCAACTGTTTACCATTAAAACTTCATAACATTTTAGGATAAGAAGATGCCAGTGTCACTGTTTTATTCATGTTTTTGTCACCTTAGATTTACCACAAACCTTTACTCACACAGAACAGCACATTTGCATTTGTCTGCTGCAGATAATTAGCAAAAGATGAACGAAAGCTGATATTTATTCAAAAACAAGCAACTATCAGAAAGCATTTTGCCATCTACCTTATTTTTAACATAAGACCAGATATGGTTAATTATAACATGAATGTGCGCGGCTTCCGGTGTCATTTGCTTATAGTTATTTTAGATGTACAAAAACAGTCCTTTAGGGTGCTTAATATTGTAGACTGGTATTTGTTATATTGTTTTAATTTATTATCTTAATTCTAAACACACTTGTTTGTAACACATATAGCTTTACTGCACTTTGTTATTCTTGTAGTTAATCTATATAACAGCTAATCGATCTCACACATTCACAGAAATAACTAACTTCCACATTGCAAAATAAGGTGGATAATTATAACCAGGAGCGTGCAAATAGTGGTTCATCTCAGTAATTTAGGACGGATTGCTTTTATGTTTTTCTTTTAAATGTTCTTAAAATGAGCTATTCAGTTGCTTTCAGCTCAACCATTTGATGATGTGGAGTTGAAGTGGTGTTGTGACATCTGTCTGCCCACTCTCTTGTAGAGTAACTTGTTCAGGATGCTTGAATATGAACTCCTTGCTTTGACCTTTATTATTCATTCATATAATGCAATATTTTGATATTCCCCTGTAACATGTTCTGGATCCTATGATGCATTGCAAAATCACACAGCTGTGTTGAGAACTAAATCAAATGAAACTTATTGTTCCACATAATTCAGCATTAGTCTCTCACTAATAATAATAATAATAATAGTTAATAATTTAAATATTACATTAAATATGTAATTTAAAATGAAAAATATTAACTATTAGTATTATAATAATAGTTAATGCAATTTTTTTTTTTTTTTTACAAATAATTGTGATAAATATTAAATTAAAAAAAATTAATAATTTAATAATAATATTGTTAACTGTTAGTACTATAATAAAAGTTAATATAGAAATATTTTAAAAGTACTTCTCCAATTGGAAACTGAAAGCAATATCAAATCAAAAGTTTGCAGTTTAATTTTAAAAGTTTATTCAGAATATGGTTCCAATAAGGGAAGAACAAATAAACATACAGAGGATGCTAGGAATCTTCCGGATTAATTCTCCTATTCCGCATAAAATCCGTGTGGTTCTAGCCATAACCTACTCTGCTTGATATCCCATTGCAGTTTTTCTTAACATCTCTCTTTCTCTTTATTTTTCCTCTCAATCTCTACACCAGAGAGCACTGACAAATGGCCCTGAGAAGGAGAAGGAGGGGGTGATCCAGAACTTCAAAAGAACACTGTCCAAGAAGGAGAAGAAGAAAGAGAAGAAGAGGGAGAAGGAAGCCTTTTCCAGAATTCCAGATGGAGACGATCTCACACTGAACCGCGAGGATGGGTGAGAACTAGGATTTGCCTTGTATGATAGACGGGCACATAAAGGCAATAGTCGAATAAAAGGGATTTAGTAAGACTCAGTTTGTGGGTAAATCATATAAGAGCATCTTTAAAACTAAATCCACTCAGCTTTTTTTGTTTCACTTGTTCTAAGCATTCATGAAAGAACATTTTTGGTTTCTCTTTCTGTGGTGTTGTGCTGGATAGCTCATTTCTGTGACCATCTTTAACCTTATTTGTCTGCAATTTTTTTGTCAATGGCTTTCTTCCTGATAGAGAGAACTCCAGGTTGGCTGCTGAGGTATATAAAGACATGCCAGAGACTAGTTTCACACGGACCATTTCTAACCCCGAGGTGGTGATGAAGAGGAGACGACAACAGAAGCTGGAGAAGAGGATGCAGGAATTCCGCAGCGGAGATGGTCGGCCGGACTCAGGTTTGTAGTACGGCTCTACTACATAAACATTATCTACATACCATCACATACCAACACCCATATTTACATAGCGGATTATTCAGTAGAATGCGTTGTTACTCATTTCACATGCGAAAAGGGTAGCCAATCATGACAGAGCTTATTTGCATATGGAAGACTTACGACAAAATTAGCAGTTCTTTCAGAACATGTTGTTTTTCTGACAACACAAACATGAGCATAAAAAGATTCTCTGGCGCACAAGATCTATATGTGGATCTAGAAATCATTCGGTCCAAAAAAAAATTGTCCTTCCTTTTGTTTTTCATCCAAAATGGGCTATGATGTCAGCAGTATGTCTCCATGGGATACCATAAACTGTAATTTTATAATAACAGCACTAAATCAGAACCCTGGCAGATCTGTTGCACTTGTTGGGACCTTTTGCCAAAGAACCACCTACTTTCAAGTGGGAAACCATTCCAGGCCTCAACATAAAACTTTATATTCTAGGTCTGTTTACACCGACACCAAAAATAGCCTTTCTGTTCTGGACAGACACGGATATTTAGATTTTCCGAGCTTATGTAATCAGGATAATAACGTATGTCTGGTGCCGAGGGTTTAGACCAGAGGCAAATCCTCAATGTGACACACATAGAACGTTTCCCAGTTACTCATCATATTCTCGCCGTCCGGCAAGAGTTAAGCAGTGTGTGAACTGGTTAAAGAGGCTTAGGCAAGCATGCGGCGGGGTTTAGATCCCAGTGTTGGGGACGGTTGAGTTCTCACGCTGTGTGTGCTGCGATACTAATACTAAAATCCTACAACCTACATTGGGCACAACCAAAATGATTATTCAGAATATAGGAGGGTGTTTTGGGAGCAAAATTTCTGCTAATTCTGTTAGCGTAAATCGGCATTATACATTGACTATGTCGTCAGTAGGTTTTTAAGCTGACGCAAGGTTTCAAAATGCCAAGTAATTGGCCATGCCAATATATCGGTCTGCCTTTGGAGCTGACACAAGGTAGATGTAAGTTAATATGTGTGATTATCAGCCAATTCTGATAATCTGGAAAAGCCAAGTATCTTCTGATTAATTGGCCTCTCCGATATATATGTCTACTGCTAATCTACACTATTAGTTCTTAATTCTCTTTGATAATATCTCTCTCATTTAGGAGGGACTCTGAGGATCTACGCTGATAGTCTGAAGCCCAACATTCCCTACAAGACCATCCTGCTCTCAACTACTGATATGGCTGACTTTGCTGTAGCCGAGGCCTTGGAGAAATACGGTCTTGAGAAGGAAAACCCTAGAGATTACTGCATCGCCCAGGTGAGGTTTAACACACTGTTAGCTTTCCGGGGGGATGCTTTCAGAGAGTTGTACTTCCCTATGATAAATTTGATGGTGCAGCATCGACAGTGTTTTAAAAATCGACAAGATGGATTTAATATTTAATATTATATTTAATTTCACAGATGTTGACAAAATTATCGAATTTGGATATTACCGCATATTTATTGGCTTATCTGTATTTTCCAAATTTGTAATATTGGTGCATCCCTAATAAAATGTGTCAAATGTAGCCAAAATGTGTAGTTAATGAACATTTAAGGCATATGTAGAATTTTAATGATGATGGACCTTTTGTTGAAATCTTTGAAATGTCATAATTTTGTGGTTGCACATACCATGTTGGTTGCTGTAGAGTTATTAATCAAATTGAACGTCCCTTCCGTGTCCGGCTCTCTCGGTGGATCTCTCCTCTTCCAGTGATCAAATCCAGCATATTTCATCAGGCCACTGGATGATTTGTCTTCCAGATTAAAGCCAGGATCTGACATCTGCTTCACCTCTTCAGCTGAGAGTAATTGAATTGTGCAGTTCTAAGGTGCCCCGCCTGCACACGTTCAGCGAGAGATAGAGATATATACGTGGGGATGACGAGGAAGTGTAGAGGAGGAGAGCAGGATATGCTTGAAGTGGCCGGTCTAATCTCTGCTGTCAGCACATGACAAACATCGCTGATACAAAAGCGTCAACCTTGGGCTGTCGGCGCCGTTGCTCAGCAGCTCTTTTCAGCTGCCATCTCGGCCAATCACATTGAGAGTTTCTGAGAGAAGTGTGCCATCGTAATATTTTCTCCCATCACTCTAGCCAATTTTAATTACATACACGGCTTGTCCATAAAGCTGCTGTTAAATCGTGGCAGGGAGTGTGTATCTGTCACTAAAACAGGTGTCTACTGCCTGCCTGGAGTGCGAACTGTGAAATATTAGTGTGCTTTGCCAAAGAAGTCAAACTTTATTAGTTCTCTAGGCAACAAAATTTTATTTTTAAACTCTTAAAGTGTGTGCATGTTCACTTTGTGCAGGTGATTCATGTAAATGATAAACCAGTGAAGGAGACCATCCTAGATGATACAGATTGCCCTCTGCAGATCCTCAGAGACTGGACCAGTGATAAAGGTCAGTCACACACACCATTTCTTATTCTACTGTCATTTTCTGACAAATTTTGGACTATTTTTGAACTTGCACTATCATTCAAAAGATTGGGGTCGGTAAGATTTTTTAAAATGTTTTTGAAAGAAGTCTCTTATGCTCATCAAGGCTGCATTTATTTGATCAAAAATACAGTAAATACAGTAATATTGTGAAATAGTATTACAATATAAAATAGCTGTTTTAATATATTTTAAATGTAATATATTCCTGTGATGCGAAGCTGATTTTTTTTTTTTTTTTTTTTTTTAATTTTTAGCATCATTACTCCAGTCTTCAGTGTCACATGATCCTTCAGAAATCATTCTAATATTCTGATTTGCTGCTCAAGAAACATTTCTTATTATTGTCATCAATGTTGAAAACAGTTGTAAAAACTTACTGACCCCAAATTTTGGAATGGTAGTGTAGATACACTTTGTTAGTTATAAATTCTTGCTTTTACATGCTAAAATTGCTTTTAAAGGAGGAGTTGGATAATAAAAAAACCTCTCATTTACACCAGCTTGTACCACCCCCTGTTGACTTTAATGTGCTATTACATTAAAATTGTCCATTTTACAGAGGCCTTAGTATTCCAGCTGAAAAAGCGTCCTCCAGACTACGTTCCAAGGAAAGGACGTAAGCCTGACACCAGGATGGGGCAGCATGGATCCATTCCTCCTGAGAAACTGCCCTACCTGGTTGAACTGAGCCCAGGTGACACACACAAACATACACAATGACATCACATCCACTTACGAGGAAAATTAGAGCAGAAACAGAGGCTTTTGTGTGTCATTGAATGGTAGCAGAGCTGTTCGTAGATCAGTCATGCTGATCTAAGCCTGCTCTAGAGTTTCAGTTGCACTGATATGACAGCTATGAAGAGTGGCCCACCAATTGCCCACTGACATTCACGCTTGAGTAGAGCTTTGTCCAACAATTGAGTTCAGTCTCTGGACTGCTGTAGAGTCAGCTAGTGAGACCCCTTAAAATACACCTTAGTTTCAGTCGAGTTGATGTTTTTTAGACTTGGAAATTCACATCATGTAGATCTGACCCTCACTAACGCTGTCTCAGTCTAACTGCTGCTTGCATACTGTTCCTCCCCCTGCTACGGTCCACAACTAACTCTGTCACTGCGTTTATAACCAATGCTTTTTAACTGCAAATAGTTGAGCAGAAACTCTCCTGATGTGTAATGACACTGTGTCTACACTGGAAGCGACCGACGTTGCATCGCGACTGCAGGAACTTAAGGCTGCCTACAAAGAAAGCATTCAAATGGAAATCCATTGGCATAAAAGTTTTATTTTACAGGGGTTATATATATCAGGGGTGTGACAGTTCGCAATCATGATGGTTCGGTGTGTACATCGCTATTGAACTCACCGTTCAGTACGGGTTCGGTACAGCAGGGGGGAGAAAACTAAACATAAAATTTCTCTTTTTTTTTTCTTTTTTATTAAACAGTGGTTTTTGAACAAATTTTCATGACAATTTTTTTTTTTAAAACATATATTAAATAATTAAGACATATAATGAATATACAGTATAAGCTAATATAGTGCATATATTTAGTGAAATACTCCCCTCTAGAGTTCATTTCTCTAGTGAACTAACATGCTGTGGACACTAAATGACTTGCCAAACAGCGGTGCATTACCGCGTGCGCCCCCTTCTGGATTGGAGTGTGGATCGCCTGTGACAAATGTATTCGTCGCCTGACTGCATGCACCGAACCGTGAATACATGTACTGTTACACCCCTATTTATATGTATATATAGCATCAAAAATAGAAACAGGACGTTCATCAACCGAATTCCAGTGTAGATACGGTGTAGAGGTAGTCATGAGGGTTCTGGAAAAACATTTTTGGGGCTTGGAAATTGATTGACGTATTTACTCATCTCTGGAGTTTGTGTCAGCAGACAGACTGACCACTTGCTTATGCCGCTTTTTCTCTTTCTTGCTGCGTTTGGTACTCCTTGGCTTTTCCTCTCTCTGTCTCTCTCGCTCACACTCTCTCTCTCTCCGGCGTGTTGTTGGCGTGTGTGTCCCGCCGTTCTGTCTGCTCCTGGCTCCTGTGCATGTGTCCCGTCCTAGGGCGAGGGAGTCACTATGCCTACTACTACCGCCATCATGAAGGTAACACAAACCTGCCTGCACCTCCACCCCTCCCCCAGCTCTACCTCTCTCTCACACACTTGGAAAGAGAAACTACAAACACGCAAAAACGCGAAAACTGACCTATTTGCTTTTTTTTTTTTTTTTTTTGTCCCCTAAAAGTAATGTGTGCAGTTATGTGGTCTGATTGTTGGCACTAGAGAAGATGGATGTGGTATTTTCTGGTAAAGCATTTAGTTTTATAGCACATTGTTCCTTGTATTGGTAGAAAGTTCCCAGCATTGCTCACTTAGACTCTTAGATAATTGCTAAATATCTTAGGTATTATTTACCATGTATTCATGGTTAAAAATGCCTTACCTAAAAGTCAACATGACATTAAAATGGACTGTTTACTTTTTTTAATGCATGTTCCTGGTTTTATTTTGCACAATTCATAAGTGCATGTTATTATAAAGAAAAAAAACTGTCTTTGTAATTTTTCAACAGAATGTCTCTATAATGACTTATTTCCTTCTTTTACTGTTTGTGCTTTGCATTTTGCTTATTACTCCTAATTGCCAATCATCTTACTAATATAATATTTAAAATATGAACCTAACCATCCCATCATCATTTATAACCCAGATTTCCTATAAAAGTACTTTGTTTCTTCGCCAAAATCCCAAAATTGTGATCAAGTTCCAATTTCAGATAAATGAAAAATTAATTTTTTGCATAGTATTCATGGAATGTACCTGACAATTATTACAGTAAGGGTGTGTCATGAGGGTCGACTAGTCATTCAAGAACCAACTAGTTGATTAGTGAGGTCAGCATTTATATACAGTACCAATCAAAAGTTTGGTGTCGATTTTGTTCATGTTTTTAGAAGTCTTTTATGCACACCAAGGCCAAAAGTATTCATTTCTTTAAAAAAAAAAAAAAAAAAAAAATTCTTAGTGTCCTCAAACTTTTGAACGGGAGTATATTTTTAGAGGCAGTGCTTTAATTAGCATACTGTACAACCCTGAAACACCCTCTCGGAGGAGTTGCGTCTTTACATTCAGGGGTGAAAACAGCCTAATTATACAGTAGTTTAGTTTGCCCATTGACTAGATGAATTTGGAAACATGTAGTTTTGCATATCCCTAATTACATGGCCTTAAGCACAGAAGTGACACAAATGGATTGTGCCAACGTGCACATGCTTGTGTTTTGAATCGAATGAGTATGCAGAAAACGCAAATGTGTGTGTCTCACTGCTCTGTGGCTGCCCTGCAGATGGGTCAGACTCCAGGGATAAACCCAAACTCTACCGACTACAGCACAGCCTCACTGAGGTCGGATCTGAACGGAGTGAAGATGGAAGCATCCAGGTAAGGAAAACTCTTAAATGACAACCTTGGAGCTGCAGTGTACAACAATGAAAACGCATCCATAGTCCTAAAACTTCCCTGATTTTTTTTTTTTTTTTTTTTTTTTTTTTTTTCCTCCACACCACAGCTGTTTGGGCCTGGGATTCTGCCTCACCACTGTGACCTGATGCATGCAGACGGATTGGTGACTGTGACCCCTGTCAGTTTGGACGCTGAGACGTTTGTGGATGGACAGCGGATCTCTGACACAACGGTTCTGCGCAGCGGCGTGACCGTCCAGTTCGGGGCCACTCACGTCTTCAAATTCGTAGACCCCAGCTACGACCACAGCATGTCCAAGAGAGACCCAGGGCCCATGATGAAGGGTAGACACAAATCAGGGTGAGCCATTTTCCTTTTAAAAGCACCCATGTAGAGCTGAAAAACAAATATAAGCTGATTAGAATTACATTGAATTGATTGAATGTGTCCAGAAAGATTTGAACTGTATATATATATATATGTGTGTGTTTGTATATATATGTGTGTGTGTGTGTGTGTGTGTGTGTGTATGTATGTATGTATGTATGTATGTATGTGTATATATGTATGTGTGTGTGTGTGTGTGTATGTATGTATATATATATATATATATATATATATATATATATATATATATAATCACTTTATATCACTTTATGAGATTATACTGTATGCATTCATGAATATACTATATATTTAACTTTTAATATATTGCTAGGTGTTAATATAGTTTGACGATAGACGACAGTAGACTACTATGGATCTTTTATTGACCAGCAGTGACAGAGTTGCACAATGAACCATCTGTTGTTCTGTGTAACATTAGACACAGCGCTGGGGAAGCTTCTTTGAAACGCAAGCTTGCCAAGCTACTTATTTAGACAAGCTACTCTTTAAAAAAAAAAAAAAAAAAGAAGCAGCAGCAGCTAACTATGAAGTATTTAATGTATTATGGTCTTAACTGTCAGATATAATTTTTTTGGAGGATCTTATTTAGGACAGCATGAGAATTAACAGATAAATTTATACTATATGCAACTAATAAAACAAGAAAAACACTTCAGTTTCTATATATGAGCCAAAAACATGTCAAATAGCAGCATTTAACTACAAAAATGGTGTATAAAACACCTTGGACTTGTGCAGAGGGAATCAAATGAGTTGATTCTTTTGAACTGTTTGATTCACATGAACCATTTGTATGATCGATTCACCTAAATTAATCTGACTTCTCAAATCTACATATGAATACAGTTTAGGAGAGCCTGTTTATTGCGTCAGCTCGCTTTCACAAAACATCTCAAATTTGTGCAAAGCATCATTTGTCATTTTTCATTCTACATGTTAGCGAAAGTTGCAAAACGAGCTACAAAATGAGAAAGTGGAGTCAGGAAAAACAGTGAATGTTTTTTTTTTTTTATATAATGATAGCACCTTTATATAATGGCTGTTTTTGTTCTGCAAGAAAGGTTGATTAACATTTCAAGGTTGACTTCAAAATGCAACAGAATTGTACTAATATGTCACTGTTTTTCATGAGGTGGTTTGCACTTGTGGAGCCATTAGATGGCAGTATTTAGATGTCTAAGTGTCTTATGTGCACATTCTCGTTTGTTTGTTCTCCGTTTATGACGTTTATTTCTGTGACCAGTGTGCGTTGTGTTATGGGATGCTCTGCTGCCATGGCAACAGAAGTTTTAAGGGTTTTGCCCGTGGGTGTCCTCTGCAGTGACTGTCCTCTTGGATTTCTAGTCTTAAACGCAGCCTTTACTGTGAGAATTGTTGGAAAAGAGGCTGGAAGAGTGACAGGTTGAGGGTGAGCGGAAGGTTATGTCGGCCACAGGCGGAGAGAGACTCTATAATCTGATCAGCGTGGGTTGGAGAGGGGTGTGTCCCAGTGTCATTTCAGAGAGAAACGCTGGTGAAGTGTGTTTGAGACAGGGCGGAGAGTAGTGACGCTCACACACACTTCAGCGTACTTCACTGTAACATATCAGACAGGGAAGAGAGGAGTAGAGAGCTGTCCTGGTGAGTACATGCATGTTTTATGTGAGTTGTACACTTGAGTGATCAGGTGACTATGAAGAATTGTTGCATTGTTTATTATCCACAAACTTTGATTCAATTATAAGCGTGCTTTATTTTGAGGTTTTTTAAACAGTTTTGGGATTTATTTTTAGTGGTTAGTTGACATAGTTTTTTCAGACTTGTATCTAAAGATTCACTAATGTAATTTTTACACACACGCACAAATGAAAATTGAAATAAAATGAAATGTTAAAATATAACGCGGACTAATGTTGTTGTTAGCAATGTAGTCAACATTTTATATGAACACTACCATTCAAAAGTTTAGGGTTGATAAGACTTTTTAATGTTTTTTGAAAAGTTACTGATGCTCACCAAGGCTGCATTTATTTAATCAAAAATACAGTAAAATCAGTAAAATTATGTATGTTATATATAATATGCAGGACTTGACATTTTTGCTCACCAGCCACTGTGGCTAGTGGTTTTCCAAAGTTCCACTGCCATATAGATATTTTTTAATATTACCTCATAATTTGGCAGCAGGTATATTAGGCTGCTGTCACTTTAAGACCAGACGCATGGACCCATTATATTGTTACACATGCAATTTTTTTCTGAACTGTTTACATTCACGTAAAACATAACTGACTGTGTTTATGTGAATACTCTCCAAGACCGACACTACTTTGCACTTAGTTTATTAGTTCAGATGCCTTTTTAAAAGGCTACAATTGAAAAATGTATATATTATATATACAATTCAACCAAAGTGGCTAGTAGAAGTAACTACGTTACACGCCACTGCTGAAATCCACCCGCATTTGGCGGGTTGGCGGGTGTTAATGTCAAGCCCTGATAATATGAATTCTTGTGAATTCAAACGTAGCCTCAGGAAATAGGGAAAAAAAAGAGATGATACATTAATTGCATAACACTAATTTCTAAACCTTCCTCATTAGTAATAGTTTATTCTTAGATTATGACTGTCTGTTAGAACATGTGAGCTATGCTCTGTGTAGCTGCATTATAAAGCTCTTTCAGAGTTGTAATTCCTGTTTCTTATGTTGACTTTCTGAGTTTTTTTTTCCTGCAACTCTACAAAGTAATTTTGTGCGAGCATGTATTCCATGCAGATCCTGTTGGCATGCAAGCATGTGAATGCGCTGTAATTAAATCTGTGTTCATTTCAGGCCATTCGTTCGTAATGTCTAGGTTCAATTAGGTTAATTTCCTGCATTAATTTGATGTGAAAACATGTCGTCTCTTAGCGAACGTGTTTGTGACGGTAAGCAGAAATCTCTAATCTGATGTCCTGATGTTCCACTGGATTACAGCGGTCCTCATTCCAGGACAGGGAAGCTTGCTGATGGGAAGGATCAGACAAGAGCTCAGTCCTTGTAATATCTGATTTTTTTTGATTTTGTGTTGTACAAATATGTACAAAAATGTACTCAAACTGCAGGTTAATGCAAAGAAATGTTCTAAATACACCACCGTTCAAAAGTTCGTGACTGTGAGATTTTTTTTAAACGTTTTTAATAGAAGTCTCTTATGCTCAACAATGCTGTATTTATTTGATCAAAAATACAGTAAAACAGTAATATTGTCAAGTTTTGTTAGAATTTAAAATAATTGTTTTCTATTTTTATATATTTTAAAATGTAATGTATTCCTGTGATGCAAAGCTGAAGTTTCAGCATCATTACTTCAGTCCTCAGTGTCACATGATCCTTCAGAAATCATTCTAATAAGCTTATCAATGTTGAAAACCGTTATGCTGCTTAATATTTTTTTGTGGAAACTGTGCCATTTTTTTCAAAAGAACAGAAAATAGAAATCTTTTGTGACATTATAAATGTCTTTACTGTCACTTTTGGTCAATTTAATGCATCCTTGCTGATAAAAAGTATTATTTTCATTTAAAAAAAATCTCTGCGTTTATATTGTATATTGTAAGGAGCATTGTGCATCTTCAATGCACATCTAAATCTTATATTTCAATAGCTATGGATATGATATCTACTTTAGGTTGCCTTTGAACAATTTTGCTTTTCCGTTAATACGGCAGTAGATCAATTTGTCAACTATCAGAGAGCAGAACTGCTGTACGTTATTTACATGCAAGAGTGAGAAACATGGAGTAAAGTGAAAATACAGAGCAAGACGTGTCTCAAGGTCAAGATAGGAAAGGGATGTAAGGTGTAATTTTTTTTGCTTATGTTTGACAATGTCACACTTGACACTTCAAAATCATCACAGTACAGGCTGTTTTTTGTGGCTCCATTGATCTGAATGAGAACTACCATTTTAAATATATTACTTGTACTGTTTGGAGTTACATAACATAAAGCTGTTTTCACACTGATGCCAAGCTTAATATATTATCTGAGTAATCATATCTTTTGGTTTGCATCCATCAAGTTCCAAAAAAAAAAAAAGTACTGTACCTTTAATTTGTAAAGTATTTAATTCTCTGGATTATCCAAAACGGACATTACCACATGGTTATTTAATATATAAACCATTTCTAGCAGGAAATGTCATTGCTCATACTGAGCTTTTTGAACACACTGCCCCACACCCAAGCTGCAGTATAGATGATACCTGGATAGACTATGTCCCTTTCTGAACGCAGAGAGCTGGAGACAGCTGTTGTTCAGCTGTTGAACACGGTAGCAGTTTGCTGCCTTCTAATTTTGTCATTTACGGTACTTTTCTTTGGAAAAATTTCGTTCAAACACTGTGCGGGTGTATCTTTAGGCTGTGGGATTCCTGCTTATTCATTTAGCCTGGTAAGAATGTCGGTGCGTTATTGATTGTCTTCAGAGCTCTCTCTCTCTCTCACACACACACACACTCATGTATCCGGTGTTCGTGAGGCTGTGGGTCGCTGCTGTTGTTTGACTTTCCATTCAGCTCAGGTTTAATGTAATTGTGTGTTTTAGAGCGTGTGCAGGTCTATTTGTTTGGCCACGGACACTGTTTACTTTCATGACATCTGCTGAAATGATTGCTTTTTCCTTTTAACTCACCCCCCTTCTCTTTGTGTCTGTCTCTCTGTCCCAGAAGTGTCCCAGAGACGACCTTTGACCTTCACGGGGACATTCATAGTGGCTCTGCTCTCCCTACAAGCAAGGTGTCACATCTGTCTGCTTCATTTGGATCTCTATGCATGTATTTGTGTGTGGTATGATGTATCTCTCATGGGATATTTGGTGGTTTCAGAGCTCAGGGAAGCTGGAGATGGAGCGTTCAGGAAACAACAGTGAAAGAGGCCTGGTGAAGCCCATGATCAGAGGAGAACAGCAGGACTTTAGCAAACATGACGGAAGGTAAGGACTTGGCCCACTCACAGTCGAGTTTTTTAACAAGGTGATATTTGAGACCATGAATCATTTAAAATATTTAATCATAAGTATTCCCATATTTTTCAGAAAGACAAGATAATATGAGTAATTTAGTACGACAAATTAATATTGTTAAATGTCTCATCTGTTTCATGTCCAGTCAGACTTTATTGTTCTGATCAGTTTTTAGACATTACACAGAACTGAATGAAACCGTTGTATTGTCAAATGTAAAAATTTTAACTAAAAAAAAGTTACCCTTGACATCCCTAGTAAAATGTAAAAAAAGAAAGAAAAAAAAAAAGCTTTTCAGTCCCTCCAGTTTTTCGTGATTCTGCAATCAAAAAATTTGATTTTTAGCGATCCTGCATAATTCGCCATTTCGCTGCAAAATAGTCACAAGAATTAAAAGGTCTCACAAATTATAATTATAATTATCTAATTAAACTGCCCCTAATTTAATTAAAGTTGCAATGCATTATTTGTCACTCATGTGTGAAACAAAGCAAAAGTGAACATTTCTCATCTGCTGACTCACATAAGTTCCAAGGACTGGGTGAAGCGAATAAGAAACATGGATGACTGAGCAAATAAAAAGTATGATATGCTTGGTAGTACTAAAAAGAGCATTTGTTTTGCTGTGGGTTTCTTATAAGATTTTGGTCATATTGTAAGTGATCATGTTATTAAAGCTAGATAGTACACCACCAGACTAGCCTAGCTATATATATATATATAATATATATGTGTATGTATATATATGCCATTCCTCTGGCATATATATACTGATGCTACCAAGATGCTAAAAATCATGGAGGCCATACAAAGTACTAGATGTAGCAGTTTTTGTTGTGGGGTGTACTCATTTTTGCATCACCCTAATTTGAGTAAAACTGAAAAATGTGTAATCTAAGTTATATTATTAACCTTACTTTCATGTTATAAGTTAAACAGATGTTATATTAAACTTAGTCTTGTCAGCATTTTGGAAATTGTTTTTGTGTTCATTGAGATATTGTTTAAAATGTTACTTTTCAAAGGGGGTGTACTCATTTACGCTGAGCACTGTATATATATTAAAAAAAAAAAAAAAATACCCTGTAAATTTCTGGAAATTACCACCACATAATATAATATAATATAATATAATATAATATAATATAATATAATATAATATAATATAATATAAATAGCAAAATACTGGTGGGAATAAGAATGTATTGCCTGTCAGATTAACAAATTTTACCTTTTTTAAACATGCATTGGCATTCACAATATGTTTTCAATTCACAATATGTATTTTTTTTCTGAGAATATTTAGATGAAAATGATAGAATATTGTTGTGTAAGTAAGTCTATAATGTTCCAAAAGGAAGAGGAAATAATTCAAATAATTTTGGGAATAACTATGAATTCTGCAAAATAAGGCCAGGGGCATTTATTCAGAAATAATAATAATAATAATAATAATAATAATAATAATTAAATGAAAATATTGTTTTTATTAATACACATTATTTTATTATTATAAATACTTTGATAAATGTCACTAGCCTTTTTTTGCATAATTCATTATTCTAATGTTGAATTATGCAAAATAAGGCCATCTTCATTTATTTCAGTGATTTTGATGTGATGTTGACTTTAAATACATTCAGAATTCTGCGCATTTTTCTCTGCAGTTAGCGCAGATAATTTATTAAAAATCAGATTTAGTATATGACACAGAAACAGTGCCATGTCAGTTGCATTCTCAGTTTAGTAACAGCAGGTTTTGTGCACATCAGCTATCAGTCAGTGAGGGTCTCTGTGGAGTCAGTGCCGGGTACAGGTCTCTATATGTAACCTAACCCTGTCCCTCTGTCTGAACCTGAGACACCTGAGCCTGCCGCTCACCTGGCTTCAGTCTTGTCATCAATAATGCAGTGGAGATGAGAACACGCATTCACACACGCACAGCACAGTTTGACGTCTGTGACAGAATGTTGTACGGCAGGACAGGAGCGGGGTCTCTGGAGCGGTGGGCGTCTGTAGACAGTGGTGTCAATCTGTCCTATCTTAACTGGTTCATCGAGCAACAGTTCTTTCCCTGCAGGTCCCAGGATGGCCCAGAGCTCACTCTGCCAGCCAGCATCGAGTTCAGGGAAAACTGTGAGTACTACATCCATCTACAAAGCAAAACCGATCGATTTGGGCTGTTTTCCTTTCTATTTGTGCCCTCTGACCTTAACTGGATCATGGATCATGTGTTTTGTCTGGTGTGAGGTGGCTTTTTAAGTTTCTATTTGTGTTCATGTTTTGCCATTGGCTTTTCCTGGGTGTTGCAGACACAACATAGCTGTGCTTTCATTGGCTGTGCCAATTACATAGCAAATCAGCAAGCTGATAATAGAAATCATTAATGGTTAGCTGCATCATAGATCAATGGATGGAAAGTATTGATGACTGCTAGAGAACCTGTTTTATCAGTGTTCAATCAGTTCGAGATAATTTATATTTTAATTTATCTAATTTTTTCTCTGGAAAAATCATTGTTCATAAAAAGAATTATAATATATAACTGTCCCACCATGCCACTTGGTGGCAGGAGACAGAGATGTTCTTCTGTGTGAGGAAAAAAATAAATAAAATAAATAAAAAACCACATGGCACATGTTGGCACATCACAACCCACAGCAAATAATTAGCCACTATATATTTTGTTTGCATTTATACATTCCAATTTACATATTTATTTAGTTGAAAGCATCTCAAATTAAGATCACAAAGACCTGATTTTAAATTGTTATATGTTGTTTTATGTTATATATGTTGTATTAATTTATGTTAAATGTGTTATATGTAATGTGTTATTTTAAAGGTGCAGTAAGCGATTTCTGGTAAACACTGTTGTAGGGGTGTCCCTGACTACGGATTTACATAGTCGAATCAGATTCAAATCGGATTGCCTATATTCGACTGATAGTCAAATCATATATGTGTGAGCGGGGGGGTGGGGGGTCTGCTTGAAAAACAGCAGTCCACTAGATAGTGCTCTTTCCGCGCTTAAGGCCAAAGGAGTATAGGCTACTTTGAAAAGCTTAACTGCGCTCAACTGTGCACGAGATGGAGCGGGACGCAGAAAATGAAGTAAAGCCTATACCCGCGCCTTAAGACAAATTTTATTTTCTTTCACACACAGCACAGAGAAACAACTTTCTAATGAAGCGACCAAACTGCCTGTCAAGTGATAGACGAAACTGACAATTTTTATCTTTTTTAAACTGAAATGACAGGCAATGTGGATAAACATTCACAGCCACGATGTACAGAACACCACACCAAGATATAGAAGAAAATGAATAAAAACATTTTGGATCAATAAACCTTAAAAATATATATAAATAACTGCAGAAAGGCCACACTGCAGATAGATATGCATTTCACATGTCAGCAAATCAAATTAAATCGGCTAAATTGCCTGTGCGAGCAAGCTTTAACTAATCTACAGTGCAACATCGATGCACCAAAAAACAATCAAAAATTAATTTACAGAATTGAATTAGAACAGAATATACCGTTCTAATAAATAAAAATAATAATAAAAAAAAAAAGAAATAGTCATAATCAAGTCACAAGTGCAAAATGCCTAAAGTGCAGGGGAACATATATTCAAAACACAAGCCACAAATAGTTAAATTAGATAACCCAGAGTGATCAATAAATTAGGCCTGGGCGATATGGCAAAAAAACCTTTTCTTTTAACTGCAGAGACAATAAACGCTAAACTGGAGTGGCAGTCTTTTTAGCTAAACATTCACAGCATCCAAAAATCAAATTGGAACCAGCTGAAATGTTTTGAAATCACTTGTACCCTACCTGATTGAGAGAGAAAAATCCAGTCTGCCTGTGTCCGTTTGAGTCTTTTCAAATAGCGCGCTAGTCAGCTAACATTAGTCAGCTCGTTAACGTTGGCCGGCAGAAGTGCGCCGCAATGTTTGTTGTTGCTGAGCGGTAGGACATGAGCTGTTGGCACAACTTGCATCTTACGTTTTTTGGATCATCTTTTACCATTTCAAAGTGCATCCAATTCTACACTTTAGATTTTCTTATCCCAGACATTGTTAAAGATTTAATACCTGCCGCCAAGATGCTCCTCTGTCGGTCACGGATCATGGAAGTGAAACTTAACTCTGTCACAGGGGTGGTTGGATTTATTCATTTCACGCACATTAAAAATATTTATTAAAAGCTTCTTTTCACATTTTTATTTACAGCATTATCATAATAGGCTGTATATAACTTATTGGGAGAAAACCGGTAGGTCTATGTAAAATCAGATATTGAGCACCCCCATATTTCATCTCATAACACCTCTGCGAAGATTCGACTGTGAGATTGGTAGTCGAATCAGGCTCCTCCTATCGAAGCATCGAATCGTCGACTATTCAGGGTCACCCCTACACTGTTAATATTTGAAATCACCAAAACAAACATGCCCCTACCCAGAAGGATCACAACACTTGATGCCTCTGCCCCGACATTCACGTACACGCTATGCCACACAGGTCGAGGGTATGATGTCATCAATAAGTGAAAGCAATTTGTGTTACTATGATAATTCAGGTCGAATGTCTAATTGTTATTTCGCTCCTCTACTCCTTCAATGGCAAAGTCATCCCTTCCATCCCAAAAAACAAACACCATCATGAACAACTCCCTACATAACACGATAGTTCAAATAACTAATATATTACAAATGTGACAAGATGAAGGGGGTATAGCTATCACTAAAAGGGGAACCAAAAGAAAAAACAAATATTAGGAGTATGTTTTCTCACTTTTCGGACACACTTTCGGACAGCCGGTGCTTGAAACCAGCGGTGGCGGAGGTTTAGACGTTCCAGTGCTTATTATAATAAAGCAAATGAACAAACAAGCGAAGATGACACACAGGTATATTCAAGCAAAAGTCAGCATATCTTAGTTCTGTGAAACACAGCAAAACCAATGTTACTCGCGTATCGAGAAGAAATGAAGCAACCTCTGCATACGTTTTCAGGCCTTCTCGCACTGGAAAGCTTCTCTGATATTAACTCGGGTCCTACCTCTTGCCTGATCGTAATCCTTCTTTTTAAAGTTATATTCCCCTGGCCTTTTCCTCTTTTGTATTTTCTCTGCCATCTCTCTCTTTCTTTACTCTTTCTGCTAATGTTTGTCTTGTGCACTGAGCTCCCTCTCCTCCCCCATCATGACTCTATATGCCCCTTACTGCTAATTGGCTACTAGTGTGTTTTGGTGCTCTGTCGAATCCACTTTTTAACAGCGTTTTTCAAAAATCACTTACTGCACCTTTAAGTTATGCGTTATGTTTTGTGTTGTTATTTTTTATATGTTATTTTAGTAGTAGTGTGTTATGCTTTGGTATGTTTTGTTATATTATGTCTTACTTTAAGCTATGTTTTGGGTTATGTGTTATGTTGTTAGATTCGGTCTTTTAATCTGATGTGGCAGAGCAGTGTTTAAAGAGCATATAAAAGCAAGATCCACATAACATTTTTTTGCAAGCAACATACACTTTGCAAAATTAAATATAATTAAATATTATAATTACAGTTGGTTTTCACATCTTTTTCACTGCCAGTTATAATATAGCGTGATATTAACAGTAACATGGCATTTACGGCTCAAAAAAAAAAAAAAAAAAAGGCAACCATGCACCAGCCATGCAACTGCCATTAAAATGAATTGGCATGCTAAAATCTAGCTTCTTGGTCCATCCCAATTAATACTCTTTTTGTTTCCCTTATCCCATGATTACCCCCCATAGCTGAAGATGCCTTCCTGTCTGCCATCATTAACTACACCAACAGCTCAACTGTGCACTTCAAGCTGTCTCCTACCTACGTTCTGTACATGACCTGCCGTTATGTCATGTCCAGCCAATACCGGCCCGACATTAGCCCCTCCGAGCGCACGCACAAGGTCATCGCCATTGTCAATAAGATGGTGAGCATGATGGAAGGAGTTATCCAGGTGGGTGTCGGCAATTTTTACTTGAATTATCCTCTGATACCTTATTTTTTACAACGGGAGTTGTGTGTAACTTTATTATATTATAACTTTATTATTTATACTTTGACATGTCGCTGTAGCTCTGATGTAGAGATCTGTCTGTGGAGTTACATTATACATGCTTTTGTAGTTGTAGCGTTAAAGCTTGTTTCACTCTGCTTTCATCGATTCAGGTCATTGCCTCAGCAAACAGTGCTTAAACTACTGCACTCAGTGTTTCCCCTGTGTTTGTTTGTATGTGAAATGTCTGTGCGTGTGTGTTTGTGTCTCTGTGCCTTGTTTTACCTGGTTCATGCGCCATATTTTCCCAGCAGCGCTTTCAACAGTCGCTAAACCGAGATGTATCGCCAGAAAAAAAAAAACAAAGTTGTTCTAATTTGACAAGATTTTCTTGCTGCTTCTGCAGGGGAAAGTGTTTGTGGAGTACTGATGCCGAAAATTCAGCTTTGCATTACAGGAATAAATTACATTTTAAAATATATCAAAACTTCTGTTTTGATGTATTTTAAAATGTAATTTATTCCTGTAATGCAAAGCTGAATTTTCGGCATCAGTACTCCAGTCTTCAGTGTCACATGATCCTTCAGAAATCAATGCTGATTTGCTGCTCAAGAAACTTTTCAGATTATTATCAATGTTTAAAACAGTTGTGCTGCTTAATATTTTTTTTCAGGATTCTTTGATAAATAGAAAGATCAAAAAGAACTGCATCTATTTGATTTTTTTTTTTTTTTTTTTTTTGTAATTTTTACTGTCACTTTTGATCAATTTAATGCATCCTTGCTGAATTAAAGTATTAAATTCATAAAAAAAAAAATCTTACAGACTCCAAACATTTAAACAGTAGTGTATCTATCAGCAGTACATTTTTACATCATATCATAAACAATGGTTCACAGTAACGTCAATGAGTCGTCGTTGCTCATTTGCATAAAGTTAAACTTTTCTCGACTGTGTCAAGTCACTACACATGTCCTCGTTGCATTGCCAATGTTCACTTTCATCATTTTGCCACCACAAATGACTGTGAACGCCTCTTTACAGCTCAGAAATGAGGTCCACATGCTCTCTGTTTATGTTCTTTTTTTGGTCAGCGCCTGCAGTTTTTTGAGTGGCCCACCCAGGTGTTCAAACTATATATCTCATAGGCTAAGTGCAATATTGAAATGCACATAGTTGTTTAATAAATATTCAGTTTCCATACTCCTTGTAACCAGACTTTATTTGGGATTCAGCATCTAAAATGAGAGACAGACTGCATCCGTTAATATAAACGACAGTCTGTCTCTCATTTTAGATGCTGAATCCCAAATAAGGTCTGGTTACAAGGAGTATCTTTAAATAATGCTGGTCTTTAAGAACCAGCATTAGTATTATAATTCATTTAAAGATTGATTTTCTTTTTCTGTATTTTCTGGAAATCCAAAATCTTAAGCCTCACATTTTTAACCTTAGAAGATGAGAAACATAATCTGAGAAAGAAAGAGGGAATTCATTTTCATGGCCTGTGCTCCATTTTTCAAATAGAAAGACGTTAGGATGTTCCTAATTTGGATGCTTTTTTTAGTTACTTTCCTAGGAAATTATGTCATCAGTCTGATATTTTAAATTGTGTACATTTGCTAAAGTAATTTTTTCACCTTTTAGGAGTTCTTTTTCTTATTGATAATGTTGAAAGCAGCTGTGCTGCTTAATATATTTGTAGAAATTGATAAAAAAAATTTTCATGATTCTTTCACAAATAGAAAGTTGAAAAGAAAAGCATTTATTTGAAAGAAATATAACATTATACATGTATTTAATGTCATTTTTGATACGTTTAATTCATCCTTGCTGAATAAAAGTATTAATTCTTTCAAAAAAAAAGTACAGTAGTGTGAATGACTTTGTGCAACTTTTTTAAAAACACTTTCCCCTGTATCTACATAAACATTTCTGCAACGTTCCTGAAATCATTTATCTAGTGCCGTCCAGCAAGTGTTATCCTTGGCATCAAAGAAAAACAGCTGTACTGGCAGCAACAGTACATATACAACTTTAAAAGGGAGTAAAATTGCACTGGATAATTGGTTCCTAACAATGTGACTGATCCCACCACGTAGAGTCAGAACGTCCCTTACGGCAGTGGGTGCAAGATGATGTTATGACCTGTTCTGTGTGAGTGTGAATGTCTGTGTTTACATGCCTGTGAATTCTGTCCATGCCATGGCTGTTGTTGACAGTCTCTCTCTCTGTCCTGTCGGATGTCTGTCTCCCCCTCCTCCCCCCCAACACCTACTATCTCTACAGGAGATTGCTGAAGGTGATCAGGTAGGAGTTCGCACTGCTAGGGAGGCGTCTCATTCTTCCTGTCTCTCTCTCTCTGTTCTATCTGTCAGCTTTGCTCCGTCTTCCATGCCTCTTTTATCCCCCCATAACAGAAAGCAAACAACCCAAGCCAACTAAGTAATCCCTCCTCCTACAGCTGGACGCAATCGTTTATAACCCCTCATTATGACTCAACCTGGACCATGTGATACTAAAAAAACAAACTCTGATTGCGGCAACTTCCATTTTTGACCTCTGCTTACTGCACTTCAGTGTGGATGAGAGACTACCTCATGTTCTTTTGCTTTGTTTGGAAACTTTTAATTTCCTTTTCATTTGACTTCATGTCTGTGGTTAACGTCATTGTTCTTATGGATGCGTTCTGTGGCCAGTATGACGTATTCGGGAGGGTCGTGGTGGGGCGGGGGGGTGTGCTGTCGTCGTCATTATTTGGGATAGACGTGTGCGGGAATACACAGGGGCCGGTTGGATCCGGACCGTGTGTATCCCCTCTCTGTGTTGCAGGGATGTGGGATCCAGAGCAACCAGTCATCGCAGCTTCCCAGTCAGTCCTGCCTAGCTTGAGCTAACTCTAACACATGAATGATTTCTACTCTGTCTGGACGCGGTGACTGGTTGTTGGAGGCCGGGAGGGTTGGACAGAGGCACATGTCTATCCTGGGAGTGCTACTCAGTGCTTCTCATGGCTGGAACTCTTTTCTTTTTTGTTTGTATGTTGGATTGTTTCATTTTAGCTGTGTGTAACGGCCCATCTCTGTGTTCGTCTGTCGTTGCACAGAAGCAGAAGAACATCGCCGGGGCTCTGGCCTTCTGGATGGCTAACGCCTCTGAGCTGCTGAACTTCATAAAGCAAGACAAGGATCTGAGTCGCATCACGCTAGACGCACAGGATGTCCTTGCTCATCTGGTTCAGATGGCTTTCAAGTTAGTGCTTGCACACACATGCACATTCATGCTTAAAAAACATTAGCTCTGTCAAAAAACCTATTGAGCTGCCAACATATACTTAAATATATATTAAAATGCTGTATAAAATGTTATATAAAATCTAAAATGTGATATAAAATACCAACTAGCATATATATATATGTATGTATGTTAAAAAAAAAAAGGAAAAACATTAAAAAACAAATGTTTAATTTATATATTTATGTACACTTAAACTTTAAGTATTAAATTCTTATTTATATATACATAAATTTCAGCACTATTTCCATGTCATATAAACAGTCATTCATAATTTAATTGTATTTGGTCAGTGGTCAGTTACAGAAGTGATTTGTAAAATACATTTTACCTTGTTCATGCTGTGTTCCTGTAACCATTATCAGGTGGCAGGAAGTGCTGAATGTAAGGAATGTTCTGGGTCTGGCTTGTATTGGCTGAGCTGTAGTTTGGGTGTATGAGAAAGAGTTACGGTCCTGGGGCCGGTTTTCAGCACAAACAATGCGGTCAGAGGGCCTCCGTTTCATTAAGCACTGGAATGACCAGCTGAAACAACTGTGCTTTTGTGCGGGCCGTGCGGTTTGTGAAGTGGCCAGGTCTCAGATTTACTGTGGGATTCTACAGGAAGTTCCTTTAGGCCCTTGCTGGTGGATAAATATGGACAATAAATAATGTGTCTTCCTGCAGGTACTTGGTGCACTGCCTGCAGTCAGATCTGAATAACTACATGCCAGCTTTCCTGGAAGATCCCGATGAACAGAACCCACAGAGACCCAAGATAGGTGAGCAGAGACCCAAGCTCACCTTTTGAGATGCACAACCATAGCTTTTTTTGACCTGGCATGTATGAATATGAGTAGATAGGTACACTTGGGTTTAAAGGATAAAAAATATTTTGTCTTAGTTGGAAGTGAATTGAAATAGTTGTGGGACCACCTAGTGGTGGTTTTGAAACTCAACAGCAGAAGTGCTCTGGCCAAAACAGTGATATTTCAGTTCCTTTATGGGAATTTACAGCTTCTTAAATTATCTCTTATCTTGGTCATTGTAGACTAAGTAGGACAAATAGACAAACATGCCCACTTGACTAGAACAATGTCAACATCTTAAGCTACACAGTAATACTTCCAGTTCTCTAGAAAACTGTTTCCCAACCCTTTTCACAAGGGAACCTAATTTTAAATGTGAGGCACATTAGGGACCACCCATAAAAAAACATTAGATTAAACTGGAATATTAAAAAAACATGCATTTAATAAATAATTGTCCCAGCTAATAGCGATAGCTCCTTAACATTGCACCATTTTAATTCCAAATAAAATAAATATAAGAATGATGGTACCTTTTCTGTTTATACTGCATTAAAAAGCCCTGACTTTTGCCACAGACGACGTTCTGCACACTCTGACGGGCGCCATGTCCCTTCTGCGGCGGTGCCGAGTCAACGCGGCCCTCACCATCCAGCTGTTCTCGCAGCTCTTCCACTTCATCAATATGTGGCTCTTTAACAAGCTGGTGACGGAGGCCGACTCGGGCCTGTGCTCACACTACTGGGGCGCCATCCTACGACAGCAGCTCAGCCATATTGAGGCATGGGCTGAGAAACAGGGATTGGAGCTGGCTGCAGACTGTCACCTGAGCCGCATAGTCCAGGTACCATACACAAATATATGTACTGTTATACTTGCACTTATCAGAACCTTCTGTAGAGTTGCATTTTTATTTATGCATATTTTTTTTTTTTATTGCTGTTTTTAATTAAGCTATTATAAGTTAGTTTAAACTAGTTATGTTTACTACACCCAAACCCAAACCATTACAGACACATTTTGTCATTTTTAGACATTAAACAAGACATTATCTGGTCAAAATATTTAATCTTTTTTTTTTTTTTTTTTTTTTTTTTTTTCTTCCAGTTTGTGAACCACTGCTATAGACTAAACCTAATTCTAAAATACAATCAAGACATGAATTGCCCCATTTATGAACCTTTTTTCTTGTGGGCACATCCACATAAAGAGCTCTTTCTATTCTTTTGCAAACATTTACCCCCACAACATCAGCAAAACATGCATGTACATGCACAACAGGATTATTATCCCTTGAGCTGTTTTGAGTGGCTTTCTTATGGCTTAGTCTGTTGTGTAAATAATGATTGTTTTTTTTATAAGATGGAGGAACATCATGTGTCATTTTTAAAAATGTGACCTTAGGTTATGTTGCCTGTTCACGCTTTCACTAATCTTTTGTGTTCCAGTGTAGGGGTAGTTGATAATTAAAAAAGTCAACTTCCCAACATCAAGATTTTAGCTTAAGATGTGCATGAATGTATAAGAGAAATTGTATGTTTAATGTGTTATGTTTTTGACAGTTTTTCATCACCAGATTTTGAAAGTTCACTTGAATTCTCTTGCAGTGTGACAGTGGATTTCTTTTAGAAGTACAAATATTTTAATTCAATCATGATACCATAAAAGTGCTGTTTTAAATGTGTCATTGCTGTCAAATGACAAATAGTGATTTAAAAAAAAAAAAAAAAATTACAGCATAATTAAAAAACATACAAACATATAAATATGATTGTATGTTTTTTAAAGTATGCAGAGACAATTTACAATACTAAAAATACAGATTATTATTATTATTTATTTTTATTGAATTTTTTTTAGTTTAATATATTTCATTTTTTAAATATATATTTATTTTATTTTATTTCATATTTTCTGATATAAACAATTTAAATATAGATTTGTCCATCTAACACCCTAATGCATAGACTATGTTCTGTCTTAGAGGGAACATTGGTATAGTGACTACTAGGTGATATTCTGGTTTGATTGAAGGTTGTGCTTGTCCTGAAAGGTTTAAAAACCACTGTCCTAATTAGATGACTGACCCTCTGTCTCTCTAGGCAACGACCCTCCTCACCATGGACAAGTATTCCATGCAAGACGTGCAGAACATAAACAACACCTGCTTCAAGCTCAACTCTTTGCAGCTCAACGCTCTGCTGAGTAACTACCACTGCGCTCCCGATGAACCCTACATTCCTCCTGTAAGTGAACGGTCTCATTTGGGATGTGTAGTCCTAGTCTGATGACATGTGTCCTTTTTGAGATAAACCGAACCAGATGTACAGCTTTTACAGTAGCTCTGCTTCAACCTCAGGGTTTCTCATAAAATGACCTTCTTGTTTGATTGAAATATCACACTCATTACTGTAAAAGGTGCTGTAACTGATGTTAGCCATTCTGGAACCTGCACCGTATTTTTCCAAAACTCACTCTACAAAGATATACAACATTGGCTGGAGGAGAAGAGCAGCAGCATGTCAAGTTTCACTTGCGTTCTTATGTAACATCATGATCATTGTCCTCTTCATGCCCACAGGAGCTGATCGATCACGTGGTGGCTGTGGCCGAGAACACGGCGGACGAACTGGCCCGAAGCGATGGGCGGGAAGTACAGCTGGAAGAGGACCCTGACCTCCAGCTGCCTTTCCTACTGCCCGAGGACGGCTACTCGTGCGATGTGGTGCGGAACATACCCAACGGATTCCAAGAGTTCCTAGAGCCGCTTTGCCAGAGAAGTACGGATAATAAACAGACTGCTGCGACTCACTAAATGAATTTCAGAGTGTTTGATGTCAATTGTGGTGTGCACAATGAATATTAGGTGGATGGTGAATCAGAGGTTGTTGCGTTTGTTTGTTTAAGGCTGACGCGATGTCAGTGGAATGTGGTTTGTTAAGGTCCTGTGGAAAAGTCTGTTTGCTGCCATTCCTATCAGTATTTGTTTTTTGCAAGAGAGGGAGAGTGTGTGTGTGTGTTTTTACAGGTGTGTGACAAAGACAGTGAGAGACCAGTGGATTTCAAGTTTTACATTTGGTGGATATGTTCTGATCCGCTTGTTCTCCTCCAGGTTTCTGTAGATTGATCCCTCATCCACGCTCTCCGGGAACTTGGACCATCTATTTCGAAGGAGCCGATTGTGACAGTCATTTCTCAGCTGACACATCAGAACTGGTAAGTTATAATGCCATTTGGGTGAATAAATGGATAGATGGGTAGATGAGTAGATTGACAGATGGGTTGATAGTAGATAGATGGGTTTATGGGTAAATAGATAAATGGAAAGGTGGATGGATGGATGAGTAGATGGATAGATGGGTTGAAGAGTAGATGGATGGATGGATGGATGGATAGATAGATAGATAGATAGATAGATAGATAGATAGATAGATAGATAGATAGATACATGATTGATAGATAGATACATGATTGATAGATAGATACATGATAGATAGATAGATAGATACATGATTGATAGATAGATAGATAGATAGATACATGATTGATAGATAGATAGATAGATAGATAGATAGATAGATAGATACATGATTGATAGATTGATAGATACATGATTGATAGATACGTGATTGATAGATTGATAGATACATGATTGATAGATACGTGATTGATAGATTGATAGATACATGATTGATAGATACATGATTGATAGATAGATAGATGGATAGATTGATTGATTGATTGATTGTCTTTTTACAAATGGAATAGCGACACTAAAGAAATACTTGCAAAACGGCACCAGGGAATGTCTTATGTCAGTTGCTAGTGTGTGTTCTGTCACTCTTACATTCACTTAGATTCCAGCCAACACCAATTACACCACAGAGGCCAATATTTGACCATAGGACTGGCTGTAAATAATATCCTTCTCCTCACCCTGAACACGCAAAGCCCTTAATTACTCCTCCTCCCCTGTAATTAGTCTGTTTTTACGGTCTCTCGTATTTTTACGTAAGTGGATTTTTTACATAATGTCATAATCTCATATTTTTTATTTACTTATTTTTACATAATGTTGGTCTGCCCCACAGCAGACCAAGCTGGAGCTCGGAGCACGTTTAAATACCACACAGAAAACTGATGAACGCAGCTTCGCGTCGTGTACCAGACCAACCCACCCACATCCCTTTCTTACAGCCGTCCCAGGACCAATTCTTAGCGTAAAACTCACACACTGTAAATCTGAGATTGACCTGAAAATCAAAATTGATTGCCATTCCTGGTCTTACTGTACATGATTCATCACACATTATTTTGAAAGATAAAAGATGTTTATAATCAAGACATCTTGGCCCAGAAAAAATGTTCACCAATAGCAAAATAGTTATTCAGACACTGTTTTAGGCAACTGTTGTAGCTGATAGCTGCCTTTCTAAACTCTTGCCAATATATTGTTTATGTATGTATCTGGTCCACATTATTATTAAAAATAACATTACCTTACGTACCCCCCCCCCCCCCATTTTTCTGCATTGAATGTTCTTTCAGAAACATTATAGAAGTAAAATACACTTTTTTTTGAGACTTTTTGAAAACATGCTGTCCCAGATAATCTTTCTGATGAGAGCATGCTTTAGCAAAGCTAAAGACACTTGCCCTCTTACCTTTTGCATGCAGGGAGTTTTTTTTTTTTAACCCAGCCAATTAAACCAATTCTGCCCCCACCCCAAGCTGTTCACAACAATGTGGATGGGTAACATAGCTGAAGTTCCCTGTACAATGAATGTGTGCCATGTGCAGCGTTTACAGCGTTTACGCAATGGGGCTCACTAAAGGAAAGGCTGTGGCACCGTGCCTCTGTGGGAAGCTGGTCTTTCTCCCAGGCCCGGCCTGTGCATAAGCGAGCCTACTGAGGCCTGATGCACTCTGGAGCCGACGCATGTGGCTTTCATTCTTGACTCGTCTCCAGAGCCCGCCGTTTCGCTCTGCGGTCGGCTGTGCTCTGAGAACCAGCAGTGGCAGAACCTCCCTAATTCTCCCTCCTCCTCCTCCTCTTAGCTCAGTTTGCTCTAGGAACGGCCACCAGAAACAGCTCCCAGAAGCAGTGTGGACCTTAAGCTGAAGATACAGTACTTTTCACAAGTAAACTCACTTCTCTCTCCACAGCCAATGCGGAAGGAACCGGAAATTGTGACCGTGACTTTGAAGAAACACAATGGGATGGGCCTCAGTATTGTGGCGGCCAAGGTAAGAGACAGTTATTTTATTTCTCTTTGGGGGTATATAATATTGCCCCACTTTCAATTTCTTCGTCTCGCAGGGGTCTTAGTGCTGTAGCAGGGATTAAATGATCTAAATCCTTGAGGAGGGCATTTGGTTTTGGCTCTGATCTAGGTCCGATAGCATTTTGATGCAGTTTTTTTGAGGAACCATTTTGGTTCCTGATGTTGGTAGCTGCTATAATCTGAGTGGGCAGTAAAGGTGTGGCATAGTTTGCCAGGCTCAGATCATAACAGACGGTCCAAACAGGCATGTGCTTTTGAGAGGACACACTTGATTTGGTTCAGTCATAAGTTGGTCTGTGTGCTTGACAAACATTCAAATTCAAAGCAAAGTCATAAGCAAATCATTTCTGTTTCCGTGTCGGACAGAGCTATGTTCTAGTCCGCTGCTTTCAGCAGAAGGAAATGTCTTTTGGGTCGTCACAACTTTCACAAAATGCAATTGTTAGAGTTTATGGCACAGTTAAAGAGTTCAAATATTCAATGTTCTGGCATGTTTCCACCAGTTGCTCTCGTCAGCATAGAAAGATCAGTTTCGATGTCAACATTGCATGTTAGGGTTTTGTTTATACTCTAAACTCTTACTAGTAATGACTGCTATATGCAGTTAGATCACGAACCAGTTACTGCGCAAGTAAATGTTCATTTTTCTTAGTGAGTTTTATGGAACAGACAGTTGCAGTTCAGTAGGCTGTTTCACCACTTTGGTGGACAGAAGAACCTTTTTTCCCCACCAGATGTGCGTCAGGTTCAGGGGAGGTGGAGAAGGGGGCTAACAGGAACTGTTTATTTTCATAGCAAAGCCTCCCCTTTACTGCTTCTATTTTCATCTCTTAGTGTCTCTGAGGAAGCATGAAGTTTGGTAGAGGTAGACTGGAGGAAAAGAAGGGAGGGAAGGAGTGAAAAATGGGAGGAGAAGGAAAGGAGGAGTGAATAAGGGGTGTAAGGCACGCTCGGGGACAAAGGGGAGGATCTAAAGAGGAGAGACGGTTTGTCCCGGTGTGAAGCTAGCTGGGACGCAGCTGGGAGCAGCGTTAAAACTTCACCTAACTGTTAGTGAGTTGTGGGAGTTTCTCTTGCATAACAGTCTGGATGTGGTATTTCCTACACTGGCTTCAGATATTTGCATATGGTGTTTAAAATGTAGCCCAGGAGTCGCTCCTCAGTAGACCTGCCTGCTTTGAAAGAGTTGGATAAGTTTTCCTGGACCGCTATTAGTTGATTCCTCAGTTCAGTCTCGACTCCGGAGAGGAGGGCAGTACCATGTGGTTCTCTGTGGTCGGGAGGAAGGAGCCGGTAAGAAACCACTTGACATGGAGCGTGTGTCTTTTTTTTAATATGGGAGAGTGAGCAAGTAAACGCTGAGAGATTAATAGTGTACTAAAAAGACATCACAGTGTTTTTAGTTTGTTTATAGTTTGCCGTCACTTCCTGTGACACTTCACAGTAAGGTTCAATTTCAAAACATTATTTAAATGCATTGGGGATCATGAATTACAAATGAACAAATGTTCATTAATCTTGGTTCATTTTTAATTCATAACAGTGGTATTATTAATGGTATGGTACTAATTTATAAATATATTAGCATATGTAGAAATTAACATTATCCAAGATTAATAGTGTAGAAGTGGTGTAAATTGTTTTTATTTTTGTAATTTCATGACAGTTGATGACTTGAATTAGTACAAATTAGTATAAATGCCAGATGAGACACTTGCACACATTAATTCCAGCGAATGCTATCAGGTGTTAGAAAGCAAGGTTTTGCTAATGTAAACAGAGTCATGCGACCAGACTGTAAATTTTCTCTTATAGGCTCTCGTCACACATTTAAAACTAAATCAGTTTATGTACAAAAACACTCGTAAGAGCGAATGTTACAGTTATGTTGTAGAAAGGTGCATATCTCCATTTCATTCTGTTCATTTGAGATAACTTTGTACTGTGTATTTCTACTTTTTTTTTAACCGCAGATGTGCGTGGTTGTGCACAGCGCTATCTTGTAATCAGGGTCACAGGGATAATGATTACAAGCTCTGAACATTGAGTTCCCCGTTATGTATCCCAGTATTAGTGACTCATCATCACTTGTTGCAAACAATCCAGTGGGGTCGGTCCAGCTGGATGGCCGCGCTACCGTTGCAGGGCTTGATTTTCTCAGGCTGCAGATGTTTGTGTGATAACAGCTCTTTTGGGATGGTGTTGAGTTTCAGGGGAAAGAACAAGGGAAATCCTGACCTCCGTACTTCACACTGATGAGTGGCTACCTGACATTTTCCCACTGAATTTTGCTTCGGCACCAAAATAAGTTGTTTCCACAAGAATCAAAGCCTCCTGGATCTCTCTTCTGTTTTATTGCAGAACCCAACTTCTCAAAGCAAAACTCAATTTTTTGTTTGTTTGTGTAATTGATTTGTAGCACAATAGCTCACTGACTTCCTTCTCTGTGGGCTTCTTGATCTCATGTATGACAACAATGGAAGGATGTGTGACTCCCTTACGCGAGCCTGAATTTCCTGAGGACTCTTGAGAGTGGAGAACAGAATGTGAGCCGAACATGGTGTTTTCTCGAACGTTGTGTCTCCTAATCTTTTATTAATCTGAACCGATATATAGTGAAACCATTGTGACACTTTGTTTTAGATCACAGGTTCAAAAGAGAACGAGACCATGAAAACACTTTTTGACTATAGGGATTTAGGACTTTGTGTTCACTTTCTAGTGGCTAGGAGTGGGATCTTTTGACAGGTGTGGGTGCAGACTCTACTCAAGAACTAGTTTACTTCAGTCCTGAGGCAAAATGAAACCTGACAAGCCCCTACAATTGTCCAAATAGAGATGCTTCAAACTGTCAGATTGCGTGACATTTCATACTTTGACAGAGATAGCAGAAGGGATGAGTCAGGAATTGTGACCCATTGGAAGACTATCTTCCATTTAAAAGTTTGCAGATGTGTTGTCCAGGAAGGAACTATTTTAGTAAATGAGAGGACTACAACCAAGTTGTCAGTAAAACTTCAAGACATTGTTATGTTTGAAGCAAAGGATGTCAAGCTTGCACATAAAACCAAACCCTCAAATTAAGCTATGACTCATGTCTTGGACATAATTCTGTCCCTTTACAGCAAAATATTCAGAGGAGAGACGTTTCCTTTGTGTCCAGAAATGGAGCTGTCTTCTAAACGCACCGCCAGAGGACCATGAAGGAAGACAGACCTCTTTGTTTGGTCTTTCTTAACTGAAGCAAGTAGCCCAAGAGTCTGCAGATCATTAGAGCCGGAATGGAGGCCACTCAGACGTGATGAAGTCCGTCGGCTGAAAGCAGCTCATTATTGAAAGCCTCTTGTGTTAGTCATGATATTTTGCACCCACCATTAGCCGACAACTTGTGCAGTCCATCTGTCTTCCATCCGTCTAGACGTGACAGTAAGGACAGTATACGTTCAGGAGCGAACTACTGTCCCGGCTGCTTTTTTTTCTAGAGTGCTGTGTTTGTTGTGGGTGATTAATCGGGGCAGGAAATTATGTGGTGGGTCACGTTTCAGTGAATGGATGTATTTTTTGTTTTTCTAGTGCACCATGGACTCCACCATCTCTGTCAGAGGTCAGGCACTGCCTTGACTCCCTGGGGCTGTTAACAAATTACACTCGGCCATTTATGTCTACATGTGCAGCTCCCTGAAGGCTTGATTTGCCAATCACATCCACAACCGTAAACCTTGAACAGGAAGCTGTGCGTTTGGGGTACGGTCTCCAGATAGTACGCCACGAGTGTTTTGAAACTGAAGAGGGGGGAGCATGAGGACTGAAGTTCAATTCTACCTCTGTTGCAAGGCCACTCGTCTTGCCTAAGCTGGGCTTCCAATTTCCTGTATTTGCAATGGCAGGTTTGGGAAGCTTTTCCGTAGACAGGAAGCGTCAGGGTGGGACCAAGAAGCTGTACACTTTGTTTGCTTGCTGCATGTGGTTTTAGGACCATCAAAGGGAGCTGGAATTCTGTGGTTTGAGCATCTGCTCCAAGTACTGTTATCAGCGAACACCTCCAGACTTCAACACTTTCCTGTTAATGTCTAATGTCTGCACTGCAGATGCAAGCATATTTATGCATGCCCGACTATGCCAGACAACCGCTTGTGGTGTAAATGTGTCTTTTTGTGGTATACCGTTGTGTGAAGAAGTACTTGTTGCCAATGCTAGGCCCCAAGCAAACAGACTCAGTTCGTCCCGAAGCTTACTGACATTTTACCCTCTGACACACTGAAAGACAAATAACCTGCTGCTGTGAATAACGGTTTCTGTTTTTGCTTACAAGGGGTTTAGCACCTGTAAAATATTATTTACAACATGAAATGTTCACATTCACATTTGGATATGCCGAGATGTCTACTAGCTGCACAGTTACATTGTACTTACTAAAATAAGTACTGAGGAATATTAATTAACTACATGTACTTACTGTAGGGTTAGGGTTTGGTTTAGGGTTAGTTTCTTGTAATTATGTGTTATTTACTGTTATTACTATAGTAAGTACATGAAGTAACGTGTAACTATGTCACCTTAAAAAATAAAGTGTTACCTCATTTTCTTTGAGCTGAAAGAGGAGCACAAAAACAACCACACCTAGAATACAATCCCACAACACACGCTCTGCAACATGCACACTTATGCAAGGGTGTTGAACTCGCGCATGAGGCGTGGTTCTGTGTTGTTTTGAGTAACAGCTGACATCTTAATTCTGATCGGATGGTGATCAAAAGTTCACTTATTAAATATGATCTATCTGGCAGTCATTCTATCGTTCGTTCGTTCTGTTTGTCATTCTGTCTGTCATTCTTTGTACCTATCTATCGTTCTATCTATTATTCTATCATGCTATCATTGTTCTATAGTTCTATCACTGCTCTATCATTCTGTCTGTAAGGCCTATAAACCTTCAGATATAAATATTATAAGGACAATAAACCTTCAACATTCAAAGTTTGCCTTGAAAGTTATGAATTTCAGTTCATTTAATTTTTTACTTCCTTTCATAATATTTTTAATTGCAATTCTGCATCCATAGTTGACCTTAAAGAGAAAGTGCCCATGAAAGACGGCGTATGCTAACGCCACCTTGCGGTAACACTGAGAATGCAACACGTTTGTGTTTTGTTATGAATAAACATGTTAAATGAGATTTTGTACTTGTGTACTTGCATAGAGTATGTTTTGAGTACTCTACTAATGATTTGTCAAAAGAAAAAATCTTTGGAAGAGAGTTCAACAAATTTGTTGACAATATTCTCAATAAAAACATTTCAAACATGCTCTTCTGTTGCTGAGGTTTACATTCTAGTGACAAAGAAGTCTCTTTTAGAAAGAACAGAGCCCTATTCTAAGTTGAATTTACTTCTTTTGGCCTTCTATTAAACAGTAATGAACTCTGTGCCAGTATCTCCTCACTCATTGTTTTAAAAACAGTAGCAATTAGCTCTCTTGTTAACATGCATCTGTTTTTTATCAGTGGCTTTTATAGACGTTACTCCATTTCATGCTCTGCATGCCAGGGTTTCCAGCTTTGATCAAAGCAAGTTTAATGCAAGTTTCTTGAGGATAGGTCAGCTCAGTTGCTCTCCCGCTGGGCCTGCGCGAGACTCCTGTCCTGCATCAGTCGTGTTCAGACGGCGTGCAATCCTCCCCGCCTCAGAACTCAACCTTAGGGCTTCTCATGTGTCTCTCACCGCAGGTTCACTCTTTAATGTGGAGAGACTGGTTTTTGAACGGTTGTTTCTCATCACAGCGTAATACATACTTTCAAAGTCTAATCAGAAAGCTTTTGAGCTTTGCCAGGCGACGTATCTCCCTCAGGACTCAGACAAGTTGAGACCTTACAGCAGATGAGAAGCTGCTCACCTGGACAACATATATATATATATATATATATAATATATCGGTATTTTCTGCATTTCTCTATTTAGATTAAAAAAATTCTGTATTTTTTTTTTTTTTTTTTTTAAACTGTTATTTTACAGTCCTGCCCAGTCTTGTCCTACAAACAATGTTCATGTTCAAATATTTTATCAAAATGTATATTTCAGTCAGAATTATTGCGCATGCGCGGCGGTGCTCATTCACTGAAGTCTGTGAAGTTTAGTGGAAAATCGTTTGCAGAAGGCTCGTCCACTTCTGACAGTAAAATGGAAATATTTGCATGACTTTCTAACATGGAGAATATACCTGTGAAATGTAAGTTATGCACTGAGAAAAACAGCACATCTCAAACACATTAAACAGCACAAGTATTTGTCAGAGCATCTGACGGGGCAACCCGCTTTGAACTATATGTGTTAACTATATCTTATGAGTTATTCTTAAGTCCTTAAAGGGTTTGTTCACCCAAAAATGAAAATTCTGTCATTACTCACCCTTATGTCATTCCAAACCCGTAAGACCTTCGTTCATCTTCGGAACACAAACAGATATTTTTGATGAAATCCGAGAGCTTTCTGACTCCTCCATAGACTGCATTTTAACCACCACTGTCAAGGCCCAGAAAGGTACTAAAGGCATTGTTAAAATGGTCCACGTGACTACAGTGGTTCAACCTTAATGTTATGAAGTGACGAGAATACTTTTTGTGCGCAAAAACAAAACAAAAATAACGACTTTATTTAACATATACAATCTATACATATACAACATATTGAGCTACAACATACAGAAGTCGTTAAGCTACCATTTAAATAGTTAGAGACATCACAAAGTGCAAAAATTATAGAGACGTCACAAAATGGAGCTCACTCTGTCCTCCACTATTTTTCAGATGTACTTGTATCAAACTGCTGTATATTGATTTAAATTGTATTGCCTTATTCTATATGGTTTATTAAAAAAAAATATATATCGATATATCCTACAAACTTGATATACCATCCAGCCCTAGCACTCAGTTTCCAATGTTGCATTAGATATTATGTCAATGTGTTGCAGGCCTTGATGCCCTTTGTAAAACAGCATATGCAGAATTTCTGGCTAATTGTAGTGTTACCATTTATTAAACCAGTAATTTAATTACCTCCTTAGCATCCTTTGCCTCCTAGCAATGTGGTTTGCTAAATGTTTGCACGTTGTGATGTCTCTAACTATTTAAATGGTAGCTTAACAACTTTAATCATCAGTATGTTGTAGCTTGGGTATACTACAGTTTTAAGCAGTTTTCCAACACTTGGTTTGCATTCCCGCCGATGCTTTGGAAAACCCCCATCCTGTTGTTGTGTGTACTCCCTATAAGGAGGAGCCATTGTCCAGGATCATATCACATCACACCCATTACATACAGAAAAGAAGTTACTTGTGCTGTACTAAGGCAGAGCACATAGCGGTATGTTGTTTTTATTCATCCTGACCATAAGATGATTTATGACTTCTGATTGCATATTTTTTCCATTACTGTTTCCATTATTTCATTGCTTGTTCTAGACCGGTTTTGTAACTATTTGATGGTGTTATTGGCAGTGTTATTTTAGTATCATTAAGATACTATTATGGTTTTTATTAATATTTTGAATTTTATTTTTCTTCTTTAATTTTTATTTTAAAGTTTTAGTAATTTTGTTGTGTTTTTTTGTTGTTTTTATCAATTTTTATGTATATATAGTTTTTATTTTTTATTTCTGTTTTTTAATACATCAACTTAAATTAAATTAAAATGAAAAATGTTCCTTTGGCAACTAGCTGACAAAATAAGTATGTTTTTTATGTATTATTTCAGTTGATTTTTTTTCTTTTTTTTTTTTTTTCTTCCAATTAATCTGTGGATAGTTCTATATTATAATAACCCTGTTTTTTGTGGTTATTTTATTTTTCTCATGTGATTTACATGCAAATTACTCATCAATCTGTATTTGATTACCTTACCCTTGATTTAATGCAGCAGATTTGGAAGTTCGTGGTTTTTCACTTTTTCAGATTGTACAAAAAATATTTTCATTGTTAAAATTCACTTTGGCTGAGTGCTTTAGAACTGGCATGACCTCAATCATTTTTGGGGCCTGTTAGCACACAGTGCATGTTGATTCATATTTTACTTATATTTGTGGTCAAGTCATGAATGTTAACTGAGATTTCTGGGTGATATTTGTGTGGTGTTCATGTTACGGGTGTGTTTGAATTGTAGGGTGTGTTTATGCCAGTGTAATGTGAGTGGGTTATAGGGGTCTGTGGCTAACATTGGCTTTATTTCAGAGGGCAGAATAAAAGACGTTGCTGTTTCCCAGGCAGATTTTGTTACTGGGTTTCCCGATCCATTGCTTCTGGTCAGCTTCGTTTAGGTTTTTAGTGCTTATGAGCAATGTAGTGCACATACCAATCAAATCAAGTGATAACCAAACCCTCTGAAAATGAGTTAACCAATCTGGTATGGTGGAGTTTTAAAGGAAGGAGTATAACTATTTTAGTTCTTCAGAATGAGGCACCTAGTGCACCTAAACTTTACCAGTTTGGACTCAATAAGCATCATATTCCATTTGACAGCCAGAACAGGTTTGGTTTAAGTGTTCCTGCTTAAGGTAGATTGTGATTTAATGTGACATTTGTGGGGTTTGAATCTTTTCAGAGAGGCTAAATTGTATGGTAAATGTAGATGTTGCCCTCAAAACTCGTGGCGGTCCTGTATTGATCAGCATGTGTTTTTCATATATAGTGCTGAAGCCAGGGGGAGAAACAGAGCCAGCATGGTGGGAGTGTTGTAGACATGGGTGGTGTACCATTTAGTAAATGGTTGATGACCATGAAAGCATCTTTTGGAGTATGGCATGGACATTGGTGAACATCTGGCCTGGAATTTATATGTAAATATTGTACTTTGGAAAGAGTTCATATCAGGCTGCTAAAACAGAGAAGACAAATGTTGATTTAAAGCAATTTCTTTCCTTTTTCCACTTGACAGAAGCAGCACAGTTATTTAGCACAATGTTTCGCTCGCTCTTTTAAGTACAATGAAAGTGAATGGGGACATGGATTGTCAAGCTTCCAGTAGTCCATTTGACTTGTGCACTATACTACCATTCAAAAGTTTGGGGTTGGTTAGATTTTTTTTTTTTTTTTTTTTTTTTTATGTTTTTACCCACCAAGTCTGCATTTATTTGATGAAACATACAGCAAAAAAACAGTAATATTGTGAAATATTATTACAATTTAAAAAAAACTTTTTTTTAATATATTTTAAAATGCAATTTATTCCTGTGATGTCAAAGCTGAATTTTCAGCATCATTACTCCAGTCTTCAGTGTCACATGATCCTTCAGAAATCATTCTAATATTCTAATATGCTGATTTGCTGCTTAAGAATCATTTAATGTAATTGTTGAGGACAATTTGCTGTGGTCAGACTTTGCTGTTATTAGTTTGTCAGGTGGAATGAGTATGAGCAGTTTGTGTTTCTGTATGAGAAAACAGCTGAGATAGTTGGGAATTTAATACAGACCTCTTATTTTTATAGTTAAATTTTAGCATGATCCCCCTAAAATAGAACCGCGGGCAGCAGCCAGGGGATTTGGGTACTTGCTTGCTCAAATAGCAAATCCAGTCATCGGAAAAAACAAATGTTACTAACTTGAAACCGCAGTCCTTAAGCAAACCCCTTTTAAAGCTCATGTCACTGGTGCTCTGTCAGCTTGAAGCCTTAAACAGACCATTTAACTCCAGTTATGGAGCATTACGTGTTAGAAATGTTATGACTAAGTGAGTGTTACAGATTGTGTGGTGTTACCATTTCAAGTGTACAGGAAGTGCTTCAGTGAATGCATTGTTTTATCCTGAAATTAATTACTAGGTTTTATTTTGAACATTGTTTCTCTAGCATGCAATGGCATTTAGGTCGAGCTGATATCTCAATGGTTGCACAGTCCAGCAGCCAGATGGCCCACGTCAGATGATGACCTCTGACCCGGGATATAGGGTGAAGTACTCTGAGAGGGTTAAACATGGCTAGTTTGAACAAAAAGAAGCTCAGATCTGGTCTGAATTTATGAATGAGTTTATTTATGTGAATGTCTTCACTGCTGGCTCCAGATTTATAGTCTTTCATGAATGAACGCCTGGTTCCTTCGTCCAGCGGTTTCCACAGCAGAACTAGTGGAGCCTGTTAATAACATTTAGATCATTCTCAGAGTGCTAATAGACTGTTTTTCTCTTTGTTTTGTGTTTTTTAGGGTGCCGGGCAGGACAAACTTGGTATTTACATCAAGTCTGTTGTCAAAGGAGGTGCGGCAGACATGGTGAGTTTGGTTTGGTTTATATTTTAATGTTCTTTATAGGCTAATGCAGATGCGGTGACCTCATTTCTTCTGAAACCACTAGCAGCTAGCATCGCTATTGTTATTTCTCGTAATTAGTGTCATTAATATTGCACTACTATTATAATAATTAGCACTAAACTTGGAATTAGGGATTTGTATTGAACTATGAAACTTTAAAATCTGTAAAAAATCATACTTTTTTTCTTCATAAAAAGTGAAGATGTAGTTCAACTTTGCTGTTTTTATGACTTTGACTATTTTTGGTTTTGAATGTTTTTCTTCAGGATGGGCGTCTGGCTGCCGGAGATCAGTTGCTCAGCGTGGATGGACGAAGTTTGGTCGGTCTCTCGCAGGAGAGGTAATTCTGGAGCATTTAGACTTTTAATAATGATGTCTGTGGAATGGGATTTTAAAAAAATTGAAATGGACTTACAGGTAAAGCATGTAATATCCGGCTACATTGAAAAAACGTGCTTCTCAGTTAAATAAATAGGAGGATTGCATTCTAAAACCATTTTATTACACCACATAAGCAAGGACTGTCTTAATACACGCAATTAAGTGGCGTAAGATCAAAATGTGACGTCTCTCAGATTTTAGAGCATGGTCAGAAATGTATGGAGTGCTCAGGCAAAAATGCCATCAAAAATGCCCCTGAAATTTATCATTTCAGTAAGTGCCTATGTTTTTTGTTGATTTAATATTATCTGCAAGAGGAAAGTCTCATTATTAGGATTATTTAATGATTTTGCATGAAGAATGACATTTTTATACGCATTTACACAAATATGCACTCATTAAAATAAAAAATGCTCCTAAAGAGAGACGAATAATGACCCTTAATGGAGAAGTTCATTTCTGACACTGAGGTTTGTCATGTAATTATCCTGGAATTAACTTGAAAGTGTTGTTATTCTTAGTTCAACATTTACAGCCCTAAAATTGTGCAATAAAAATCGTGGCCAGTACAAAGCACCTTTGTGTTTGCAAAGTCAAAACGGGACAGGAAAATTGCGTTTATGTGTCTTGCATGTAGTTTTGAGATGCGGCGGAATTGATGAAACTCTTAAATCTGTGGATTTGAGTTAAATGAGAAGCATATGGCTCGAAACAGTTGTGAATGGACACAACTTGAGTTGCCTTTGGGATTCGTTCCAGCGTCCATCTCTTTGAGGCATTTGTTTACAGTTAGCCTACAGAAAAATCCAAACAGACGTTCTATGAGATTAGTTTCTTCAATAATCTCTCATGGGATTGTGGGATTGCGCATGAATGCTTTGAACATGAAATTCATTCATCATAGTTTGCTGTTTTACTCATAAGATGTCTCTGTTTTGTAGGGCGGCGGAATTGATGACACGAACAGGCTCGGTTGTAACGCTCGAGGTGGCCAAACAGGGAGCCATTTACCATGGGCTGGCCACACTCCTCAACCAGCCGTCTCCCATGATGCCCCGTGGTAAGCACGCGCCGCATGACTACAGCATGAATATTTATTTAAAGAGGACCTATTATGCTTTTTTACATTTTCAACTTTATTTAGTCTGTAATGTTGCTATTTGCACATGAAAAAGGTCTGCAAAGTTACAAAGTCCACTCCACAGGAAGTTTTTCTTCTATATGTGTTTCTGAACTCCCTGAAACGCCTCGACTGTAGTCTTGAGTTTTCTTCTGGAAACTTGAACATCACAATATTCCTCATTTAAATGATTCCCGCCCAACGGCATACACGGTTACGGTAAGGGGTGTGACAATTCCGAAACACGCTAGAAGCAGTTGAACAATCACAGCACACTAGGGCTACCCTTGACTAAATATTTTTCTAGTCGACTAGTAGTTATTTAAGCGATTAGTCAACTAATTGCACATGCATACTAAGAAGCCATATAAATCATCATAATGAGCCTTTAATTGCCTATATATAATACATAGCCTAATTAGTGCTCAAGCACACGCATAAAGCTTTCCACAGCACACCAGCAAAAGTAATGATTATGAATGTGTCATGAAAAAAGGAGACAGTCTAAACATTTTAATAATTTTTTGATAATGTTTTCGGCTGCAGAGATTAAGTCGACGATGCTGACTCGTCATCTCACACCTATAGGCGCAGTTCATACAGATTACATAATCTGAGAATATTTGTTTTTCACTTGAATTGGTTGACAATCGCTTGACATTTCAAGCTTTCTATGGATACATTTCTCATGTCTGTGAGGCAAGTATACACTGAGTTTTGGTTTATTTTATTGATGCGCTCAAGTTCACAGAGAACAAGACGGCAGAAAGCGCATCCTGTTTGTTTTCTTTATTTCACAAAGGCACAGCGTTTTCTTGTTGTTATGAGTTTACACAAATAATGGTAGACCCTTTACAGTTTTGAATGATGTATTACTTTCGAATGATGTATTACTATTATCTGTATGACCAAAAATGAAGGAGTATTTTAAGTTCTTTCCGCTGTTATCAGGAAAAAATGCAAGTGATCGTGCTGGCACCTCTGTCATGTAGTAAGCGCTCTAAAAAATGTGTTTTTTGAACATTCAAGCATGAAAACCTATTCTAATAGACCCCAAAAACAAACTTGAAAAAGAGCATAAAATGGCCTTTTTTAAAGCTCTAACAGGCACACTTGTGGGAGCTGCAGTATCCTGCTTAAAAATATCAGTGGTTGCCACTCAGCGTGCTAGTGTGACTAATTCCTTTAAAGAGGTGGAAATGTGGTGGATCTGGCACCCGCAGCGTTCCCAGTCACACGCAAAATGGTTCAAGAGTTGCATTAAATCTAAATGCTTTCGACACATGTCTGGTAGTGTTTCTGACTTGGTGTGTTGTGGGGGAATTCCCCCATTACAGAGAGATGGGCACATTCCCAGTGCTGAGTTTTGTCTCATTCAAGCTTCTCTTTCATATCTGCAGCATCAGACCGTGGACGTGGAGACAAGGGAAAGTTGAGACCAAAGAGTGAGGGCTTTGAGCTCTACAACAACTCTGTGCAGAATGGCTCTCCTGAGAGCCCCCAGGGCACGTGGGACACCTATCCCGAACCAAAGAAGGAGGACAGGTTGTTGAAGAATCGTGCAGACCACCGCTCCAGCCCAAATGTGGCTAGTAAGTGTGCCACTTCAAAGTCTTGTCATATTTGCTTATTTTAAGTGGTGACATTCTATTAATATCTACTTTTTTTTTTTTCTCCTAAAGACCAGGCTCAGAGTCCAGGTGGGAAGCCTGTTTATCCTGGAGCCCCAGGAAAGATCACGTCAGTCTCAACGGGAAACCTCTGCCCTGATGTGAGTAGACACAATCATCAGCACCTCTAAGATGAATGTTGCATGTGTGTGCCGAAGCTCTTTTTCTCCAGTGAATCCAGAGTGTTTGCAATACTGCTGTTGGCATTATGACCTGTGTTGTCCAAATGATTCTCATGAGTTGGTTCTTTTTAGCGAATCAAAAAAATACATGAGAATGTGAAAAAATACAGTCCAATTGCTTCTCAAACAAATGAGTCTTACGAACTGGTTCTGTTTTAGCACATTGAAAAACACACAGCATGACCAGTGTAACTGATTCCCCAACAAATGACTCTAATGAACTGGTTCCTTTGAAGCAAATCAAAAACATACAGCATGACCAGTGTAGTTTAACCCATTCCCAAACAAATGACACTTATGATCTGGTTCTTTTTAGTGAATCAAAAACATACACATTAAGGAATCATTATTAAATATTAATATATATATATATATATATATATATATATATCAATATTAAATTCCATACAATTCCCATCCCTAGTAAATTATTTCCTAACTTGCTAAGTAAAAGTGGCTACTTCAGCTACATTGAAGCTGTTTAGTGGGAAAATAACAGCAACTTTCTTTGTATATCTGAATCAAAAACCATTATAAATAGCAGTGTTTGACTAAATATTTTGCTACAAAAAATGACGTAAATTTGCTACACTGGACACCTGGGAACACTGCTGAGTGACTAATTGCAATGAACCTTTTGAACCAACCTGAAAGTGAATTGTAGAGTTTTGTCACGCTACACAATTAATTGGAAGAATGACTCACTACTAGAGAAGCTAAACTATTTTGTAAACAGCTGAGCTTGTGACATGCTGCTGAAATATTTAGTTAAGTTGGAAGTGCCACTTCTTTTAGGTAGTTACTTCCTTACTTCCAGAAGTACATAAGAATAGTTAATGCTGAAATGTGTTGAAATGCGGTTGTGTCGGCTGCGTGTGAAGTCTCTGGTTTTAATCAAATTACCAGAACATATTTTTGGTCTCTGAAACCACAGGCTAATAGACGCCTAATAGAAACCTGATTCGTGGCTGTTTGTTGTATTGTTCTTGTAATTAATCCTAATCATGTCTGTAACCACAATCTGTTCGGCTAATCACTCTTTGATTCACGTTCCTTTGATTTATACATGTACATGCTAACTCTCGCTCTACATTCCATTTTAGATGAGCAATAACCAATAATAAAACACTAAACAGATATGGAAAGGGAGTTTAGGCTTTCACAGCTCAGTCTAATCTGTCTTTACCCTGTTTGTCCAACAGGAGGAGCCCTCTCCACCCCGTCCAGAGGCGTATCCGATCCCCACTCAAACATACCCAAGGGAGTACTTCACCTTCCCAGCCTCCAAATCTCAGGACAGGATGGGCCCTGGCCAGCCCTGGCAAAACAATGAACCAGAGCCTCTCCCCCCTATGGATAACCACTCTAACAACAGCATGGCTATGCAGGTTAGCCTTTTTAGGAAGAGAATTCATAAGAGTGCTACATGGTGTCCTAGTGACAGTAATATCATGACACCAGCATCTCAAAACACTGGCAGTGCCAGTATTTTTTTTAAACAGCACTGTACAGTAAATACCACTATTTGTATGGTAGCTAGCTACTATTATTTCAGTATTCTGTAGTAAAATGTTATGTACATTTCATTTCCATTTTTTTTATTTTATTTTGCAGGATATTGCATATCTTACTGTTATAATGCACACTACCATTCAAAAGTTTGGCTTCAGTTTTTTAAGAAATTATTACTTTAAAGCAATAATTGATCAAAAGTGATAGTAAAGACATTTATAATATTATAAAAGAGTTCTGTTCTAATTTTTATTTTAAATGCTATTAAACAGAATCCTGGAGGAAAAAAAAAAAAAAGTCTGATCACAGCAAATTGTCCACAAAAATATAAAGCATAATAACTGCTTTGAACATTGATAATAAGAAATGTTTTTCTGAAGGATCATGTGACACTGAAGACTGGAGTAATGAAAATTCAGCTTTGCTATCACAGGAATAAATTAAATTTTAAAATGTATTACAATGGAAAAGTTATTTTAAATTGTAAAAATATTTTACAATATTGCTGTTTTTACAGTACTTTTGATCAAATAAATGCTGCCTTGCTGAGCATAACAGACTTCTTTTAAAAAATTTGAATCGCAGACTTTTGAAAGGTAGTGTATAGTGTCTCTTTTTTTTGTTTGTTTTTTGTTTTTAAGACACAAATCTTTTAAAAACATATTATTTATCATACTTATATATTTTGGAATTTGCTAGTTTGGTTTGGTCGAACCTGTCCATTAAATAAAAGTTCGCATGTAATTCCTGTGTAGTCATAATTTACATTTGTCTGCAAATTTTTTTTTTTAAAGGGATAGTTCACCCAAAAATGAATTATCCCATAATTTTCTCACCCTCAAGCCATCCTAGCTGTTTATGACTATCTTCTTTCAGACGAACACAGTCGGAGATATATTTAAGAATATCCTGGCTCTTCCAATCTTTATAATGGTAGTGAACGGGGGGCGTGTTTTGAAGCCCCCCAAAATGCATCCATCCATCATAAATATAATCTATTTGGCTTCTGAAGTGAAGTGATAGTCATATACACCTAGGATGGCTTGAGGATGAGTAAATCATGGCATAATTTAAATTTTTGGGTGAACTATCCCTTTAACTGTGACTTTTTTTTGCACAAAAATGAGAAATGAATCTCACTGCTATGTTGTTGTGCCCTGCTAGCGGGTGGCGCGCTCTCAGGAGGAGCTGTGTGACATGCCGGGCGGGTACCCAGGTGAACGTCTGCGCCAGGAAGACCTGATGCACCTGCAGCAGCAGCAGCGTGAGGCTGAGTACCAGCGAGGTGGTGGCGAGCACTGGAACCACCAGACGTCCTCCTCGGTGGAGTCCAGCACCTCCAGCCAAGAGCACCTCAACTTTTCGTCGTCCTCCGGCTCTAGGTCCCAGGGCAACCACAAGAGTGGCCCTGGCCGCTGGAAAACTCCGATAGCACCCCACTCTGGCCCAGTGGGTGTCTCCCAACCCTCCCGTTCTGACCTTCCCCCTCCTCCCCCTCCTCCACCTGCACACTATGACTATGAGCCACAACCAGACATGCCGCTTCCTCCACCGCCATCTGTTTCACAGCAACAGGCGGTGGCTGCGGCCGATCGCAAGAAGCGCGAAGAGCAACAGCGCTGGTATGAGAAGGAAAAGGCCCGGCTCGAAGAGGAGCGAGAGAGGAAGAGAAGAGACCAGGAGAGGAAGTTGGTGCAGGTTCGCAGCCCTGCCGTCCCCGGGCCCGTCATGCACAACAGCCAGCATGGCCCA